>OZ018403.1:16598197-17036315 GCA_963969585.1 Drosophila helvetica | reverse complement strand
CGATCACCCTTTGCATGGCCGGGTTCTTGGGATAGTAGCGCTGCTTCAGCGGCTTGTCATCCCTCATGATATTCCGGTGCTCTGCGATATGGGACACGCCCTGGAGTCCCTCAAATGCTTCGAGCTCCGCCTCCAGGAACGCCTGCAGTTCGGGTTCCAAGTCCTCGGGCCACGGACGATCCTTAAACGGGTCATCGTCCCTTTCCTCCATCCACTCGGGTGTCAATACCTCGTCCCCCTGGTCCCCCCCCCGGAGGCTTCTGGCGGACCGGCCATTCCGCCTGGTCTCCTTGCCGCCGCGCCTCTTTCTCCGTCGCCGTACCTTCGGTGTCGGTTGGCGCCTTCCCTGAATCCTCTGGTGGCGTGGGATACATCGTGGAGAGCTGGGCCTCCGTTTCCCCGAGCTCCTCCTTACCCATTCCCGCCATTTGTCCGATCGCCTTCCCTCCAGGGGCCGCTGTCGTTCCTATGAACAACCTCTATGACCCGCATTTCACCCGTGTCCCCACAGCGCACAAGAAGTCCATCCCCAGAATCAATGGCTCGACCATCGACGGCATCACCAGTAGTGAAAGGCTCACCACTTGCCCCGAAGCCCCGATTTCCGCTCTGATCGATCGGTTGGTGTCCAGGCAAGAGCCATCTGCCAGTCTTATGCGCGTCCTCGCGGTCTCCATCTCTACCACCGCTGCCAACGTTCGGGCAAACTCCTCATTCGCGAAACTTCGCGTCGCCCCGGTGTCGAGCGTGGCGGAGATGAGGCGACCCCCAATCTCCACCCTTGCCACGATCCAGCCCCCCTCGACCCTCAATCGGTCTCCGCTCCCCGGGCCTGCCTCTATTATGCCTCCACTCGGTCCCGACCGGAGTGGGGCTGGGATCCGTTTCCCAACCCTCCCCTTGGACAGCACTCTCTGGTCAGCACGTTCCGTTTCCCACAACCTACGCAGAAGAGGATCCGTGGATTAGGGCATTCTCGAGCGTAGTGGTCGTTCTCGGCGCACCTACGACACGCCCTTCGTGGGTCATAGGGTTGCTCGTCGGCTTGAGTAGTCGCGCGATGAGCCATCTCGGCATTCCGAGTCGTTCCCGGTCCCTCGCGGAACGGGTTCTGCCTTCCCCGCACCACCCATCTGTCACTCGTTACATTAGGGTGTTCAATCGACCCCGCCTCAAAGCCAGGGTCTCTCTTTTTTATGTATTCCACCTCTGCCGCCCTCTGAGTGAGCTGACTGAGATTCGCGTAGTCGCTCGGCCGGATAAACATCTTATCCATGGCCGCCATGTTGTCGTATATCCGAGCGAGCTTCTTCTTGGTATCGTACCCAGCCTGGTGCATCAAGGATTGTATCGCGATGGAATACTGCAAGAAGGTCTCCCCTTTCCTTTGCAGGCGGACGCGAATCTCGTCCTCGAGCTTTTCGTAGTACCGCGGGGGCAGAAAGCTGTCCAGGAAACCCGCCCGGAAAGTCGTCCACGAACCTCGGCGCAGCCCGCTGGCCCGCAGCCACAGTGCGCAGCCCCATTCCGTACGATCTCGGGGACCAATCTCTGATTCCTGGGCGGTCCACACTCCCGAGTCCTCGGTTCGCCGGGACCGGCATGACGGTCCCCCCTTTCCGTACGTTCTCCGCCGTCGCGGGCCTTGCCTCGCTCCTAAGGGAGCTCGGTCCCTCGTCTAACTTAAGCACCGGTACTTGTGATCTGTCCACTTGGAAGGCGGGTAGAACCAGTGAGGAGCATGACGCCGTACGACGCGCGGGTACGCTCAACAATTCCCCTATCTCCAGTTTCGACTGGTCTAGGGGCGTCCCCTTCTGCAGGCCGGACGGTTCTCCTTTCTCCTCAGCGGCCTCTATTTGAATATACCTGGCTTCTAACTTGGCTATCAAGCCCCATTTCTCGGCCGATGTGGCGCCCCTGGGATATGCAGCGTGCCACCCGTTTGCGCAGCTCGTCCACCTTCCCCGCGCAATCTACGTCCAATTCCAGGGCCATGGCGATCAACTCGTCGCGCCGCCTCCGGTACACCCACCCCACGCCAATGCCTGAATTCGGAGCTCGCTCCTCAGTTAGCAGGAGTGGACCCTCTGCTCGCTTGTCCCCTTCCATCTTTGCCTGAACACTGCCAATATTTCCCTTCCGAATAAATTCGCTCGCGCAACCGAATCGTCCCACTATGCGGGCCCTGCACGCACACGGCAAAGTCCACTAACACCCACGCGATTTCCCGTCGATCGGATCTGCCTGCAGCTGTGCGCTGGTACCGTACGTTTTCGGGTCCACGCTTTACTCCCTCGCTCCGTTTGGCTAACTGTTCACCGTCGGTCACTCACCCGTCAGCCGCGGTGTCGAGACCGAATCAACCCCCGTCGAGCAACTCCGTTACGCTCACAAGCCGTTTCTCTCACTCGACGCTGAGCCAACGCCAAATATATGAGACCCACAGGGGGAGGGGAACCAAAACGGGGGGGGGAAACGAAATGCTAACACGGCCGCGCACACAAATCGCTTAGCCTCTACCTCGTCTCTCCACAGCCTCTCTTTCTCGTTCCCCCGCCTACCGGGCCGCGATGCGCGCTGTTAGAATGGAAGAATGACCGATTGTGACAAATTTTCGGTTCTTTACGCCGACAATTTGACACCCCTTTACCGTCTCAACGTCCCTGCTCGGGCGCCACTTATAAAGAAGCCACTGGCCGGGGATATAAAACTCAGGCAGCCAGGGTCCGTCACAAGAAATTTTTTAACTTTCTGAGACGTCAAGACGGGTCAGGTCCACGGGCCTCTTCCAGTCGCGATCGCACTTCCCCTTTAACTCGGTGGCCCCGCCCCAGTATTTTCTACGGTGAAGGCAGCCTACGCTGACGGTCGGTCGGTGGCAAGGGAAAGGGAGGTAGGGTCTACCGGGATACCGGTAAGGAACTGGGACTCACCACTGGGTATTTCTTCGCCCCGAAATGATTACACAACGCCGGGCAATTCCTTTCAGGGGTTTATTCTTCCTTTTATTTTTTCCTTTTTTCTTCTTAGCTTCTCACTTTCACTCTTTTGTTCGTGCGCGAGGCCACTCTAGTTACGGCTCCGTCTTCTCACTGACTGTCCCTATCTCCTCGCCGATCGCCCCGAGGCCTGGCCTTCGGGCGGCGATCGGCCACGTTCTTGGCATGCGCATTCCGCCGTGTGCCGCTACTCTTCTACTGCCTCTCTGGGCAACTCAAATTTTCGCTCCGTGCGACTCTTATATTATTCTTAATCCTACGACTTACTTCTACTCCTTATAAGCTACGTGTCCTAAACTACTTAATATAATACTAATAATGATAATAATGATGAAATAATACGGTAATGATGAAAGGGGAGGGCGTAGAAATTAAAATGTTGGTTACTCCTCGCGGGCTTACGTCTCGCGCCCCCGTGGGTCCCTGCCGCTTCATGCGGGCCTCTGGTTCGCACGGGGGCGGGTCGCTGCCGTCGTCCTATGTGCTCCTCGCGGGCTTACGTCTCGCATCCCGTAGGTTCCTGCCGCTCCATGCGGGCTTCTGGTTCGTACGGGGTGGGTCGCTGCCGCCGTCTTGTAGGGCGGGAGACCCCGGCTCCGGCCTTACAATTTTCTCAAAATTATGTGGGCAAAAATCACATCAACTTCTTCTGTTAATTGTGACTTTAACTTTATTAAATGTATTGACTCATTTATCGAGTCAGACAACAATTTAATATGTTTTGCTGAATCGTTGTCTAGCATTGGCAAATCTAGCAACCGATTCAGCTGATCTGAAAATATTTTTCTTTTATTTTCATACCGCTTGGTCAGCAATTCCCAAGCGGCAACTATAATTTACCAATGGCCCCGTTAATAAGTGAGCAACCATACTCCTTGCTTCACCCTTTATTGCCATTTTTAAATAATTGAATTTAAGAGATGTACTCAGCCCATCTCTACTATTAATTATTTCACAAAATAATTGTGAAAACCCATCCCACTCTTTTTCTTCTCCCGAAAATGTGGGAGAGCCTTTGGTAGAACCGGAAAATCTTCATCTTCTTTCTCTGCTATTGACGCTTTACTAACGCTAGCTTTTTCCTCCATAACTTCCTGCATCCTTATTTCTAAGTTGCTTAACGTAGTCTAGCTCGGCGATCTTTTCGTCGAAGCTGTCATTTGTTTCATAAACATTATAGAATTCCTCAACTTTTTTGTTTAATCTTTTACTAAAGAATTCAATTTTGGCTTTTCTCAGGTTACACTCCCTTGTTTTAGCCTAATCTAACCTCTCTATACTTTCTTTTAAATACGTTTTTAGATTTTCCACAAATGTATCGATACTGTCCGATACTTTCTCAAGACTCTGGTCAATTTTTGCTCCATATCTTCTTTCAAAGTTCCAGTCACCACTGGTTCTAAATTTGCTTTTTCTAACTTCCCTTTCATCGAAGTTTCAGTAGTAGTTTCATCATAGCGCTTTTCTATGTCGTCTATATTTTTCATCATTTTAACAAATTGATTTTTCTTGTAGTAGTCATGATCGACTACTCCACATAGCATTAATGCAGTGTTATTTGCTGCAGCCTTTTTTTTAAGCTCTCCTAGCCTACAGATTACGTCACTGGTCAATATACCAGCTTCAATCCCTTTAACTTCATTTGCTATTACGGCCTGAGTCTCTAGTAGCTTAATGCTTTTATCCGACAACATCTTATTAAGTAAATTAGAAGTAATATCTATATATAAAAAAAAATTTCTGACTTAACTGAGGACTTATTCTTCTGCTGGAGCTGCTGCTGCTGCCGCTGCTGTATCTGCTGCTGCTTGATGCCGTAGTTCACGCTGCCGGGGATGTTCCTTGCACTTCCGATGTTGAGGACTTATATTTTTTCTTTTTTCAAATTTTTGTTCGATGTATCAGGCCTCGAACACGCCACTTTCGCGTAATATTTTGTTTCACACGACAAAAAATACTGCCTGTATAGCATGTATTTTTTTTATTAATAGAAACTTACGTGTCATTATTTTATACTCGGTTTCTTACTCCAAGAGGGAAAACCAGAGTTTTTTATTTTTGCTACCTTTAGCTGTTGGTGTACTTGACACTTCTGCAGTCTTTAAGGAGCTGGCTTAACTCCGTGCTCTTACCACAGGGGGGAAACAACGGAGAGTCGCGAAGGACCAAAATGTTAAGACCTTAAAGCAAAAGTCAAAACACTTGCGAGTTGAGTTGTAAATTCAAACTGTTTTATTTTCAAAACTTATGCACTATATATAGGAAAATACAAGGTAATTACAACTAAGACCAACGCTCATCCCTTCTAATGACACCAACAACATTTGTTAATAGATTTGGGTTCGACGTGCCCATGTATATGATTTTATGGTCGAACTCTATGTGTCCTTTTTCTCAAGTGGCCTCCTTCAAGTGGACTGTATTTTTTATTGGTTGGCCTTTGTCGGTTCCTGTTCATGTTTTATGAACAGCAGTCATAAATTACTTTTTTTATGTACGTTATATATAGATCAGTTCAGTGTGATAATATAATTTGTTCTGCTTGAACACCGTATTTAAACGTAGCACTTGCATGGGCTCTGAAACGCTGTCTCGCCATAAGATGCACTGATAGTTTCTTTATGGTTCCTCGACCAATATTTGTCGGTACATTTCCTTGATATCGGCCGTAAAGGCGTATCTATAGAAATGGAACCTGGTCAATGTCTCGAACAGATCTGGTTGCAAAGTTGGGCCAACCAAGGTCGTGTCGTTCAGTGACATGCCGTTGATAGAGTAACAAGAAGCATCAAATACGACCCGTAATTTGGTCGTTAAACTATCTGGGCGAATAACCGGATGATGAGGCATGAAGTATTCAACTTAGATTTGATTTGTAGGCTTTATTGTATCTTCAATAAATTGAACATATTGTTCCTTCCGAGCTTGGTTACGATTCAACCCTTCTCTAAGCTTAGGAACCTGTTTAGGGCAATTTGATAAGTTTCGCCCAATTCAACTTTTGGATTTTTAAAGGTCAGAGCAATCACTAAATGTCCCGAAGCCTCTTGCTTGACATACGTAACAAAACAATCTTCTCACAGTTTTTCTTCCTCTGTAAACTTATCGACAGGTTCAGGGACCTCTTCGTACCTCGCTCTTGCAGCTGCTCATTTCTAAAACCCTTTGCTTCGACTTCACTAGTTACAAGGGAAACTTCAGATGGCCTCGTGCATTCACCTACGACGACCCAGCCTAGCAGAGATTTTTGAAGCCTTGGAATGTGTTTTCCGAATTTTAGTTGCCCTGCTACAATAAGCTTGAAGAACAGAGTGACACCCACTAGCATGTCAATACTTTCCCGGGACTGGAATATAGGGTCGGCCAGTGTAACTCCCTTGGGTGGTGCCTACTTCGGCAACCGTCCTGAGCTGGTTTGGTTATGCTGCGTTATTTCCTTAAGTAAAAATATCTCTCGGTCGCCATATATCTCGTGACTCTTGATTTAAACGTTGCTTGCACCTCTCCAATGATTTGAGATGCGGTATTGCCAATTCCACTGAGTTGCATGGCTGAATCGCGCCTTTCTAGGCCCAGACTTGAGACTAACTTAGACGTCAAAAAATTAAATGTACTACCGGAATCTAATACGCATCTGCAATTGCGATATCTTCCGCCTATATCTTTAATTTGAACCAACGCGGTCGCAAGGAAATTCGTGGATGACCTAGACAACAAGGAGCTAGGTAGTGAACCCGGTTCCTGCCCCGCCTGTCCTTTAAGCCTTGGCTCATTGTCTACACTAGGTATCTCTCGATGCAAAAGCTCATGGTGAGGCTTGCTGCAAATCTTACACCGCGGCCCGCTACAGCCTCTAGTCGTATGTCGCTTACTAATGAAAATCAAGCACAGCGAGTGCTTCTTCACCTCATGGTAACGTTGTACCGGTGATAATTCTTTAAACTTTGGACACCCTTTCAATGCATGGGTTCCAGGACAAACGTAGCACACGTTGCCATTTTTGCCTATTGCTGCAGCTAAATTCGCCTTTTTACCCTCACTTGTACCGCTGGGTCGGCCTCCATTGCCTCGTCGCACTTCCCTATTTGCTAGATTAATTTCTCTGTTTATCAAGAACTACGCTAACAATGACCACGCCGGTACCTTCCGGCTATCCCACTCAACTTCCCACCGATCCATTGTCTCTTCATCAAGTCCGGTCCGAATTAACTGGAAAACTACTGCCTCCGGAATCTCCTTGTCGTCGCTTAACGACCTGAGCGCTACTAATTGGTAATTCACATTGTCTACCAGCACACTAAAATCATCTGGAACTGGATTCTTCAAACGCTTTATGTTGAATAGCTCGGTTACATGGGGTTGCAGAATAATTTCCTTATTCTCAAAGAGATTTTGCAATAACCGCAGGGCCTTGCGATAATTATTACCTGTCAATTCCAAGCCCTCAATCACACTTAAAGTACCAGCTCCCAACGATGACCTCAAATGAATAAATTTAGACAACTCATTCAGTTCCGAGTCTGATTCTATTAGATTAGTGAAGCTATTGTACCAGCTGGTCCATTCTGTAAACTTTCCAGAGAATTAAGGCAGCTTAAGTTGGGGAAGTCTCGCTGAACGAGGTATCTGTGTACTATTTAGAAGGTCATCTGCATTAGAATGCGCCGGCCCCTATTTCCAAAAATGTTCAATAACTTGACCTTCAATTCCCAATAAATTTCCTCAACTTCGTAGCGGCTTTCATACTCGCTGGCGTCTACACTATCTTGCCCAATTTTGCCTTGAATATTATAGAACTGATTAAAGTTTGTCTCTAACCTGGCTTCCAGCTCTGCAGCCTTCATGGAGTTGCAATTCTTCTCGACATAAGTTTTGTTACGGTTAAAGGAATTCACTAACCCAGTTCGAGAGGTGAGCGCTTCCGCGTCTTTATTCTTTTTTTGGTGCCATTTGCACTTTTCTTTTCACAAATTGTTACCCTTGTAAATTTACAGCAAAGAAATTGCCCAATATTGGAGTAGGGAAGTAAGGAGCAAGTTGCCCTTAACGTTTGAGTTTAGTTTCTCGATTCAGTAATCTGCAATTTTCAAATTCTCACAGCACTACACGTTCAATATTTTATTAACATTTGACCACTGTGCGCCAATGTACGAACAAATTTACTTGCGCCCCAACGATTCGGCAGCCAAAAGACAAATAACTTTTATACACAATACCACAAGATTCAATATTTGATCAACATTTGACTACTGTGCGCCACTGTACCAACAAATATACTTGCGACCTAACGAATCTGCAGACAAAAGAGAACCAACTAAAAGTCAAATCATTTCATGGAATAACTGTTCCTAATATGCCGGACAACTGTTACAATGCCGGTATGTAACTGCATACATATGTATGTATGCATATGACGAACTACAGCGGACAGCATGACAGCAACGGAATGCAGATATCTATGCACTCGAAACTAACTGTATTCGTATTATGCTTCCTACCCGAGACCAATTAATAATTACGCTTACAGAACAATTAAAGCGCAGAAGTCTCCAAGCCGCAACCACTTGACACTAGATCTAACTTTTATATTTTTTCATACACATCGAATTGGAACTAACCATGCCTGCAAGAAATATTAGATGCTCAAAGCAGTTAACACTCACAGTTCTATACCGAAGCCGCTGTCGCAATCGCCGTCAGCCAGACTCTGGGTGAAATATTTATTGAGTTTCAATTGTGAACTCCATCCGGAATATGAACCTTCCCCAAAGGTTCCTGCTTGGGCGCCAAATGTTCGAGCCAAGTTCTTCCAACAGTTTCCTAGTGGCATTTGTCAGAAATTCTGATATTCCTCAATCCGCTCGATGTTAGTTCTTGCTTGTTCTTTTATTACTTTATATTTAATTCTAGTGATCAAGATCATCATACATAATTTTATCGATACTATCGATTGCGCTTCTCTTCTTGTACTTTTTCTTTTTAGCACCAATTCAATTTCATTTCCAAATTCATGTTTACATTGCTAAAGTTCATTAAGCCTATATAAAATATTAAGTGGCGTCAACACTACTGCGTCTCCCGATCCAGCTGAAGCGCCAGTGGATGAGGCAGTTGTTACGGGGAGAGGCTCAGCGGACTCTCTTGCTGGTGCGAGTAACAAAAGCTCCTCCACGCGTTCTATGCATGGAACACCCTCTCTCTCATTACAGCGCACGTGCACGAGGCCACGCCGGCTGAAGACTGCTGAGAAATACCGGTGATTGTTCATTTTCATAGCCTCTTTGAATATTAGGTAATGCCCTCTTAACAACTGCTCGTTGACATAAATTGGAGATTCAGACTCAAAACCTTCAAGCTGCAAGTTCAGTTGTTTCTTGCTCTTGCGCCGGCATAGCCCAATTTTCCTCAGAAGATTGATTTTTTCTCGAAAGTTTTCAAATTTTAAAATGATGACGGGATCCACGTTTGTTTTTTGAGTTTTACGGGCCCTGAAAACATCCCGGATTCTTAGAGGAGTGGTGGGCTGGAATTTGAAGCAGAGCTTATTGAAGATGGCTCTGACATTCTCTCCGTCCGCGTAGGGAACACCGTGTATTCGGATCTCGCTCGCGCTAGCTGCCGTGTATTCGGCCGTCTGTCTCGCCTCTATGCCTACCACTCTCTCACCCAGTGCGCGCAAGTCTGCCACTTCCCGGTCCAGCCACTCGACTCGGTCTCCCAGTTTGCCTCCCTCTCCAACTCCATGACAAGGGCACCCATCTACTTGACCTCACCAGCGACCGTGTCTAGGCGCTCCATAAGGCTGCTGAGGATGCGCTTCCCTGCTTCTTGGACATAATCATGTTGGTCTGCTCTTGAAAGCGAACCTTTAACATATCCAATTGTGGGGAAAGGGCGTCGGAGAGGCACTCACTCGCTGTTTCAGCATTATTGCGAGTGCGCTTTGTTGGCGGTGCAGTGGAGGATGACATCTTTTTTGTAATTTCTTTTACTTTGGTATCTCTTTTGTGCCTTTTTTATTAGCTGTTGCTCGTTTGTGTTTTGTTGTTGGTTTATAAGAGTTTGCGGCGGCTTGCAGCCAAGCTTCGCTGGTTTCACTCAAAAATAATAGCAAACTCTGTTTGCTTATTTGCGAATTGGAAAATTGAAAACTGAGTATTTGAGCGGAAGATTTCTTTAATTTTTTGGCAAATGGATAATAAATGTGGTCAATAGCAAAATATTTTAACACAAAAACTATTCACGTTGTTGGATGGTGATATTGATGATGAATGAGCTTCTTGACTAGGTAACTGCACTAAAAAAAAGGAAGGAAGGGGAAGGCTGTGGTCATTTGTGAGTACTTCTACTAAATCCAACCAAAGTCTTAAAAACTCGGTCTTATGTTTTGTAGAAGCTTTTCGGGATATTTTGAGAAAAATATGTGCATTAAAAAAACGAGGCGTTTGGTCATTAAAATGCTCGATTTGGGATAATTTATGAAAAGGGGTTGACAGCCACCATAAGAACAATAGCTCAATAATATCGTGCCGTTCCATACTTGCCATGTTGAACGTGAGCAACGGCGGTATTAATAAAAATTGGTAGGTTTAAACCGCAGAGCAGAGAGAACAGTCCGATACCAGCAAAAACTTTTCTGCTTACAACCAGTCAGCATCTGCAATAGCAAAATATTGTGTAAAACGTAATAAATAAAGAATAAAGTAACAAAAAACATTATTTCGATCCCTTAATAAACTCAGGAGATCGCTCTGGAATTTTGTTTGGGTGTCTATTAACTCCTGCAACTGCATTTCTCGCTTTTCAGCTCTCTCATCCTGCTTCCTATGGTACTCCTTCTGCTCTTCTAGACGTGCTGTAGCTAAATTCGCAAGAACAGTCTCGAAAAAAATGTAATTGGGCGGCGGAATGCGAAATAGACGGTTAACGGTGCCCAATGTGAATAGCCTATAACACTTGCAGCTTCAAGTTCGATTCACAAAGAGCCTGTGTTTTATTAAACTTATTTAAGATATTTAAGACGCGGAGAAAACAAGAGCACATCCATTCGCTATTCGAATCTTTATATCGACTTTATAAAAAAATTAAAAAAGTTGATTTTCCCTTTTTTCTTTCTTGCTAGGTACAAGTTCGATCAATCAAATTTCTCAGTTCTTAACAATCAATGCTAGAAAAACTAATTCTAATTCTAGACATAGGATATGTCTTCTTATGACCCTAAACTGTGAGGGTTTTATAGCTTAGTAAAAAGTAGGCGTAGAACGTCCACACAACCATCCAAATATTGATCAATAATGAATAATGACGGAGTTCTCGGCTGTGTACTCTGGAACTACGCCGAATCTCTGTGTGAAGCGTTGCTGAAACTATTCAGCCTGTCCATTAACTCTTTATGCTTCCCCTCGATATGGAAGGAGTCGTTTATAATTCCTCTCCATAAAAAAGGTAGTAAGTCGCCATAAAAAAGGTAGTAAGTCTGACGCGAGGAACTATAGAGGTATATCTAAGTTATCCGCTATTCATAAAGTGTTTGAGAAAATTTGAACTCCGCACCTGCAGCATCTTTGCAGATCACTTATATCTCCTCCTCAGCATGGATTTATAAGGCGGAGATCAACAACTACGAATTTGTTGGAGTTCACCTCATACACCATTAAAGGCTTTCAAGGTAATCTACAGACGGAAGTCATTTACATCGATTTCAGTAAAGCTTTCGACTCTGTAGCACCAAAACCTGACCTTTTAGGGTTTCCACCCAATCTCTTGACCTGGATTTCCAGCACCTTTGTTCCAGGTCCCAAAGAGTCCTCTTCGAAAACTCCCTGTCTTCACCAGTTATGGTTACTTCGGGTGTACCACAGGGCAGCCATCTAGGCACCTTACTCTTTACACTCTTTACTAATAACCTGATTTCGTTATTAACATACTCTCGAGTACTCATGTACGTATGTCAAACTCTGTGTCCATTATAAGGACTTTTCACTTCTATCCTGCGTGCAATCCAATCTCAATAAGTTTTAGTAGTGGTGTTGTGCAAAATTTGTTACACCTTATTGTTTCGAAATGTAAAACAATGGCATTTCATCCTTCAAACGCCTTTCTGGCTTCTTAACCCTATGCGGGTTAATTAATCTCAATTATTTTTGTGAACAGCTTGATCACGGCTCATAAAAATAGCCCTGATTTTTTGATCCGCATAAACTTCTCGATTCCTCTTAGAAACGCTAGATATTATATGCAGTTGTTCCTTCCCTTTTGTAGATCGGATTATTCCTTGCATGAGCCGCTGAGACTTAAAGTCTTATGCTTAGATTATAATTCTCTCTACCCTATAATATCTGGGGGAGAGTAAGTTATTGTGCCGTGTAAATTATTGTGGCGGACTTTTAAAATCTGGCATGCAACGTTACATCTGCAACTCCAAATCCCTATGGTCGATGTCTTTTATCGTGCTGACATTTTATATGCAGTATTATTAATAAGGGGAAGTGTGCTTTGTACTCTAAGTGATTTTAAATGAAAAAGAAGTCAAAAATGAGAGGGAACTTTATGAACATCGGCTAAGGCCGCGGCTCTACTTTATACCCGTTACTCAGTCAGTATATATGTGACTTACGATTTATGGAATTTATTATGTGTTCGCAAAAAGGGACAGACTAAATTTTAGTCAAAAAATAATATTTAAAACAAGGGGGAACGTTGTGAGCCGATCTAAGGCCGCGTCTCTACTTCATACCCGGTACTCAGTCAGTATGTACATATGTATGTGAGCTTACGATATATGTAATTTATTATTTGTTCGCAAAGAGGAAAAATTGAATTTTAGACAAAAAAGACAAATTGAATTTTGGACAAAAAAGAAAAAAAAAATTAAGTCGAACGTATTGGGAGATTTTTATATATTGGATGTTTCCATTTTTGTTTAAATACGTTTTTTACATCTTTTTTTCCGCATCTGTCTTTTCTACATGCCTACATCTACTTCCCACATATACATACACGGCTGTGTGCGAGAGAGAGAAGGAGTTTGCGCTAGGAAGGCCACTGAAATTTCATTTGTTCCTTCTGGCTATACTAATGATCCGAACTGATCTAGATACTCTAATACTCTGATAAATATGGTAATTTTCTGGGATTCTGCGTCTTTGGTTGTCTCGTATCTTAAAAAATTTAATTTTTTGTCCTTATTGTGGGCGTGGCCAAATTTTGAAACAAACTCGTCTCGGTTTGATATCACAGGAGCTTGGATAGAATGTTTGGTTGATCTAGCTTTTATAGTCTCTGAGAACTAGGTGTCAAAAAATTCGATCAGGCATAGCGCCCATCCCGGTGTGTGAGAGAGAGCGAGAGGGAACGATGCATTTCGAATTGGTTTTCGATCTGATCCAGATTCAACACTATGATAGATATTGTCACTCTCTATGATTCTGCGTTTGTAGTTTTCTCTTATCTTTAAAATTGTTCATGCCACAGATTTTCGTCCTTTGAGTGGGCGGAAGGGGGCGGGGCAAAATTTTTAAATACACTTGTAACAGTGTGACAGGACAGGAGTCAGGATACAAAATTGTGTTCCTATAGCTTTTATAGTCTCTGAGCTATAGGCGCTAATGAAGACGGACGGACGGACAGACGGACGGACAGACAGACATAGCTATATAGTCTCGGCTATTGATGCTGATCAAGAATGTATATACTTTACGGGGTCGGAAACGCTTCCTTCTGGGTGTTACACACATCCATTTTTTCAACAAATCTAATATACCCCGAATGAGTAAGCGCTTGTAAGGCGTTGCGTAGCCACAGAAAATTTATTTGTTCCTTCTGGCTATAATACTGATCTAACCTGATCTAGATTCAGCAATCTGGTTGAAATGGTTGTTCTACATGATTCTGCGCTTTTGTTTTTGTCGTATCTTAAAAATTGTGGATTCCACAGATTTTCGCTCATGCAGACGAACGGACAGACAGACATGGCTATGTAGACTCTGGTATTGGTGCTGATCAAAAATATATATACTTTGTGGGGTCGGAAACGTTTCCCTTTGGGTGTTACACACATCCATTATCACCACAAATCTAAAATACACCTATACTTTGTCAAATATCGAATATAAAAGAGATTTTGTGGGTAAATTTCAAATTCAAAGTATGGAGAAGGGATCTACTCATCTAGGTCTAAGAACTAATTTGTGTCTGATGCAAAGTACAAAATCACTGTCGCACAGTATAAATATTTATTTAACATAGAATAATATGCTCCGGAAAAAAATCAAACTTTCACAACTTATTATTATTGTTCTTGAATCTAGATCGTAGCACCATTCACAACTCCATTACATGAATGAATTACATACATGAAAAAACACCTTTATTAGTTTTTAATTGCAAGCAGAAAAGTCCGAAGGATTCAAATGTGCATAGCGATAATATATAGTCCCTGCGGAATGGTCCTATAAAATTCTTATATCTCTGACAGCTAGTACTGGCGAGAGGTGACTAGCGGTCGCGCTAGCTCAGAATTATTTCTATCAGAGGCTACATTTACATATATTTGTTCAAATATATTTGTATATAAATACATACTATAATATGCGTTCAATGCTTAAACGTGTAGTTTTTCTTAAATGTTTTGTTTGAACGGATAAGAGTTTTTAAAAATTCATAAAATTAATCGACATAATTAAAAATCTTTTTATAAATCATGAAAGTTTCACAAACATAACCGGAATATTGTAAAATCTTAAGTCCACAATTGCCTTCCATAATCATACAGCTTTTAAAGTAAATTTATAAATAAAAATATGTATGTATGTATTTATATACATAAATATGCGACAGAACTCTGTCAATGCTATGGATAATTTTAAATTATGCACATGCATGCAAGTTTATATACATTATAAATAAGTAACTTCGAGTTGGAAATAGATTGTTTTTCTGAATAGCACAGCACAGACTCCAAATAAAAAAAATTTCGAAAATACGCTTAGTAAACAATTTTAGTTATGTATCAATCCAAATACTATGCTAGCTACATACGCGTTCTAAAGGGTTTTGCACCCATGTATAAATTTACATGTGTGTGCAATTTATATTCATATATGTGTTCCTTTTTTTTGCGTACGTATTATATGTAAAAATGCACATATCTGAATACATATTTCCACTCAATCTTGAAAGTTAAACCCTTTAATTTTTATAATCATTTGACATAATAAGACCTCGCAAATAACGGTTGAATCTTTTGAGAAACAATTTGAGAAAAGAATCAGAAAAGACCCGATCTGTTTTTCCTCAATTCACTTTTCATTCAAGCAAATATTCCTGTTATTTACTGAGCACTTTGTCGCGACCAAGCGACAAAAGTGTCTTTGGCATATGTATGCGTGTTTGTAGGTGTTATGCCTATGGCAACGATCCCTTGACTATGTGAATTGTATGCGGTTTGACTGTTTTCACTCAAAATCAGTCAAGAAAATCAGTAAGCTTGCAAATCTATAAATATATATTACAATATTACGAAAAATATGCATAAGACATGAATACATAAACGTCAACACGAACGGAACTAACAGCACTTTATGCTGACACTGTCTTGTCCTCATCGATAGACACTTTGACAGTGTAAGAACTTGATCAAACGTGTCTTTTAAAGTTGTTATTGTGAGACACGATACTTTGCCACTTTACCACTTTGCATTTGTCTTTGCGATTTTCCTTTGGCACAGTGATTCAACTACCGTCCATCAATGGCTATTGTTTGCAGTGCAAAAAAATGCGAATAGGGCTTAAATATTATCGGCGATTCACTCCTTAGCTGCTGGCTTTGCGACAATTTCGTTCTCATAAAAAATATGCTGGTGGTGGCAATTTTGGTTGGCTAAATGATTTGACCTGGTCGTGTTTGGCTTGCCGGGAGATTGAGGCTGAAATGCGCACTTTTGTGCGGGAAACTTGAACTGGGTTTCTGGATGTCCGGAAGCAGTTTATTGCTCTCAACGAGAAGTGTCTGGCCTTGGAATCACAATATCTTGGCCCCAAACACTTGAGCTAATCCCCTAGACGGAAAATCCGTATAATAGCCACAGCAATGTCTCGCAACCTAGTCCGATTGGTTGGTGCTTCTCATGCATCGGAAACATGTGCTACTCCGATTGGTCATACCTTGCCGTTAGCAGTAAATTTGACAACTGTTGCTCCGGTGCTCCGTGGCCCAACTTCAGTTCCTGCTCCCATCACTGGCGATGGCACCAAAGGGTGTGCTCCCAGTGTGGGTGTCCTGACATTTCTTGTTCCATCTGATGCTGCCGACACTGCCGGCGCTTTGCTCCCTTACCGGGATCTAATCTGGGACTTCAACTGAATGGAGTGGTTTCTCGGAAAGCAATATTTGCTTCCCGCTTAAGTCCTGATGCCACATCGGAGGATGTCAGACAAGAACTATGCTCTAAACTTAATGCTTCCCTTGATGACATAATTCTGAAAAATTACAATTACTCATATACGTAATATTTTCTCCTTCAAGATTCTCCTCCCTGATTCTTAATTATAAAGATCACTTGAACCGTCTATATGGCCTAAGCTCGAGTTCCAACGTAAAGATTCTAACCAGAGTCCCAATATTACCGGCCCTGCCAACTCAAAAAACTAAACAACCTTCTTTCCATTAACTACCAGAACGTACGCAGTCTCTAAAGCAAATTGTGCCAACTACATACGGATAGTCCCTCTTTTGATTTTAATGCTTTCGCTTCAGATCATGATCATGAAATTTTTGTTTAAAAAATTATCACTTACAGAATGGATGCGCGATCTTATGCAGGTGGAATTCTGATTGCAGTCAAAACGGATTACGTATCGGAGTTGTTTCCATTCAAAAATATCCATGATATTGAATTCATTGCAAAGTTCGTATTGGGACAGAATTAATCAGTATTTATCTATTTAACCTGTTCTTATATTCCTCCCAGGTATGATGCTGAGGTTTACTTAAACCATCTTTCTGCCATCCATTCTGTCATGTCTGCTTTAGGTTTCAACGATCAAATTATTGTCATGGGTGACTTTAATTTACCACTTCTCTCTTGGCTGCCCTGCGATGACGCTAACCTATTGCATCCTAGTAATCATAATGATTTTATCAATGGACTAACGGATATCTTCCTTGTTCAAATAAATGTTATTACAAATAATAGGGATAGCCTTCTCGACCTTATTCTCGTTATCGACGCTTCTCTTGGAACAGTAGCCAGAGTAAATCCATTATCACTTCCTGAAGACCCACCCATCCTACTCAATCTATATCCCTTGAGTGTGCCAAATCTAGTTGTATTGCCGTTTCTATGGCTCCTTGCCGCGTGAAGTGTTTTCGCAAAACCAATTTCACCGATCTAAGCTTGCATTTTTTGAATGTCGATTGGCCCATTCTTCATTACTTACCGAGTATAGACGAATCAGTCAATTCTTTTTATGTCACCATAAACTCTGCCTTAAAAACATATATTAATATTAATAATATTTTGTGAAAGTATTGAACTGTGTAGTTATCAAAAAAGTAATTAACAGAATAGGCGCCGGCTTGAAAACGGTGGGATGTGGAATTTTTTTATTAATAAGATTAAGGATAAAATATTAGTTTCGGTACAGTAAGATTGATAATGTTTATGATGCAACACAACCCTTTTCGTCGGGGGCTGTCTTCAAACTGCTCGCTCTGCTCTCTTTTTGCATAAGCACAGCGCCAAATCTATTGATGCATACGTATGGACTTCTGTTTTGTACTTCTGATTGTAAACGGCTAGCACTGTATTTGATATCAAATTTCTTCAATACGCATATGGCGTTTTCTTCGTCCGGGCCAATTACAAACTTCGCATTGTATTTCGTTAGGTCAGTCAATGGTTTGGCTTTAACCGCGTAATTATAGATAAACTTTCTAAAATATCCTGTAAGACCCAAACAATTCTCAAGCTGCTTCAGTGTATGTGGCGTCTTGAACTTTGAAACGGCTTCAATCTTCAACGGGGTCGGATACAGCTTTTTGTTCTCTATGATATGGCCGAGAAACTGGATTCGTGTTTGTAAAAACTGACACTTTTTAAAATTCAGCTCTAGCCCATACTCTTCACACGTCTTGAGAACTTCTTGTTTGTCTTTGGCTGGGATGATTACGTCGTCGACATATAGTAGTGCAATGCCTTTTCTAGTCAGCGGTCGAAATATTGCGCCAATGTGCCTCTGGAATACTCCGGGAGAATTCGTCAATCCAAACGGCACCTGGCGGAACTGGTACTGGCTACTCTACGTCACAAATGAGGTACTTCTTACTATCATCAGCTACAGGAACATGAAAGAACCCATTCTTCAAGTCAATGGTTCTGAATACTACAGCATCTTGCAAACGATCTAGCTGGTCGTCTATTAACGGCAACGGTAAATGATTTTTGATACTTTATTGATACGTCTATAGTCAATACATAGTCTTGGTGTGCCGTCGATCTTCCTCACTAGTACAACTGGGCTTGTGAACCCTGATTCTGACTCCTCTATTACCTTTTTGTCCAGCCACTCGTCAATCTGTTCTATGATGCGCGTTTCAGATAGCGCAAATCGCCGCGGCCACGAAAAGATTGGCGTTTCGTCTCTTGGAATAATTTTCATTTCAATGTTCGTTGATTTTGATTTTTTTTGTTAATACGTCGATATTATCTCGCTAACTTCGCGTCGTGTAATCTCGTTTGCCGCGTTGTTTATGTTTAGCTTGGAATTTTCCACCTACGTCGATTCTCATTATGGACGATTCGTCATACGGTACTTTATTATTTTCATCTGCCATTTTATTCACTTTCACACCATTGCGATTAAGCGACACTTCTGCGTGCAAACAAAGATCTTCTCCGATGATCAGTTTAATATCCATGAACTTTGCAGCAACAAAATAAAAGTATAGCACATATTCTTCATTGTCAATGCGTATGCTATGCTCCACTTTACCTATCGGCTTGATATTGTCAGCTTTACTCTCACTCCCAAAACCGATCAAACAAACTCTGCAATCTTTAAATTTTGGTATGCGCAGTTCGTCGTACAAATCTTGGCGTAAAATGCTAAAATTACTACCAGTATCAAATAGTACCATACACTTCGTATCTTTCGAACTTTTTTTGCTCACTTGTGTACTATTTTGCCCAAACGGCATTTTCTACCAGCTTTGTCACTCTTTTTAATTTTATCGTTTATTTTCTCATAATCTTTTAATTTATTCTTAAAGTCACTCATCATTTTCGCACCATATAAAATTGTTTTGTTTAATGCCATCTCGTCAACACCGCCGATTACATATTGCATAAGTGCGTCGTCTTCCACATTACCTTGCGCTGCAATATCTCTCATGCGATCAAAATATTCCAGAACATTGGAGTGATCTACAAAATTTCCTCTTTGGACTGTCGTTTACTCTCACTGAGCTGCATATGTATCTGTTGCTATTGACTCTCGACTTAAACTCTCTTCAAAGCGCTCTCTTCAACGTTGTCCACGAATTCATATGCTTCTCGCTCAAAACAAATAACCTGGCAATGCACTTAAGCGACTTCTTTGCGAAAATAAGTTTATGTAAATCACTCCAATGCATGAACTCAGCATGCTTTTCGAATTCTGTTACCCATTCCACGAAAGCTATATCATCAGAGCCATCGAACACTCGGATAGAGTCTTCTATGTCGCGCAAACTTATGGCAAAACGTGGCGCGACTACCTCATCGTAGTTTCGTCTTTCGTCATTCTGCTGATATAAAAACAAAATCGTCTATTTCTTTTTCCCCGCTGTTTAACTTTATTAAACTCCGCGTCGTTTTTTAGTTTCTAAGTTCCGTTACTTTCACCGCCGTCATTGCCATACCGTCACTTCGTTTCCTTCACTCCGATCCCGCACAAGCTCCCAAAAGTGGTTTTTTTTTTTTTATTAATAAGATTAAGGATAAAAAAAAGTTTTGGTACAGTAAGATTGATAATGTTTTTGATGCAAGGAACAAAAATTGGACTTCGTTCGTCGTTTCGTTACTGAACACAACCCTTTTCATCGGTGGCTGTCTTCGAACTGCTCGCGCTGCTCTCTCTTTTTGGATTGGATAATATTTGGATAATTTCAACAAAAAAAATATACATACAATTTTTTGTGAAAAGAATTGAGCCCAACATGGAAATTTGCTCCTTTTTTTACATTTCTGGTGGACGCTTACCACGTTTTTTTTTGACCCGAACAAATTGGACCGCCCTAATACATATTTACATAAATTATAGAATATAAGTATTTTGAATATATACACGCAATAGTAGACGACGAAAAGACGACTGTCTTGCCTGTACCACCCTGAGCCTCGAGAAAGTAAATGCCCCCCGTTCCTTCCTCGATAACATCCATAAGCGAATCGTACACATCCTTGTGATTGACAACAACAACAGCGTGTAAGCATCTAGGAAGAATATTGGGACGAGTCGTGTTGCTAGTGTATTTGCAATCAGGACTCCATCCATATTTACAAACTAAGTCGAAGGTATCCGAGCGGAGCGGGACCCTATGTTTCCGTTAGCTCTTTCGGGGTGGAGTGGGTTTGCTAGGACCTTGACCCTCGTCTACATAATCTTGATTAAGGATCCCTACTCAAACTACAATGGGAGCTTGACTCGCTAAACAGAACAATTCGATTCGGTGAAGCAAGTTCAACCAAACTACCGATAATCAAGAAGGCATTTTCCTAAACACGAGTTGCGAGGTATTGGCGTAATCTAAAGGTGTAAGTCGACCAACGCGTTCTATAGTCTCCCTACCTGGATATTAAATATACGGTTTTACGAATATTCCTTTATACAATAGCTATCTCCTAGTTCTCCTGTTCACCGTTTAAACGAAAATTCCTTAGTTACTCATTCCGAAATAATTCGATTTCAATCTGATATAAACTCACTGCATTTCATCAAAAATGTTTAGTTTTCCTAGTGCTAAAGTAGAAATGATTCAATGAACAAAAATTACATGGCTACGAAATATATGCTTACAAAGTACGAAAAAGTAGTAGAAAATATATAAAGATTGATGGAAAAAAGTTTGGGAAAATATTTGTTTATTTTGGTTAATGTTAGGTTTTGTGGCTAAACTTTGGAAAATTTGTTTATAGAGGGTACAACATTGCATTATGGATCTGAATTTTAATTTACTACTTATATCTTAAGCCTAGTACTCAGTTGCAAAGAAATGGCTGTCGAGCAAAATATGGGTTGATTTTCGTATGAAACCGATAAAAATATTATGCCAGCAGAATGGTTCTACTAGGGTCCTTCTGCTGGTAGTACTCAGTTTGAAAAAATTAATTGCCGATATATGCTGGACAAGTATTTTATGGTATTTGTGGTATTCTGCTAGGCACGAAAAATTTATTTGGCCAGTCAAATAAATAAAGTGGTGTGCGTGAATGTGTGTGTTTTCAATCGAAATACAAGGAAACCAATCACTAAGGTATGGATTGCAAAACGCAAGAAATGGAGAGTACAATTTTAAATAATTATAAAATGTAAATATATGTTGTGAAATTCTCGGGTCGAATTTCGAAGATGAGCAAAAACTGCTCAGGGGACCTTTAACGTTTAATATTGTAAGTGGAATCAAAGGCGACACGAGTACGAATATTCGAAACTTTAATTATAATGGAATTCTCAAGTTTACTTTAAATTTACTGTATAACTCTTAGTAATAATTTATTGGGCAAGACGGGCTGAAGAGCGGTCGGCTGCAACTGATGTAGGTAAGTCGGAAGGCAAACGAAGACTCCTCATTATGATCGGCTGTGCATTATGACCTAGAATCAAAGCACTCTCTTTTCGATGCGTGGGCGATCATAGGTGGAGATCTCTGACTCTCTTTCGATAGAGCACCGTTGCGCCGCTTTGCTTTGCAGTAACACACTAGAAAACTGTCCATGCCGCCCCCAATACTGGGACCAGTATGAGAACCAAAGGATGTTTACTCTGTGAAAAGAGAAAGTGTTCGTTACGGTACATAGGTATGTGATCAAAGGTGCTAAGGTGCAAAGGTAGGAACATTATTCGGAGGCCGTCGACAATGGTAGATGACATAATCTAGATACTGATCGTTTAAATTCGCCGGAAACTGTTTAAACCGTGACGAATCTGACTAATCTGTCAGATCCAGGGTGAACTTCTATGATCCTTCCTAGTTTCCACTCGTTGGGAGCTAGTCGTTCATCTTTGGTAATAACTAGATCATTGACTTTTAGATTTTCAGTCTCATGTCTCCACTTTGGACGGGCTTGAAGGTGGGATAGCCAATCCGAGCTCCACCGATTCTAAAAATGCCGAATCATTTTTTTTCCTTCCAAGAATTGGACTGTGAGCGGAACATCTCTCGCAGCTACATCAGGCGGAGCTAGCAATGTATCGCCGATAAGAAAATGTTCAGGTGTGAGGACAGTTAGGTCATCAGGCTCAGCACTTAACGGACACAATGGCCTAGAATTAAAACACGCTTCAATTTGGGTGAGCACCGTAAACAGCTGTTCGTAGATTAGCTTATACCCAGAAAAGGCTATGTGGAGATGAGTTTTGACTGATTTTACATTTGCTTCCCTCAGTCCTCCAAAATTTTGACTATGGGGTAGATTAAAATGCCATTGGATTTGTCGGGCGGCTAAAACAAGTATTACACATGTGGGTAATTCTTTTTTCAAACGCGTTTGACAGGTTTGCAGAGCTCTGTCGGCACCAATGAAGCTTGTACCGCAGTCACTATACATGTGTTGACAATGGCCACGGCGAGCAATGAAACATTGTAGAGCCATGAGAAAATGTTCGGTGGACAATCCTGTGATAGCCTCAAGATGAATCGCCTTTGTGGCCAAACAGATGAAAACGGCGATATACGCCTTGTAGCTCGTGTGTCCGCGGAATCTGAATGCTTGAATTTCGAACGCGCCGGTATAGTCCACTCCGGTGGCGATGAAGGCACGCATGGGTGGATTCACTCTTTGTAGTGGAAGATCCGTCATCAATTGGGCTGCTGGTTTCGGTCGGTGACGAAAACATCGGACACACTGTCTAAGAATGCGTTTGACCGTTTGTTTTCCGTTCACTATCCAGAATTTGTGACGAACTGTGGCAAGCGTTAGCTCAGTGCCACCGTGGAGAGCAATGCGATGTGCATCGCGCACGACGAGGTCATCATTGGATGTCGTTGGCTTATGGGCATGTGTAGTGCATTTCTTAGCCGACCTCTAACTCGCAAGATTTGTTGGTCATCTATAAATAGGGACAATTGACTTAGCTTATGTGTACCCGACAGTCCCCCTTTTGCTTTCAGCCGCGATATCTCTGCTATGTAGACCTCCTGTTGAATGATGCGAACAAGATGTATCAAGGCGTCGAATAGCTCTTGCACGCTAAGTGGTCCAGAAAGTTTGTCCTCTTTGGATTGACTGTTATGTATAAAACGTCGAATATATGCCATAACTGACACCAATCTGTTGTATGATGAGAAGGTTTGGATGAAGTTTTCCGGAACAGCAGCAACTTGAACAGTGTGTTGCATCACAACTGATGATTTCTCATGTCGATGTCTTGAGTAGAAATGCTGTGTGACGGCCACTGACTCTCCAGTTGCTGTAGCCACGGTGGACCAGACCACCATAATGGATGTATTGCTAACTCTTGTGGTGTTAAGCCTCGTGTGGCGCAGTCCGCTGGGTTAACCGCCGTGGGCACATGTTTCCACTGCGTTGCGGATGCCATCGTTGCTTTTGATGCGGTCCACCATGTGTCCTTGGATATCGCTTTCGCTGTCATGATAATCGGCGACTGTAGAAAGTAAAGAACGTTTAGTATGCACTTGACTGATTAAAAAATTGATTCTAAATCCAAAATTGTCTTTATGTGGATGCCAATAGAGACCTAGTGTTTTAACGGGGTCTTGGTATTAAAATTCTAACTAGGTTTTGCTAGATAAATGTTCTGGGGGAATGCCTTGTAAAAGCGACGCTTCATTCGCAGACCATTTTCGAAGCTCCATTCCTGCTGATCGTAAGGCTCCGATTAGTTGATTGGCGGTCCCAAAGGTCACTGGGTTGAGATAGTACTCAGCTATATGATTGTGCTCATCACGCCAAAAAATTCGTTAATATTGCGCATCCTCCACATTCATATCAATGCAGCTGAACATCTTCTGAATGTCGGCAGCCAAAACAAAAAGATGGAGACGCCAATTTAGGACAACGCCGGCTAGATCGTTTTGGAGTGCTGGCCCAGTGTACAAGACATCGTTAAGCGATTTTCCATTAGAGGTTTTACAGGATCCGTCATATACTACTCTAACCTTAATAGTAACACTTTCCTCCTTGAATACTGCGTGATGAGGCAAGCTGCAACAGGTGGACTCGATTCCATGTTCGACCTGTCCGAGTTGAAAATACTCATCGATGACTTCTGTATATTTGGCTAGCAGCTCCGGCTTTCTTTGGAATCGTCGTTGGAGCATTCGAAACCGGTTTAATGCGATTTGACGTGATTTTCCCAAGACCTGAGATGGGTCAAACAAACGTTTAAGTGGTAACCATGCCAAATACTTGCCGTTCGGCTGGTGGATGTGAGTTCGTTTAAAATGCTCCTCACACCATTGATCCTCTGGCGTAAGCTGTTTTGCGGAACCAAGATGCTCCATTTCAAAGGATTTCTGAACGAGATTCTCTAGCTTGGTGTGGTGGTATCTAATGGTGACGGCATGTGAGGTTGTGACCGTGGCTCGACCAAAGACTATCCAGCTAAGCTGCGTGCGCTGTGCGATTGGTTGGTCCTCATTTCCTCGGCGGATATCTGAGAGCAGGATTTGTGGGAGTCCGCTCCCAGCAGAATCAATCCGTTGGGGCTTATAGAACATGGGATCGGCGAGTTCTATTCCGCTCAGATGAGGGCATTGTTGCAATTTGATTGCTTGTGTAGGTAATCGTGATGTTAGGGTTTTAAGTATAAACGAAGTGTCTATGGTAGCACGAAACTGTGAAGTACAAGAACTGATAATAAATTCGGTTGTGTATGAACACCTGATCGTTAATGTGTTACCAACTCTAGCTATTTCTGCCGAAATTGGATGTCGCTTGAGGCAAAGAGCCTGCACTGTGTGCTCTGTAATAAAGGTTTCTTCCGAGCCTAAATCCACTAACGCACGTACCACAGCTGATTGGCCAGTGTGGCGGTTTTGGATTGTGACGAGGGCAGTGGCCAGAAGAACAGTGCTGGGCCCGCGATGAGTTGCCATAGCGGCGATTAGTTGCGCCGAATGTGTTTTCACAGACGAGACAGTCGCTGCAGACTGTGAAGGCCCACCGGAACTAGTGTTGGGAAAGACAGCTTGAGGTTGTGTCGCTCCCTGAGCATGATGTGGTGTCAGATCGGCCTGTTGAGCAGAGGGTGCTCTTACTGACGAGTCCAGTGTTGCAGACTGCCAGTGTTCACCGGAACGACGGAGTGTGTGGTGACTTTGTCCACACTGCTGGCAGTTCCGTTTATTGGTGCATTTTGCAAGTCCATATGAATGGCTCAAACAGTTGAGGCACGTCTTGTTCCGATCTACAATGGTTTTTCTTGCAAAGCAGTCCTTGGATAAAAAATCTGGCAATTCCGAAGATTATGATTGTCGCTACAGTGAGGGCAGCGAATCGGTTTGCCAGCTCCGGTTGTTGTGTGGAAACTGTTGCCCTTGTACGACACGTTGCCTGCGGACTTCTTTGGATGTTTTTGGTTGGCAGCTTGCGACAGCTTGGACGCTGTCTTGAGGGACATCGATTCTCAATCACATCGATGCTGACGAGACGTTCTTTGAGAAAGGATTATAACTTCGCAAATGTGGGAATTTCGGAAGAGCTACCGAGATGGAACTACCAGGCCTGCAGCATTGAAGTTGGAAGTTTGGAGGTGAAATGATGAGTCATCCAGTGCCGAATATCTAGATTACCAAAAGCATTTAGACAAACATTTGCAACATTTAGAATATGTTTAAGATCAGTAGACTGCTCCTTTGCCAACTGTGGCAAATCGTACAAACCGTTCATATGATGCAAGAATTTTTGTCGTACCGCTTGACAACGAGACTGCAAGCTGTCGCATAGCTACTTCATGCAAGTGCGATCTGCCTTATCCTCATCGTGATTTGAAGGAAGAGCTTGCTTAAGGAAATGAATGTCGGATAGCTTCTAATTTTCATGGATGAGCTGAACAAATGCATCGCGAAAGGCCGGCCAATCCACAAACTTGCCGGAAAATGTTGGTACTAGCAGCTTGGGAAATTGTACAGCTAACGCGGTTGTGTGGGCTGGTTCTGTCTTTTGCTGTGGGGGCAATACCCTTGGAAATGCGGTTTCGTAGGCCTCGGATATGGTGCTAAAAGCTATTGTATAATCCTCATCAAATTGAAAAGCCATTTCTGCTCAAATTCACCTAAGAAACTCTGTAAATTTTGTAAGCGTGTTTGAAAATACGCGTTAGTTTTCCGATCTGCGCTGTCTTTCTTGAAATTGCGCAGCGTTTGATTTATTCTGGAAATAAGATCGGTTTGAATAACACTGAGATTCTCGAATTCAGCCTGCTGATCGAGAGGTTGTGGAACCACTTCCAGCTGTTGTTCTTTCCCTTTTGGCATATTGCTGATAGATATATAACTCTCTCACCTTCTAATTGCACTCACTTTGACCACACACACATGCACACACAACTAAAACACTTATTCTTTCAATCGGGTTGCCAGACGTGATTCTCGCACAGACTTCTGTTCTATGCTTAGGGCGCCACCTAAGAGAACATTCTACTCGTTGATGTCGTCCAAGCTGTTCAAGCAAAACATAATTATTGTATCACACTGAACTGATCTATATATAACTGAGGAACGTACATAAAATAAGTCATTTATGACTGCTAGGGTGTGTGTTCATAAAACATGGACAGGAACCGACAAAGGCCAAACAATAAACAATACAGTTCACTTGAAGGAGGCCACTTGAGAAAAGGGACACATAGAGTTCGACCATAAAATCATATAAATGGGCACGTCGAATCCAAATCTATTAACACATGTGGCTTGCATGTAGTAGGTGTCATAAGCAGGTATGAGCGTGGGAACAAGTGCCGCACATCCCTCCATTTCTTAGCGTTGGTCTTAGTTTTAATAACCTTATATTTTCCTAAATATAGTGCATAAGTTTTGAAAATAAAACAGTTTGAATTTACAACTCAACTCGCAAGTGTTTCGACTTTTCTTTTAAGGTCTTAACATTTTGGTCCTTCGAGACTCTCCATTGCTTCCCCCTGTGGTAAGAGCACGGAGCTAAACCAGCTCCTTAAAGACTTCAGAAGTGTCAAGTACACCTACAGCTAAAGGTAGCACAAATAAAAAACTCTGGTTTTCCCTCTTGTAGTAAGAAACCGATTATACAACGAGGGGGAACGTTGTGAGCCGCGGCTCTACTTTATACCCGATACTCAGACAGTATATATGTATGTGAACTTACGATATATGTAATTTGTTACATTTTCGCAAAAGGGACAAATTTAATTTTAGTCAAAAAAGAAAAAAAAAATTAAGTCGAACCTTTTCGGAGATTTTGATCTATTTGATGTTTCCATATTTGTTTACATACATTTTTTACATCTGCTTTTTCTATATGTCTTTATCTACTTCCTACATATACATACACGACTGTGTGCGAGAGAGAGAGGGAATGAGTCTGCGCTTGGAAGGCCACTGAAATTTCATTTGTTCCTTCTGGCTATGCTAGTGATCCGATCTGATCCAGATTCAATACTCTGATATGGCCATTTTCTATCTATCTGGCCATTTTCAATCATCATAGAAATAGATATGGCCATTTTCTATGATTCTGCATTTTTGGTTTTCTCGTATCTTAAAAATTGTGGATTTTCGTCCTTTGTGAGGGCGGAAGGGAGTGTGGCCAAATTTTGAAACAAACTCGTCTCGGTTCTGATATATCTTCTCATTCTCTATGATTCTATGATTCTCTATGATTAGTTTTCTCGTATCTTTAAAATTGTGCATGCCACAGATTTTCGTTCTTGGAGTGGGCGGAAGGGGGTGGGGCGAAATTTTGAAATACACTTGTAACAGTGCAATAGGACAGGAGTCTGGATACGAAATTGTGTTCCTCTAGCTTTTATAGTCTCTGAGCTATAGGCGCTAATGAAGACGGACAGACGGACGGACAGACAGACATAGCTATATCGACTCGGCTATTGATGCTGATCAAGAATATATATACTTTATGGGGTCGGAAACGCTTCCTTCTGGGTGTTACACACATCCACTTTTTGCACAAATCTAATATACCCCTTTAATCTTCGAATACCGGGTATAATTAATGAAACGTAAGTTTCAATTAATAAACAAAAACACATGCTATGCAGGCAGTATTTTTAATATATAATAAAAATATCTATTTTTTTTTTTAGTCGTGTAAAACAAAATATTACGCGAAAGTGGTGTGTTCGAGGCATGAAACATCGAACAAAAATTTAAAAAAAAAGAAAAAATATAAATCCCCAACATCGGAAGTGCTAGGTGAAGTGGAGGCCAGCGATAGAAAAAAAAATCGCAAACGGCCGAATAATATAAAAAAAAAATAAAAACGACTAACTGAGTGAAAAAAAAAACATTTTGGGTGTGTTTCAAAAATAAAGCCCCAACAAAAAAAAAAAACCAACAACGACGGCAGCGACCAAAAGCATCCCCGGCAGCGTCAACTACGGCATCAAGCAGCAGCAGCACCAGCAGAAGAAGAAGTCCTCAGTTAAGTCAGAAATTTTTTTTTTAATAAGATGTTGTCGGATAAAATTATTAAGATACTAGAGGCTCAGGCCGTAGTAGCAAATTAAGTTAAAGGGATTGAAGCTGGTTTATTGACCAGTGACGTAATCTGTAGGCTAGGAGAGCTTAAAAAAACGGCTGCAGCAAATAAAACTGCATTATTGCTATGTGGAGTAGTCGATCATGTTTACTACAAGAAAAATCAATTTGTTAAAATGATGAAACATAAAGAGAACATAAAAAAGAGCTATGATGAAACTACTACTGAAACTTCGATGAAAGGGAAAGTAGAAAAAGCAAAATTAGAACCAGTGGTGACTGGAACTTTGAAAGAAGATATGGAGCCAAAAATTGACCAGAGTCTTGAGAATACATTTGTGGAAAATCTAAAAACGTATTTAAAAGAAAGTATAGAGAGGTTAGATTAGGCTAAAACAAGGAAGTGCAACCTAAGAAAAGCCAATATTGAATTCTTTAGTAAAAGACTAAACAAAAAAGTTGAGGAATTCCATATTGTTTGGGAAACAAATGACAGCTTCGACGAACAGATCGCCGAGCTAGACTTTGATATTCAGAAAACGTTAAGCAACTTAGAAATAAGGATGCAGGAAGTTAAGGAGGAAAGAGCATGCGTTAGTAAAGCGTCAGTAGCAAAGAAGAAGGAAGATGAAGATTTTCCGGTTCTACCAAAGGCAGAAGTACCCACATTTTCGGGAGAAGAAAAAGAGTGGGATGGGTTTTCACAATTGTTTTGTAAAATAATTCATAATAGAGATGGGCTAAGTACATCTCTTAAATTCAATTATTTAAAAATGGCAATAAAGGGTGAAGCAAGGAGTATGGTTGCTCACTTATTAACGGGGCCATTGGTAAATTATAGTTGCCGCTTGGGAATTGCTGACCAAGCGGTATGAAAATAAAAGAAAAATATGTTCAGATCAGCTGAATCGGTTGCTGGATTTGCCAATGCTAGACAACGATTCAGCAAAACATATTAAATTGTTTTCTGACTCGAAAAATGAGTCAATACATTTAATAAAGTTAAAGTCACAATTAACAGAAGAAGTTGGTGTGATTTTTGCCCACATAATTTTGAGAAAATTTAATAAAGATGCCCTTCAATTATATGAAAGTCATATAAAAAGGACAAAAGAGATTCAAACATTGCCCGATGTAATTGAATTTGTGGAACAACGGTATATTTCTCTGTACTCATCGCAGGATGCAGAGAAAAAACCATTGAAAAGAGTGGTGCAATATAGCAGCATTAAAGAAAGTTGTCCACTGTGTTAAATGGCAGGCCATACAATAATGCAATGCTATAGGTTTAAGAGAATGAGTCCAGGCCAGGTTATTCAAAAGCAACGCCTGTGCAAAAGATGCTGTAGGCACGACATGTATAAGAAATGCTCCTCGGAAATGGTTTGTGGGATTTGTAAAAAATCCCATCACACGATGCTCCATATTCCCTATAAAAAAAGGTAAAATGTTAACACATGTTTCACAAAGAAACAAGCGTTTTTAGCCACAGCACTTATAAAAGTAAGAGCGGTGAATGGTGGCTATGAAAACCTTAGAGCTCTAATTGATTGTGAGTCACAATGTACCATCATTTCAGAGGAAGCAGCACAAATATTAAAATTGGCGCGCAAAAGGGAAAACACCGAGGTGAGTGGAGTATCATCGACAGTTGAAGAGTCCACTTCAACGTATAAGGTAACTTTAACAGTAAAAACTCGGGATGCCGATAAAAAACCACTTAATATTGAAGCAATCATTCTCCCAAAACTTATGAATGCTTTGTCTGTAAAGTCGTTCAAGATTGATAAATCGAAATGGAAAGATTATGTGTTGGCCGACCTTAACTTTAATAAACCAAGTAGGGTGGATATAATAATTGGGGTAGATTTGTATGCCCATAAGGTAAAAGACGGAGTAGTGAAAATAGATGGACTACTTGGTCAAAATACAGAATTCGGATGGATTATATCCGGTTGCACCAAGTCAAAAGGTGATAAATTGATTGTAGCGACAACAATTGAAGTCGGGGACTTAGAGCGTTTCTGGGAAATGGAAAACGAAAGTACTGACGTGGAAGAAGATGTTTGTGAGAAGCATTTCTTGGAAACTAAAAAAAGAGATGAAAATGGAAGGTATGTGGTGAAAATACCATTCAAAAAAGATAAGGATCTAGGAGATTCAAAGGCACAAGCAATAGCGCGATTTTGCAATTTAGAATAGAAACTCGGAAAAAATAAAAAATTAAAAGAAAATTACATAAAGTTCATGCATGAATATAAAAATTTAGGCCATATGGTAGAGTCCAAGAAAGAGGGAAAATATTATTTACCCCATCAGGGTCATAAAATATTCCAGTCTAACGACAAAACTCGGGGTGGTTTTTGATGCGTCAGCAAACACCACAAATAATGAAAGCTTAAATGATATCATGTGGGTGGGACCAAAAGCCCAAAAAGATATCTTCGATATTATGGTAAAATGGCGAAAGTGGCCATTTGTAGTATCAGCGGACATTGAAAAAATGTACCGGCAAATTAATGTTGATGAAGAAGATCAGCATTATTTGCATATAATTTGGAGAGACGATCCAAACGAAAAATTAAAAGAATATAAACTAACAGCTTCAGCTCCCTACTTAGCTTCTAGGGCGCTTGTTGCAATAGCAGATAATAACGGTAATAAAGCAATAAGAAAAATCATAATAAATGATTTTTATATGGACGACCTGATGACAGGTTCTGAACCTACTAAAAAAACTAACAAAAGAATAGTTTTATCTACATTAGCAAAGATGTATGACCCTTTAGGCTGGTTGTCTCCAGTTACAATTGTTGGGAAATTGTTTATGCAAAAACTTTGGTTGTCAGACAAAAATTGGGATGAAGAACTATCAGATCAGGATACTCGTGAATGGAATGCATTTAAAGACAATTTAACGGCATTAGAGAGCATTCGGATACCAAGATGGCATAATTCTCAGCATAGTAATCCGATGCAAATTCATGGTTTTGCCGATGCATCTGAGAAAGCTTATGCTGCCGTAGTGTATGTAAAGGTAGATGGTTCTTCAATTATAATATCCAGCAAAAGCAAGGTTAATCTTAAGAAGAATCGGAAAACCATTCCCAAAGTAGACCATTGTGCAGCTCATCTTCTAGCAAAATTGATTGAACGGGTGAAAATAGCGGTTGAAAGTGAAGCAGAAAGTTATGCTTGGAGTGATTCTACGATTACTCTAGCCTGGTTAAAGAATGGAGACAATAAAGACAAGTTTATTAAGCGTAAAAATAACGAAATTAGAAAAGTTAAAGAAATTAAATGGAGACATGTCAAATCTGAAGACAATCCAGCTGATGTAGCATCAAGGGGCATTAGTGCAGATAAGCTGAAAGATTTTGAAATTTGGTGGAAGGGTCCTCAGTGGCTGGCGAAATCTAAAGAAGATTGGCCAAAAGAGGAAATTGAAGAAAAAATAATTGTTAGCACAACGTTAATAATCGATAAAGCTAACATAATTAATGAGTTATTACAGAAATATTCGTGTATGCATAAACTGAAAAAAGTCATTGCATATATATTAAGGTTTATTCAAATGAAAACCGAAAATAAAGAATTTCCATCATATTTGACAGTCAATGAGATTAAGATCGCCAAGATATTGATATTGAAAAAACAACAAGCTATGCAATTCAGTTCTAAAACAGCTAGCCTAGTTAATAAAAAAGAAATTGAAAGCAAAAGTAAAATGTTGGTCTTAAATCCGTTTTAGATAAAGAATGATTACTGCGAGTTGGAGCAAGCGCAGAATATGAGGTTAAACATCCCTTGATTTTAAATAAGTGTCACTTAACGTCTTTAATTATCAATAATGCACATAAGGAGACATTGCACGGTGGAATTAAACTGATGCGAAAGTATTGGATATTTGGGCTAAGAAACTGTTTAAAGCAAAAGCTTAAGGAGTGTGTTACCTGTGCTAGGTATCGGCAGAATACGGCAGAACAAATTATGGGAAATCTGCCGAAATACAGAACAACAAAATCACTCCCTTTTACAAATACAGGGGTAGACTTCGCCGGACCTTACCATATCCGATGTTTTAAAAACCGTGGGCAGAAATCTTATAAGGGATATATTGCCGTATTTCTGTGCATGGCGACAAAGGCTATTCATTTGGAAGTTGTCAGCGATCTAACTTCGGATGCCTTTCTAGCTGCACTTAGATTTTTTTCAAGAAGACGAAAATGTGCAAAAAACTTTTCGGATAATGGAACCAATTTTGTGGGAGCTTCGCGTAAATTAGACGAAGAATACCAGAGAGCCCTTAAGGACAATATAAAAGTGGTTCCAATATTAGAAAGAGAACAAATCGAGTGGCACTTTATCCCCCCGGCAGGACCTCACTTTGGAGGTATTTGGGAAGCTGGGGTAAAATCGGTGAGATATCACTTAACGAGGGGGAACGTTGTGAGCCGCGTCTACGCCGCGGCTCTACTTTATACCCGGTACTCAGTCAGTATATATGTATGTGAGCTTGTTGTAATTTATTACATGTTCGCAAAAGGAAAAAATTTAATTTTAGCCAAAAAAAAACAATTTAAGTCGAACCTTTTCGGAGATTTTGATCTATTAGATGTTTCCATATTTGTTTACATACATTTTTTACTTCTGCCATTTCTACATGTTTTTATCTACTTCCTACATATACATACACGGCTGTGTGCGAGAGAGAGAGAGAGGGAATCAGTCTGCGCTTGGGAGGCCACTGAAATTTCATTTGTTCCTTCTGACTATATTTATGATCCGATCTGATCCAAATTCAATACTCTGATAGATATAGTCATTTTCTATGATTCTGCGTTTTTGGTTTTCCCGTATCTTTAAAATTGTAGATTTTCATCTTTTGTGGGGGCGGAAGGAGGCGTGGCCAAATTTTAAAACAAACTCGTCTCGGTTTGATATCACAGGAGCTTGGATAGAAAGTTTGGTGGTTCTAGCTCTTATAGTCTCTGAGAACTAGGCGTCAAAAAATTCGATCAGGCATAGCGCCTACCCCTGTGTGTGAGAGAGAGCGAGAGGGAACGATGCATTTCGAAAAGGTTTTCTTCATTGTGGCTATATTTATTATCCGATCTGATCCAGATTCTACAATCTGATAGATATTCTCATTTTCTATGATTCTGCGTTTTTAGTTTTCTCGTATCTTTAAAATTGTGCATGCCACAGATTTTCGTCCTTGGAGTGGGCGGAAGGGGGCGGGGCGAAATTTTGAAATACACTTGTAACAGTGCAAAAGGATAGGAGTCTGGATACAAAATTGTGTTCCTCTAGCTTTTATGGTCTTTGAGCTATAGGCGCTAATGAAGACGGACAGACGGACGGACGGACGGACGGACGGACAGACAGACATAGCTATATCGACTCGGCTATTGATCCTGATCAAGAATATATATACTTTATGGGGTCGGAAACGCTTCCTTCTGGGTGTTACACACATTAATTTTTTGCACAAATCTAATATACCCCTTTACTCTTCGAGTACCGGGTATAAAAAGAGTGATTGGGGACAATAATTTAACCTACGAAGAAATGGCAACCCTCTTATGTCAAATTGAAGCTGTACTGAATTCACGCTCGTTGTATACCGCTTCAAATGATATTGACGATTTGGATGTATTAACATAAGATTATTTTATTATTGGAAGGCCAATATTTGGACCCATTGAAACAGTTTCAGATGAAAGAATTGGAAATCTGGATAGGTGGAAATTAATTCAAAATATGAAGAGAGATTTCTGGATTAAATGGAAAGAAGATTATTTACACACTCTTCAACAAAGAAATAAATGGAAAATAGGAATACAGAATATTAAAAAGGACAGATAGTTTACATAAAAGATGAAAACTGTCATCCAGCTAGATGGCCGTTGGGGAAAATAGAAGAAATACATGAAGGTAGGGGCGATAGAGTCAGAGTAGTCACCATCAAACATCAGGATGGGTCGATTAAAAGACCGATTACTAAAGTTTGTCCATTAGCTGGAATTGAGTCTGAAGAAAAGGACTCAGAAACGAATGGACCCGTATTTTCAAATGATAAAAAAGGGAAAAGAATTAATTGGGAAAATGAGAGTAGTGTGCGGTAAACTTCACACTTTTGAAGAGCAATGCAACAATGTTTTAGAAAACGCTGACAGACAAATTGCAGATCTAGAAGAAAATAATAAACTTTGTATGACTCAAGATAAAAAAAGAAAGAAACGAGCACCCTTCGAGTTTATGGACTCCCTTTGTCATATTTTGTTCGGAATAATGGACGCCGAAGATAGGGATACTTTCGAAGGAAATATGAAAAATTTGTTAGAAAACCAACATAATATAGACGATTAAATTAAAAGGCAAACGTCAGTAGTAGAGTCAACGGTAAATATTCTCAAAAGAACTACCAAGGAAATAAACGTAAATTTTAGAAGTATGAGCACTAGAATAGAAAACATAACGGAAGTGTTAAAGGAAAGTTACTATGTATACAAAGAATCTATAAACTTATTTATGGTAACAAAGAAACTAAGTTCATTGATTGATGAATGCGAGAAATTCCAAGCAAGAGTAATAAGTCTACTTATAGATATTAATCATGGTAGACTGAATCCAAATATTTTAAGACCTATGCAGTTAAAAGCAGAGATATCCAAAATAAGGGATAGGTTATAAGAAACATTAGTTCTTCCAGGAAAAATAACAGGTACGGAATTAAAGGAAATTTATAGCCTATTAACCGCGAAAGGGATTTTTGTGGATAACAAATTAATGTTGAATGTGAAGATTCCACTGTTTGGTAGACACCCATCCCATTTGTTTAGGATTATTCCAATGCCGGTTGAGAACGAAAGGGAATTGGTCAAGGCAGAGTTGAGCTCTAGGTACTTAGTATATAACTTCGAAATTTATTCCTATCATTCGATGACTGAAGCTGCTTTAAACAAATGTCAAAAATGGCAAGCAAATAAAAGAGTATGTGAAGGTAATTGGCCTTGGAGCAGCGCCAATGACACTTCTTGTGAGATAAATCCATTCAAACCAAATAGTCATTTAAAATGTGTTTATAGAAAGATATCAGAGTCAAGGTCATTTTGGGTCGAATTAGAAAAGAAAGGTAGTTGGCTCTTCAAAGTTCCAGTCAACACTAATGCTAGAATTCAATGTAGTAACTCAAATCAATAGTTAATTGATCTCCCTCAACAAGGAATTTTAACAATAATAAATGGTTGCACTGTGCGAACCGATGATAAAATATTAGTACCTCATCATGGTCTTCATACAGAAACCTACGAGACCATTTCATCCTCTTATGTAAGTAATATAAGCAAAATACCAAACATTTTTTGGAATCCTTTGAATGTACCATTAATTAACCATACTGAAGAAATTGATAAGTTGAAAAACGAATTAAAATTGTTAAGAGATGGTCACCATGAATTAAAAGGACTTAAGTTCCATTATGTATCTGGACATGCAGCCTTGATTATCGGAATTATAAGGATGTTAATATTAATAATCCATGCCATAAAAAAAATTAAGGTAGCGCGAAGACTGCAAACCATAGCACTTCCCTATTCGCTGTAATTTACTTTAAAATAATCATCGATAATTGTAATTATAACTATAAAGAAAATATATACAAAACCATGCCACTTTCGGCCCCTTTGCAGAATGTTCAAGCAGAACATAATTATTGTATCACACTGAACTGATCTATATGTAACTGAGGAACGTACATAAAATAAGTCATTTATGACTGCTAGGGTGTGTTCATAAAACATGAACAGGAACCGACAAAGGCCAAAAAATAAAAAATACAGTCCACTTGAAGGAGGCCACTTGAGAAAAGGGACACATAGAGTTCGACCATAAAATCATATACATGGGCACGTCGAACCCAAATCTATTAACACATGTGGTTTGCATGTAGTAGGTGTCATTAGCAGGGATGAGCGTGGGAACAAGTGCCGCACATCCCTTCTTTTCTTAGTGTTGGTCTTAGTTTAAGTTACTTTATATTTTCCTATATATAGTGCATAAGTTTTGAAAATAAAACAGTTTGAATTTACAACTCAACTCGCAAGTGTTTCGACTTTTTGTCTTAACACAAGCGTAGCCACGAAGTTCCTCTGACTTGAATGTCGCTGTGTTCGTCCGATGCCGAGTAGCCAAAGTCTAGAGATGACGGGAAAGAGTTGAAGCAGAGCTATCGTCTTGTCTTCTTTGTCTCTGCTTTTGCGAGAGATAACGGCTGTTGTACACCGTTGGTTTTCGTTGGGTTTGCCGTTTTGCAGTTGCAGCCGGTAAATTATGTTGTTATATATATATGTATAAACTATTTAAGAGCGTGCGAATTACTAATTAAACGCTTGTTCCCCCCATGGGCCACCAAAAATGTTGTGAAATTCTCGGGTCGAATTTCAAAGATGAGCAATAACTGCTCGGGGGACCTTTAACGTTTAATATTGTAAGTGGAATCAAAGGCGACACGAGTATGAATATTCGAGACTTTAATTATAATGGAATTCGCAAGTTTACTCTAAATTTACTGTATAACTCTTAGTATTAATTTACTGGGCAAGACAGGCTGAAGCGCGGTCGGCTGCAACTGATGTAGGTAGGTCGGAAGGCAAACGAAGACTCCTCATTATGATCGGCTGTGCAGTTCTACCGACCTAGCATCAAAGCACTCTCTTTTCGATGCGTGGGCGATCATAGGTGGAGATCTCTGACTCTCTTACGATAGAGCACCGTTGCGCCACTTTGCTTTGCAGTAACCCACTAGAAAAAGGTCCAATATATGTTCATATGTATGGTTTCCAGGTGAATCGTGCAAAAAAATTTGGAAATCGTTGAGGAATGAAATTTAGGTGATAAATAGGGAATAGAACATATTTGTTTGCATTTCTGTTTTGCGAAAATGGATTTACCCAATATTGCGGTGCTTTGTCCGTGCATTTAATTTAAATATTTACGAACGTTTTGGCGGTTATTGTTTGACAAAAATCTGTTTTTGTCTCTTTGTTTGTTTGTTCTTGATACATCAAATAATTTCAGTATTTTGTAAAAATACTACACAGAATACGGTAACACTTTCCAATGATACGCCGCAGCATTGTCTTCTTCTATCCACAGGACTCTTAACGGCAGAATTGTCGCAGCTTCCATTTTAAGCCTAGTACTCAGACCCGAAAAATGTTTGCTAAGCAAACATATAAAAATACTAGCGGCCGAGTGTGACCAGGTGTGCATGCTCTACGGTTAGACTGTGTACAAATAAAATCAGTTAAGAATTCAAATTTTGTATCAAAGCAAGCAGGAATGTATTATTTGCAGTCGTTGAAGCGCTGAAGACTGACAATGCGCTGATAAAACATCTCAATATTGTGTAAATCCGGTTTTGCGGAATAGAAATGCAAAGAATTATTTTCTATTTCCTATTTACCCCTAAATTTCATCCCTCAACGATTTCCAAGCTGTTTTGCCAGTATCACCAGGAATACATACATTTGAACATATATTTATATTTGCCACACACGCCCATGCAACTTTCATTGCATTCACATCAATACTTCTTATCGGCCAAACTCCACAACAACTCCCTCTTCTCGACACCCTTTATAAGCTCCATGATGTCGTCGTCGGAAAATTCCCCCAATCTTTGCTTTTCTGTACTCCATTGCCGCCAAATCATTGTTTTGTCTTCACACATATGCACGCACACAACCTTAGTTTTATTGACATGCGAATAAAAATCAAGGGGCCAGTAAAAATACTCCAAATACCATGCATTATTTTTCCAGTATATATTGGCATGTTTTGTTTGTCGAACTGAGGACTACCCGCGGAATTCTAGCAAGACCATTTGCCAAGAAAACTGTTTTTATCGATTTCATACGAATATCAACCCTGATTCTGTTCGATAGCCTTTTTTTCGGGTCTGAGTACTAGGCTTAACGGAAAAATCCAATGCAGGTTGCCACTCCGTCAGAGGGTTGAGCTGCTCCGCGACTTGTGGTTGCTTCTTTTTACATATTGTAAAACTACAATTTTTTCTTTTTATTTATTCGTCTTCTTCTCCCGAAGAAATAGTAGTATTTTTAATTGAAAATTGAGCATCTGCCATTAAAAAACCTCCCGGCTCGTCGCCATTTGCTGGAGAATATCAGTTATTCTTGTCATTCATTGCTTATATTTTCGCAGTGAATTCAATTTTTTCGCTGTGAATGTCAATTTTTCAGAGTTGTATTTGAAAACATCGGCTAAATATCGCACAGAAACGTACGGTTTAGGAACATCCAAAATGGATGGTGTAACTATCAGGGAAATTTCGGAGCGTAAAACCTTACGAACCATCCCCGAAATGGATGGGGGATGGTGTATGATCGCCTGTTGGAATAGGCTATCAATGAGATGAAATTTGTTTTCCATATTGCTCTCACTTTTCTGGTAGAACTCCCCAAGACGCTTGCTTTTGGTTTTCTTCATTTTGATGTCGATATACGAGTGTTGATGACGACAGAATAAAGAATTATTCTATTTTTCGAGTCGTTGCCTTTCCAGCATTAATTGGTAATTTATTTTGCTTATCTGAGTACTCATTTGCAAAATTTTTGCGCAAGAATTACAGGCATAAATTTTTGTCGTTTCCATACGAATATCATCGCTGATTCTTGCGCGAAAAATTGTTGCTTATCTGAGTACTAGGCTTTTAATAGGTACATTAATAAGGCGTCGTTTAAGGTATCTATGGATAAACGGGTAAAGTGAAGCCGTTTGACCAAACCTGTGGATGTCGAATTTTTCCGATAAATTCTGTAAGGAAGTTCCTGTCTCAGGCCGGGGTACAGTCTCTCAGTCTGTGCAAGGCCCGATCTTCAATACAGCCAATTTGTATTTGCAGACCAACGAGAGGGATCGGAGAAGCGCGTGTCAGGTGCGGGGCTCGCCTCGAACGAGGGAGGGGAAAACGTGTGCAGGGGATCGCGGGTGTGAGGGTCACCCGGCGACACACGTGGCTCACTTAGCGCAGGTTACGCTAGGTTAGGTTTGCCAGGGCGCGGAAGGGGTGCACCCTCCGTGTCTACTGGCCATAGCGCGGGCGGTCTGGCTATGGCTGCCTGCGCGGAAAACACGTGTGGCGTGGCCGTGGCTAGGGGGGAGGTAAGGTTTGCCCAGCGCCTCGTGGAACGTGCGGGGGCGGGGCATATGACCCGTGGGTTCGGTGTACGTGGAGTGGGGCAAGTGGTGTCGAATAGGTTAGGGTGGAAAACCAAAAAGGGGGGGGGGGGGGGGAGGGGGGGGGGTGTGGAGGTGTGCTACAGGAGGAGTTTTCTACTAGGAGCGGAGGAGCTCAGTTCGTGGAAGACGTGGCATCCGCGTACAACTCCACTCGCTGAGGTCCCGGGCATGCAGAAGGAATGTGGTACAATGACAGAGGAGAAAGGGGGGGAAACAATCGGGCGGTGGGTGTTGGCGTTGGTTGATGGGCAGTAAATATATGTATTGTGAAGATGAATGGAAAGTCGCGGTAGTTTTTCGTATTTAATTTTTTTTATTCTGCCTGCTTCTATTCCTATGCATGTATGCGTGGAAAACTAATTCCCTACGTCGCACCTATCCTATTCTAACTCGCTTATGCGAGACCAGCTTACCCCTCTTCCTCAACAGAGCTCCGTCTCTCCATCGGTCCTGCGGCTGCTCCTCGCCGCTGGTCCAGAAATCGATGACGGGGGAGGGGGACGAAAAATCGACGCCGGCTCTGTCCGCGTGCTGGTGTAGTAGGTTAGGGGCGATCACTATTACTTTGCACTTCGCGTATTTTTCTTTCCGCACTCGCGACTTGGCTTCTTTGAGGCTGGATCCCGACTCCCGATCTCCATAATTTCGGCCGTCGGCTCAGCCGGCCGTTCGAGCCTCTGCCCGCAGCTTCTGCCGCGACCCGGCGCTTTTGTCGCGAGCCATCTCGGCTTCTCGCTCTCCCTGGGTCGTGCGTGGGTACTTTGGCGCAGCGCAGCTTTCGCTCTTTTTGTCGCGTGCCATCTCGGCTTCTTGCTCTCCTTGGGTCGTGTGTGGGTGCTTTGTCGCAGCTTTCGCTCTTTTTGTCGCGTGCCATAGGCCCAGTTCCATGGGTTTCGCTCTCCTTGTCGTCTGCCTTGCTCTCTTTGGCATGTCAGGGTGGTTTTCGCGCTGGCCTTTGCTCTTGTGGCTGTGGCCGATCTCCGCCGATCTCTGCGCCGGCCTCTGCTGCTGGGTCTGCTGCTGTGTCTCTGCTGCTGCGTCTGCTGCTGTGTCTCTTTTGACCGCTCTTCCCCCTGCGATTGCTAGCCCCCCCCTAATCATACACTTCTTCCGCTGGTTTTTCTCTTACCCTATATTTGTGGTTATGTATGGCTTACGGGCTAAGAAAGATAAAAACTTACGAAGCTAGGAATGTACTAATTACTTATGAGCTAGGAGAAATAATAATAATAAGAAACATCTGCAAAATTAGGGTCTATGGCCTGCCGTCATGGCTGCGGGTCAGACGTGGGTGTGGCTTCGCCTCCAGGGCGAACGGTGCTGGCTCTACAGCTTGTTGTGAAGTGGTATGCCTCTTCACACTCCCTTCCTACTTCGGGGGCGAAGAGAAAGACTTGGTCTTCTCGTTTTATGGAGACCCGAAATTGTGTTCCTCGATGATCCGGGTTCGAGGTCCGTCGACCCGCGCGCGTTGCAGGAGGTTGTCCCGTAGCGTGGCTGGGATACGCCTTCCCGGGGTCTCCACCCGCAATTCCGCGGGTGCTACTGGCCATTCCTGTTCCTCCTGGAGCTCGTGCAGCGCGGGCATTTCGTGGAATAGCGCCATTAGGTTATCTACCCCAGATTCGCTCAGTTCTAGCGAGGTGTCCGCTTCCTCGCCGGCCCCCTCGGGTGGTAGCTGGAGCATCTCCTCCATGGGTTCATCGCTATCCCGCGGCGGTAGGCTGTCTCTGCCGGAAGATGACCCCGACGATCGTCGGCGAGAGTATACGCCCTGTGGCAGGTGCCTACGGCGTCTGTGTTGCCCCGGCGGCTCCCTGACCTCGGCTCGTGCTCTGGCTAGGTCTTCCTCGACCTGTCGGTGGATATTTGGGGGTCTGGCTCTCTCGGGTGCGGCGGGGACTGGCTCTTGTCCGGCCAACCACTCCCCGACCAACCTCTCCCGATTGGGTAGAACCAGGGCCTGTAGGTCTTCCCACGGTCCTGCCTCTGGCATGGGTTCCAGCGGGGCGGTTTTGATGCAGGCCTGTGATGCCGGCCTGTGATGCCTGTTCCTCGTCCGAGCTAATGTCGGAGAAGTGGGGCGGATTGGCTCCAATGTTCCCTGCTTCCGCTTTTCCTGGTCGTGGCCGTCGAGTTGCCCTAGTGCCTCGTCGTCGATGCTGTTCCAGTCGCGGCCACACCCCGCTGCGGCGTCTATAGGCGCTTCGTGGCCGATATCCCCCATTCGGGATTCTCGCTGGGTTTGGGGCCCGGGGCCGTTCCGGCGTGGCATTCTTGCCCTGGATGTTGCTGCTCCCGGCCGCATTGTGGCGCTACGCTACGCGGGGTGGCTTCGGACTTGTTGGCCCTGGAGCTCGGCTTTGGTCGTGGTTGGCCTGGGTCTGCGCAAGTTGTTGCCAGAGGTCCCGCAACCGTCTTATCTCCCCGCGGAGCAACTGATTCTCGACGCGTAGGAGTTTGACCTCGGTTGGGGACTCCTGGCGCCTGTCCTGCCCTGCGGCCGCCCATGGCTATCGTTCGGTCTCCGGCCGCGTAAAGGCGTCGTCGGGCGTCGCGGGACGTGGAGGGTCCCTCAGCCTCGTTGGGTCCCCCAGACGAGTGATGCGAGCTGGCCGTTGTGGAGTTGGCTGATCGGAGGCGCTGAACGGCGTTCTTTAAGACCGCGATGGTCTCGAGGCCGCTTAGTGGAGGCAGTGTTGGGGTTGGTGCCCGGGAAGTTGCTGCGTCTCCTTGGCGTGTTGGCCTGGCCTTGGCGTGGAGTGCTGGGCATGCCTCGATGAAGGCCTGCGGTGGTCCTGCTTGTCTGGTGGCGTTGCTGGACTGTGCTGGTCCGGTGGCGCTCGAGGGCCCTGCATTGTGGTCCGATTTGGCTGGTGGGGTGCGCGATGGCAACGGGGCTCGGTAGGGTTGGGCGTGGTCTGATATCTCTGGCGGCGACGCGTCTCTAGGGTGTCCTTCGTGACCACCTTCTGCCCCTAGAGGCTGTGCGTCGTCCGCTCGGGCGATGTTCGGGTTTTTGTTCCTAAGGGAAGAAACTCTCGGGGTTAAAACATGGATGATTACGCTATTGCCCTATCCCTGCCCTACCTATACGTGCGACTTACATTTTTTAAGCTAAAGCTATGGTAATATGTGGTTATTACTATGGTTGGCTTAAATCTATTTACGTAGAGTTGGTTCCGGTCTTACTGTGCATGTATGCGCGGCTGTCCCCTTGCGGGGCGAGGACGTTAGGACAGCGGACTGCCCTAAGTGGCCCTCATGAACTCGCGTGTAGGAGGGCTCGTCCGCCCGGGTCGTCTTCGTCTGCGGTGTCTTCGTGGTTGTCATCATTGTTGCCTTCGTGGAATACCTTGAGATCCGCCAGCCCAGCGGTTCGTCGTTGTCGTCCGTTGGTTTGCTGCAGGCGTACTATGGTCGGGGAGAGGAACTTTATTACCCGATATGGACCCTCGTACTTCGGTGCCAGCTTCGCAGCGAAATTGTCAGCTGCCTTGGAAAGATGGTGGTATCGTAGCATGACCAGTGTCCCAATGGTGGGTCTCCATTCACGTCGCCTGAGGTTATATAACCTTCCCTGGTCCTGTGATGCCTGTGTTGCCTGCCACCTTAAAGATCTCCTGCAGTCTCGTAGCTTTGTCGGGAGGCGTTTCTGCAATTTCACCCAATCCTGGGGTGGTCTCCTCGTATAGGACTCCTGGTAACCGTGGCTAACGTCTCAGTACGATGAAAGCTGGGCTGAAGCCTGTGGTGGTGGAAGCGCTACTGTTGATGGCCAGGTTGAGTTCGGGAAGCTGGGCAATCATTGTCTTGATTGTCCTGTTGGCGCGCTCGGTGGAGTTTTGTTGTGGGGTGTACGGTGCTGTGTGCTCCAATTCGATGCCGGCTAATTTGCAGAAATTTCGGAACGAGCGACTTGTGAACTTATTCCCATTGTTACAGACGAGTTTCCGGGGGATGCCAAACATACCCAGAATTCGTTCTCGGAATGCCTTTTCTAGGAGTGCTGTCGTAGCCTTGCGGAGTGGAATCAATTCTACCCATTTGCTGAAAGCGTTGAAGAACACCAAGCACGGGAAGTGCCTCCACTGGCTGTCGTGAGAGGGTGTCGGCCACGATATTCGTGCTTCTACGTCGGTAATGGATGTCGAGCTGGTATTGTTGCAGATCTAGTGCACATCGAGCGACGCGGCCTGGGGATTATCGATAGAGTTTAACCATTTTAATGCGAGATGGTCCTTGATCACATCAAAACGGTAGCCCTCCAGGAAGCAGCGAAGTTTTCGAATGGCCCAAACTATAGCCAAACACTCCTTCTCGGTGGAGGAGTAGTTCTTTTCGGCCTTGAGTAGTCGTCGGCTGGTGTAGGCGATGACCCGTTCCTCTCCTGCTATCTGTTGTGTTAGCACGGCTCCGAGGCCGTATGCGCTGGCGTCCGTTTGCAAGACGAAGAGGAAGAGGCCTCGGCCCGGGACTGTGAAGGCGGTGGCTTCTCTGCTGCCTTCGGCTACCGGGATCTGCCAGTATCCGTTCTTCAGGTCCAGCGTCGAAATGTAGCATGCGTTGCGGAGCCTTTCCAGTATGTGATTGATGCGTGGCAGCGGGTAGGCATCTGGTACCGATCAGGCATTCAATTGCCGATAGTCCACGCACATTCGCATCTCTTCCGACCTCTTCCCTACCAGTACGATGGGTGCGCTGTGGGGGCTCTTGGATGGCTCGATCCTACCGTCTTGAAGTAGTTCTGTTACCTGGGCACCGATGATCTTCTGCATGGCTGGATTCTTTGTGAATTAGCGTTGCTTCACGGGCTTGTCCCGCATGGTGATGGTGTGCTCGCGATCTGCGATATCCCGTTCAATCCTTCGAATTTCTCCAGTTCCTCCTCCAAGAATTTGGCTGCTTCGGTTGTGGAAGGTGGCGCTGGGTGCTTCTTCCAGCTCCATGGCTGTGACGGCGGCCAGAATTGCGCAGTCGTAGTCATCCTCGTCAATTCGTCGGAAGGGGTTCTTCTCTAATGCCAAGTCCACGTCGCGTGCGCGGAATGGGTTTTTCTTTCGTGCTGTGGCTTCGTCCGCTAGGGGTTCCAAGTCGTAGCTAGGTCCTTCTGGAGTCCTGCGATTGCGCGGCGACCTGTCTTGTTGGGTCTCTGCGGTTGAAGTCCCCGTTCCGTTGGGGCGTAGTGTCGGGGTTTTGCGTTTCTTGCCGGTGATGGGTACTGTCTCGTTGAGTTTCCCTCGAGTGGGTTCTTGATTCGTTGGACCCTGGGAGGGCATCTCTGTCAAGGTTCCTGTCCGGGCCTGCTGATCTGTGGGGAATTCTTTGGCCGGCGAGACGTATATGCTCACCTCGGCCAGAGTCCCGTTCCTGCTCTGTTGTGCTGCAGAGGACGCTTTGGTCGACGAGACATATGTGCTCGTCACGGCCAAAGTACCTGCCTGGTGTCGTTGCGTTGTAGGAAGAGCTTTGGTCGACGAGGCGCGTTCGCTCGTCTCGGCCAAGGTTCCTGTCCTGCTTGGTTGTGCTGCAGAGGACGCCTTGGTCGACGAGACGTGTGTGCTCGTCATGGCCAAAGTCCGTGCCTGATGTCGTTGCTTTGTAGGAAGAGCTTGGGTCGACGAGGCGCGTTCGCTCGTCTCGGCCAATGTTTCTGTCCTGCTCGGTTGTGCTGCAGCGGACGCTTTGGTCGACGAGACGTGAGTGCTCGTCACGGCCAAAGTCCCTGCCGTGTGTCGTTGCGTTGTAGGAAGAGCTTGGGTCGACGAGGCGCGTTCGCTCGTGTCGGACAAGGTTCCTGGGTGTTGTCGTTGCTGTGGGTCTGAGCTATGGACCGTAGATCTGATCATGGTTAGATCTTTCGGGTCTATAGGGCTCGTGGTGGTGGTTGTGTTTGGGTCCCCGCCGTGTAGTGCTAAGGTCGTCTGGTTCCGTTTGCGGCGCTTGGCTTTCTGGATTGGGCTGGCCGTATGTTCGGAAGTGGTGGTCGGAGACAGGGGGACAGTTGAGATTTGACTTTGGGTGCTGAGGGGCTCGGCGAGCGTTAAGTTCCGTGGGTGCAGTGCCGCGGTGCTGATGGAAGGGTCTTGCCCCAATTTCAACTGAAGGTACGCTTGGCCACAGTGGATCCTTGCTTGGATACCACACAGGAAGTCGAGGCCCAGGATGAGGTCGTCTAATACGGTGGACAATATAAGAAGGGTTATCTGGGTTTCCCTTTGGTCGAGGCGCGCCCTCGCTGTAATCGCTTGAGTGATGTCCTTCCGTGTTCCGTCTGCTAGGCTGATCCGAGTCCTCACTTCTCGTCGATTCTCCGCCATTCCCAGTTCCTCGGCCACTCGTTGACTAACGAACAAACGGGTTGCTCCAGTGTCGAGGGTGGCTGAGAAGGCTCTCCTGTCGATAGTGACTAGAGCGGCGATCCTTCCTCCAATCATACTTAATGGGTAGGGGACTCCGGGTCCCGGGTGTGTGTCTCCGTCCGTGTCCCGGTTGAACGGAGACCTGATCCGTTTCCCGACTGGGTCTTTTGGCAGCAGTAGATGGTCCTGATATTTCGGCGTCCACATTCCCAGCAGAAGAGTTTCCGTCGGTTGGTACATCCATAACTGAAATGTCCTTCCTCTCCGCAGTTTCCGCATGCTCGGTTCGCGTCGATTGGCCGCTCCTCCTCCTGAGTGATTACCCGACTAATGCCGGACGGATGCTCCGCTGGTCTCTTTGGTGGGGTTCCGTGGGGTTGCGGTTTCGTTCCCGGGAAATGCTCGGGGTCGGTTGGCTCGTCCGGCCTCATTCCCACGAGGGGAATCTCGGTCTCGTGCTGTTTCGTAGGCTGAGATGAGCTGCGTTAGCTCAGACAGAGTGTGAAAGTCCTGCCTGCGTGTGTAGATTTGGTACTCCGGTCGGAGGTTCTCATATATCCGGTCCAATTCCTGCTCCCGGGTGTATTTGGCGCGCAGCATTATCAACCGTAGGGCGATCATGTAGTCTCGGAAGGATTTTCTGGGCTTTTGTTCCTGGCTCCGGATGTTGTCCTCCAAGCGTTGGAAGTATCTGGGGGCAGGAAGAAGTCTAGAAATTCCTTGCGGAAATCTGTCCAAATCTGTGCCTGCATCTGGAAGGTTCGGAACCATCCTTCTGCCTTTCCGGTTAAGAGTCCTGAGATGGCGCGCGGCAGCTGCTCTGGGCATCGCTCATGAGTTGGATGGTTCCCCTCGAGGGCCGCTGGCTCATTTGCACTGGTTGGTGGTCGGTTTGCCTGAGGTCCGGGTCCTTCAGGCCGGTGGCGTGGCTCGAGAGCAAACACCGGTTCCGGAAGGGTGGCTTGAGGGCGGCGGCTTGGGTGTGCCGACGGCTCGCTTGTGGCGTTCGAATGTCTGGTTGCCAAGATTCCGGCTGGTTGACTCGAGCACGCCACATCGGATATAATTATCTTCAGGGGTCCTGGCGATGGATCGAGCGCCTTCTCCACAGATCTGGTGGGACTGGTTCCCGTCGTCCGAGAAGTACCTACTTGGTCTGGTAGAGTGAGTCGCTGCGGCTTCACTTCTTTGCTGTCCTCCTGTTTGGCTCGGCTTTCCGGTTTTGGCGAAGCGGCGGGGCTGGGAATACTGCTGAAGTGGGCGTCCAGTTCGTCGATCCTTGCCTGTATGTCCTCAGGGTGGCCTTCACGGGTAATGAACGCGGCAACCCGAACGCGGAGTTCCTCCAAGTTTCCGCCCTCATCGAGGCCGAATTCTCAGGCTAGGATCAGGAGATCCTCCTTGCATCGGGAATTTAACCACCGAGTGTTCATCCTTCGTTTTGGTGTGGTAATTCCCAGCTCAGGGTTTAGTCTCTGGAGATACGGAAGGTTTGCGTTTCCTGGAGGTGGTGGGGCACAAGGATCTGTTGATCCTTGACGCGGGGCCTGCACCGCGGGGCTTCGTGACACTGGGTCGGGCGCGGTAAGCGGCTTGACACTCGGACTCAGGGATCCTCGAAAAGGATATGTTTCGCAGTGAAGCGGTACCCGGCTCGGCACTGTAGGTCAGGGATCCTCGGTCAGGATTTGGGTTACGGCGCGAGGATACGCCACACGGCTTTGTAGGTCAGGGATCCTTGAAAAGGATTCGGTTTACAGAGCGAGGATACACGGCACGGTAGTGGAGTCAGGGATCCTTCGTAAGGATATGTTTGTGGGTCTAGGTTGATGGCTTGGTTCTCGCTGGATGTGCTTTTGGTCAACGGTTGTGTCCCGGTTGAAGGTCCGAACGTAAGTGTCCCCTCCTGGGCTTGGGCTCCCCCTTAAATCCTCCGCCGCCCAGCTTTTGGGCAGAGGGTTCTGTCATCAAGCTTTAGGAGCGGAGGGCTCGGCCGCCCGAGTGCAGCCCTCTCTCGATTCCGTCGTCCCCGTCATCGCGTCGCCGCTGCCTCTATTGGGGAGGCTAGGCGCCCTCTCTCAGTCGTCGTGCCGCTTTCCCGCGCTGTCTCGCTGCCTGATCGTCGCTCGTTCTTGCTGTCGCCTTGTCGCTTTGGCCTCTCTCACCATGTGTGCGGCAATGCACCGTTCCCGCTCTGCTTCTAGGCGGCCGCCGCTACGGCCTGGCTGATGACCACCGCTGCACATGGGTACAGTTGCGAAACTTTTCGTGGCGTCACTTGCCGTCTCTTTCGCACGTTCTGCAGCGATGGCGCGGTTGCCAGATGTTCGATGGCGTGGCTGCTCCTGGCCTGCCGTAACCGCGTGGCCCCGCTGGCGCCACGATTGGGCTCGTGGTTCAGAAATTGCTGCTGATGTTGCTGTTGCTAGGGGAGGGGGAAAGAACCAGCCTAAGCTGTATTTGAGCCAGAGTTTCAGATTGGTGCACGGCTCCCTTTCCTTTACGCTGCTGCTGGCTGTCCGCCCTTGAATTTGCGGAACAGCTTCGTGGCCGGGCTACGTGACCACGTGGATCTACTCCTACCACGCTGCTTGTCTGATTGTACTCAGGTGGGGGTGTGTGGTAGGCCCGTGTCCGCGCAAGACGCGGGGGAGATTTTCGGCCAAGGCTTTGAAATTTGGGTTTGCGGGGGCTCACAAATCTTCAATCTTTTCACTTTCCCGCACTACTTTCCTCTCGATCCACTATCAGGTCCCTGGGCGCCATCTGTAAGGAAGTTCCTGTCTCAGGCCGGGGTACAGCCTCTCAGTCTGTCCAGGGCCCGATCTTCGATACAGCCAATTTGAATTTGCAGACCAACGAGAGGGATCGGAGGAACGCATGTCAGGTGCGGGGCTCGCCGAGGGAGGGGAAAACGTGTGCAAGGGATCGCGGGTGTGAGAGTCACCTGGCTTACTTAGCGCAGGTTGCGCTAGGTTAGGTTTGCCAGGGCATGGAAGGGGTGCACCCTCCGTGTCTACTGGCCATAGCGCGGGCGGTCTGGCTATGGCTGCCTGCGCGGAAAACACGTGTGGCGTGGCCGTGGCTAGGGGGAGGTAAGGTTTGCCCAGCGCCTCGTGGAACGAGTGGGGGCGGGGCATATGACCCGTGGGCTCGGTGTACGTGGAGTACGTGGAGGGGGGGGGGGGGGGGGGGGGGGGAGTATTTCGTATTTAATTTCTTTATTCTGCCTGCATCTATTCCTATGCATTTATGCGTGGAAAACTAATTCCCTACGTCGCACCTATCCTACTCTAACTCGCTTACGCGAGACCAGCTTACCCCTCTTCCTCAACAGAGCTCCGTCTCTCCATCGGTCCTGCGGCTGCTGCTCCTCGCTGGTCCAGAAATCGATGACGGGGGAGGGGGACGAAAAATCGACGCCGGCTCTGTCCGCGTGCTGGTGTAGTAGGTTAGGGGCGATCACTGTTACTTTGCACTTCGCGTATTTTTCTTTCCGCACTCGCGACTTGGCTTCTTTGAGGCTGGATCCCGACTCCCGATCTCCATAATTTCGGCCGTCGGCTCAGCCGGCCGTTCGAGCCTCTGCCCGCAGCTTTTGTTGCGACCCGGCGCTTTTGTCGCGAGCCATCTCGGCTTCTCGCTCTCCCTGGGTCGTGTGTGGGTGCTTTGGCGCAGCTTTCGCTCTTTTTGTCGCGTGCCATAGGCCCAGTTCCATTGGTTCTTCTTGGCTCTTGTGGCTGTGGCCGATCTCCGCTGATCTCTTTGCCGGCCTCTGCTGCTGCGTCTACTGCTGGGCCTCTGCTCCGGCCTCTGCTGCTGGGTCTGCTGCTGTGCCTTTGCTGCTGCGTCTGCTGCTGGGCCTCTGCTCCGGCCTCTGCTGCTGGGTCTGCTGCTGTGTCCCTGCTGCTGCGTCTTCTGCTGGGTCTCTGCTCCGGCCTCTGCTGCTGGGTCTGCTGCTGTGTCTCTGCTGCTGCGTCTGCTGCTGGGTCTCTTTTAACCGCTCTTCCCCCTGCGATTGCTAGCCCCCCCTAATCATACAATTCTTCCGCTGGTTTTTCTCTTACCCTATATTTGTGGTTAAGTATGGCTTACGTCTGCAAAATTAGGGTCTGTGGCCTGCCTTCATGGCTGCGGGTCAGACGTGGGTGGGGCATTGCCTCCAGGGCGAACGGTGCTGGCTCTACAGCTTGTTGTGAAGGGGTATGCCTCTTCACAATTCCGTTAGTCGACATACAACCGTAATTAAAAAAAATAGAAAATATGTGTTGGTAACAGTAGAATGGCATTTAGGATAGTACAGAAAAGCAAAATTTAAATTTGAAATTGAAGGCTTAATAACTTCCAGACGGTGAGCTGCAGCCACAAAGTGTTAAGGTACGATTAATAATTGCCTAAAAATTTATAAATCCCCAAATCTATCAGAAACGAGAGGGAACGTTCTTAGCCGTGTCTACGGGCGCAGCTCTACTTTATACACGGTACTCAGTCAGTATATATGTATGTGAGCTTGTTGTAATTTATTACATGTTCGCAAAAGGGACAAATTTAATTTTAGCCACAAAAGAAAAAAAATGTTATGTCTAACCTTTTCGGAGATTTTTATATGTAAGATGTTTTCATTTTTGTATACATACGTTTTTTTCATCTGTCCTTTCTACATCTCTAAATCTACTTCTGACATATACATACACGGTTGTGTGCGAGAGAGAGAGAGGGAATGAGTCTGCGCTTGGAAGGCCACTGAAATTTCATTTGTTCCTTCTGGCTATACTAATGTATATGGTAATTTTCTATGATACTGCGTTTTTTGATTTCCCGTATCTTCAAAATTTTAGACTTTCGCCCTTTGTGTGGTCGGAAGGGGGCGTGGCCAAATTTTGAAAAAAACTCGTCTCGGTTTGATATCTAGCTCTTATAGTCCCTGAGATCTAGGCGTCAAAAAATTCGATCGGGCATAGCGCCCACCCCTGAGTGTGAGAGAGAGCAAGAGGGAACGATGCATTTTGAAATGGTTTTCTTCATTGTGGCTATATTTATGATCCGATCTAATCCAGATTCAACACTCTGATAGTTATAGTCATTGTCTGTGATTTTTCGTTTTTAGATTTCTCGTATCTTTAAAATTGTGCATGCCACCGATTTTCGTCCTTTGAAATACACTTGTAACAGTGTGATAGGACAGGAGTCTGGATACAAAATAAGGTTGCTCTAGCTTTTACAGTCTATAGGCGCTAATAAAGACGGACAGACGGACGGACAGACGAACGGACAGACAGACATAGCTATATCGAATCGGCTATTGATACTGATCAAGAATATATATACCTTATGGGGACAGAAACGCTTTCTTCTGAGTGTTACACACCTTCAATTGTTCAACAAATCTAATATACCCCTTTACTTTTCGAAAACCGGGTATACAAATCATTTGTAGCCACAGCGGAAAAAAAGTTAAATTATGTCGAGTAGTGTATTTTAGCTCTGAGTGACTGATGAAGGCCTGATCGTAGAGAAACGAGAAATGCTGGAGATGTTCTTATCCCATTTGGCTTGATCATTTTCAAGGTGCGCTCTGGCTGCTGCAAGCTGAGAAGAATTAACTAGCTCTACCGCATTGCTTTGAGACATTTATACAATGCTGTATACATGTTGTTAATACCAAATTTGGTTTAACACCTATTAAACTCGGTTGCCTTAAAATTGACACCATTATCGCTTATGATAGTCTCTGGTACTCCATAGCTTTGAAAGTTAAGTTAAAAGTCCTGTGTAGCAGCTGTATTAAACTTTTTCAGCTATGCAACCGGTGGTATTTACTAAAATGGTCCATTACGATTAGTAGCCCGATATGACCACCTTGACTACGCGGGTACGGACCGAGAAGATTTATATAAAGCCGTTGAAACGGTCGGCACGATGGGCTATGTGAACCTATTGTTCTCCTCGCAGACCTCGCATTTTCGGATATAATCCCTTACGGACATTGCTAAGCCAAGCCAAAATAGATTACGGCGCAATTTTTCTAAAGTCTTTTGCATGCCCCCATGAGACGAAATCACACTATCATGGACTTATTTTAGAACATCTCTTCGGAGATGTTCGGGAACCCACAGTATCCAGGAATGTTCATCCTGCGGAACGTTACCATTTACATGTTTGGCTTTAGATAAGCTTTACCATCTTAACGTCCGGAAATTTTGACTGATTTTCTGAGAATTTGGCTTTAAGTGTTTTATATTCATCATCGTCAAAAACCGTGGACGTCAAATCAACGACTGAGTCTACTCCTAACACGGCGATTTCCTCCCCAATTCAAACGTGAAAGAACGTCTGGTTCAATGTGCAAAAACACAATATCTCGAATCTGGAGGGAGGATTCTATCCATTAACCGGCACATTGTCGAGGAACCTATACCAAAGGGCATGACCTTAAACTGATAAAGTGGTCTCCCGGGAACTGTAAATGCTGTTAACTATTTGGCTTCGTTACTTAGTTTGATTTGCCAGAAAGCGTTTTTTAAGTCAATTTTGGAAATAATGTTGGCTTCGGCAACCGAGAAAAAAAAAATCATTGCTTGGAAGTGGAGAAGCATCCTTTCTCGTTACTGCATTTAACTTCCTAGCATCTAAGCATAATAACACTTTTTTGGCTTGATTGCCAATCTCATCGGGGAGCTCCACGCGCTTTTCGAAGGCTCCAGTACATCAAGTGATAACATTCTATCGATCTCTGCAAAAACAAACTTCTTTACCGCTTTACTCACTGGATACAAACTGATTGACAGGCTGCGCGTGTTAATGTCAATGTGGTGCTGGACTAGTTTTGTTCGACCCAATCCCTGGAAGAAGTTAGGAAAGAGTTGTTTGACAAGATCAAGCTGCTGAAGCTGGATCGTATTTAAAGGGTACGATGATGAGTCTGTTACTCTATCACCACTTAGATTATCCTGTATCGAACTTATTATATTACACCTGGAGATATCTTAATCTCCAAAACCAGTCTCTAGCTTTCCCTGTAAAGAGGACGTGCAATTGCTTATATAAGGCTGCAAAGCTGTCAATTGTTTCTTCAGTCAACAACTTTACCCTATTTGTTCTACTCATCCATTTTCGGACCCATCAAACTGTAAATCCCATTTCTGCACTATGTCGGCAACCTTTGCCGGGCTTTATGATCGAGCTGATCACCGAATAGACTTGAAATCCTAGTGCCGGACCTGGTTTTTTATGCTGTATGCTAGGGCTGTATTTCGGACTCACATTTAAGTTTGCCAGGCGGCGTAACATAGCTAGCTCCACCATATTTTGGAGAGGACCCGCACCACTCCTCTGACGGCTGTTTTGAAGATTTTTCTGATTTTCCTGACCGGTTTGGGACTTCAGGTATTGTCATTCTGGATAGACAGCGGAGGTTCATTTAAGACTCCTGATTAATTTCAAGTTAGGACACGACTGGTGAATGGAGCGTTTTTGGCATTTGGGTCGCCAGGGGAGCAATTTCCTACAACTACTTTTATAGTTTTCAATGATATAGGCTGAGTGCATTTCAGGACATTCTTATCGGGCTTCTAACCAAGAATCCAAGAAATTTTTGTGAAAGGCGTACTTAAAAGGCGTTCGCAAGCAAGACTGAATATCAGACATAGGATTGTGGCAAATGCCAGTCATTAGCAGATGCTGCCTGTGCTCTAGAGACTCTCGTGGACTATGTTTGAGAGGCATATTTTGTTTTTTATACATTTTTCGTAATTTCTTTAACGTTAAGCTGAACGGTGACATTGGTTTCCAAGAGATAGCAATTATATTTTCTCGCGATTAAATGTTTGGGGACTACTGAGCTATTGTAATTTAATGAAAATGATTCGCTGTGGGTGCTTGTTACTTAAACCACCCCTTGGTATTCGGTACCAAAGTGCATCAGGTGCAGCATCGATCTAATCCAGATATACCAAAAGCTAGCTTCTTAGTTTCTGGCACCAGAAAAAGAATACAGGTATCATTGGCAGGGTATTCGATCTAGGCCAAGCTACACAAGTATTCCAAATGATATGTATGTAAGAGTATTCTCTTTCCTTTCCAAGTAAAATCTACCAATCTGCGAACGATATGACCTGGAATTGAAACTACAGTTTTTTTTTGTAGCTGGTATTTTGCTGCTATTCTTTACTCATCTGAGGGACATTTGACGGCTTAAGTCAATGCTAGCTATTATAAATTCTATGCCGGTGATCTCCAATCTATCTTTATCCACTTTGGCTTAGAGTGCCTATATGCCTATTTTTCTCTACAGAGCAAATATAGATTATTACAAAGAAACATTCCTCTCGTCCTATATGTGGGGGTGTTTTTTTATAGTTTCGTTTTTTTAAAGGAATTTTTTAAAATCTTGTATTTTTTCAGAGTTTTTGCTTCATTTTTTCACAAAACTTCAGCATCTAACATCTGGCAGTATTGAAATTTGCAGTTCTGAAAAGATGATAAGTGCAGCTGTCTATGAAGATCAGCTCTCTACTAATTGCAAGGGCTGACGACCTGGTTGCCTTTCCCTGTGCAGCAACGTTTAGACGAACGCGAGAGAGTGAGATAAAGGGGAGAATTAGATCAGTATATTTAGACGACGTCATACCGAGCTGGGAAATCAGACATATTCCCCCCGTTGAAGGCCAGAGTTTCAACAGACTCTGAAGGATTCAGCAGCTGCCGCTGTTTGGTAACTCGATTTAGTCCTCTTCACTTCAACACAGCACCTCAGAAAACGCCAGCTCCTCCTCCTCAGGCAGTTTCCTCGACCTATTGATGCGAGACACATCCCATTTTTGGTCAAATCATCCACTGGCATGCGAGGGAAAGGAGAACGCAGGGACGATATGCAAGCTTCCTTTCAAGATCTACTGCAAGCAATCAACGCATTGCCCGAGGTCTCATCGGTTGCTGTAGCTTGAACTGATGACGGCCAGCAAAGCTCAACAAAGATAGCGGTGCATAAGCCAAGCGTGTGGGCTCGCTCAGCTCAGCTGGAATAATCCTATGCGGAGAAATATCAGTCGGATGCAGAACGTTTGCCTTGACGTAGGACTGTTTTTTGGTTGACAAGCCAGGAACTGAGCCTCTGCTGGGAGGCGACGATGATTGATGGTTCGAAAACGAGCATATAGGTTGAATAGTAGCCGGCTCTGAAGCTGGTTCCAACGGTGTGGAGACATCGCTGCCAATATCCAACTTCAAAAGGAATTCCGCAGATCCCATCGAATGCCCCAATTGGAATCAGTCCCTTTATAAAGGTCCAGTTTGTTTGTCCAAAAACATATTGGACTCCTGAAATCGAGAGCCAGATTTCGAGACATCTATATATAGGTAATGGCGACGGATTTGACTTCGAAGATTAGAACCAAGGAATCGTGGGGATTGAATTCGGGGAACTTTGACCAGGAGAACCTTTCGTTGAACCGTTTGTCCGATAGGGCAGAAGCACATGAAACTATTAACGAAGAGCCAGTGTACACACAAGGGTCACAATGGTCAGACATGACCCATCCCAACAAGTTTTCTGAATTAACGGTAATCCTGGCAGCAACTTGACTTGCCCAGCAAACAGGAGCTCGTAGTTAGAACAGCGGGAGTGAAGGCTAATGTTGACCAAAAATACATCGATGATAAAGCTGTAATCGCTTATTACCTAGACTGTAGTGGACGATTTTGTCTTCGGAAGCTGAAGCTGATGATGAAATGAAGGCTCCAAATTGATTTTTGACCAGGATGGTTGCCGTGGAAAATAGTACATCACCATTGCTGAAATCCTGGGCAACAACAGTAGTAGACGTATATGCTAATTTAGAGACTTCTGTGGTATACTGAGACGGAGAAGACGTGGACGGAGATGGAGCATCAATTGGTTCTGATTGCCCTTAGGTTGCAGTAGCTTCAGGGTTGCCGAAATGCAGGGTAGTATGGTGCTTACCCCCGCAGTTACGGCAGTGGGTCGAGGTGCACTGATTTGAGACAGTTTATACACAGAGAAAGCCGCTTGGCTTCTATATGGCGATTTGCGGGGGACAATGCTTCAATCTTCGGACAGTACTGGACTTCGTGAGTGCTTTCACTGCTAAGCACGCAACCTGAGAGAGTTTGGTTAGTTGCAATCAATGTGGACATAGAATTGTTATGCTTTTTACTCTTGCCCACCTGAATGCTCGGTGCATAGGATGCCCTAGAAAAATCCGTTGTCTCCAATGGCCTGCATCGCTGATCCAGGAATGAGGCCATAGTTTCCCACGACGGAATCAAGTTGACAAATGCTGGGTCCTTGAATCGCTCCTCCCACTTTGCTTGGCTCACTGGATCTAGTTTCCGGAAAAGGTCCTGTACGATGATGCATCCCGCGATCTGGTCAGGAGCCCAAGCTCTGGAGTGCATGCATTTGATACGTTAAATTAGTCCGAAAGCTCGCGAAGCATAACCACTGACCCAGGTTCCACAGCCTGAAGCGCCAAGATCTCGTTGATGTGTGCCTGAAAAACAATCGTCGATGACTAAACCTTTTTTCTAACAAATCTAGTGCCATGCCATAGTTGCCATCCGAGATTTCTAAGCACCGAACAGTCTCCTATGGCGCATCACGCAGACAGAAACGCAAATGATGGATTTTTTCTATGTTGGTTAAATCAGGATGTTGGTCGATGTTGGTGCCAAACATAGAATAAAAATCCGTCAAGTCCGCATACCCACCATAATCGAAGGCTTCAGCGTACGGAACTCGTGGCAATCTAGACGGTAATAAACGAGAACCGGAAATCAACTATGTGTATATATATGTATGAGTGCACTTATGTAGCCGATGACACTGGTTGAAATGGAAATTCGTGTATATCTTGTAATGTTATATTGTAATTTGTGATTGCACAAATATATTAATTATTGCACAATCACATCAGAGTCACCAAATGTAAAGCTCTAAAGCGTTTCTAAAAACTATGGAATGTTTTAATTTAAAAAAAAAGACTAAGCGATTTGTATATATAGGTTAGGTTGACTCGGACGGCCCTCAGGGGTCCGCGCATAGGCCAGTGTGGCCCTTAGCTATCCGAATTGGTGGTATGAACTTTTACGGGGGTTTTGTTGAGATTTGAAAGTCCTCGACGATCGAGGTGTTTTTGGCAAAAGCAAGTAGTTCCCTTGCCAGTCTCCTGGAAGTATCTTCTAGTGATGCCAGCATCGGTGCGCCTCTGTATCTTCTTCTTACCCATGCCTAGCTTAGCTGCATGCCCCTCTGGGCAGCGATCTGCGAGTATTCCCACCAGCAGTCTGCAGTACTTCCGTGGCAGATGCAGTATATAGTTGCCGGATTTTTCAATTGCGTTCCTTGCAAATGGATTCTGTAGGTGGTGGTACTCCTCTACTTGTTTTCGATCTGCAGTCCGACCTGCTTCATATAGCGTTCTAAGGGAGACCGGTTCTTGTTCGGTTCTGTCATTCGCCAGCCCGATGCCTTCCTTGGCCATAACGTCCGCCGCTGGAAACCCAATATATCCGCACTGACTTAGTCGTGCTTTGTGTGTCTAGTCCCTCTCTGCTTGCCAGTAGACTTTTGGAACTGAGCGCGGATGATTGCATGGATTTGATCACTGCTTGGCTGTCAACAAATAAGTTGACCACCTTATGTGGTCGACCTGTAAGCTGACCTCTGCTGCCTTCTTGGTGACGAAAACTTCCGCCTGGAATAGGCTGCATGGTCCGGTAGCCTATATGACAACCTAATTTCTGGGTCTGTGCAGTATAAGCCCGCTCCTACTCCTCCTGATGTGTAGGTCCAGCTGCTTTTCCAGTTTTCTTAGTAGAAAAGAGGTCAGGATTTTTGGTCTATAATCCTTGGGCCTAACATGGCTGCATTTTCCTGCCTTTGGGAGGAAGACAAATCTTGACAATCAAGACAATATAATCCAGTCCAGGTGCTTTTTTGCGCGTGAGAGAGTCTATGGCCCATTGGATTTTCTTGTGGGTTATTAGATCTGTCGGGGGGTTTTGTTCATCGGTTGCTAGGTCCTGTTGCGTTTCGGCATCACTGACCTCAGTGCATCCTGGGAAATGGGCCTCCATTAAAGCTGTCAGGCCTTCTTCGCTGCCTTCTGGCTGCTGTCCGCTATTTAGCTTGAGCAACACTGTATGGTGGGTTACTTTAAAATCAACTTTCTGAGTCTAGCTGTTTCGGCCACTTTCTCGATGTTGTTAACTTCTTATAGTTTCTGAGCAGAGTTTTGTATTCCACGTTGATGAACTATTTATTCGCTTGTTTGGCGAGCTTGAAGAATTCCCTGATGTTATTTCTTTGAAGGGAGAGGTCCTGGTTCCACCAGGGTGGCTTGGTGCTCTTTTTTGTTTTCAAAGGTGGGCATGAAACGTAGTAGTAGTCCCAGTAGTTCCATGGATAGGAGTTCTAAGGACTTCTCTATGCCGTTCGCGGATTTTACTGTACACGGACTTGGGAGCTTCGAAGTAGCTGTCTTTTTAAACTTTCCCCAGTTTGTGTTCCAGGGGTTTCTATAGACTATAGACTTTCGGAATGTTTTCCAATTTTTACTGAGCTGAGAGCTGAGAAGAATGGTTTCCTGAAGACCCTTCACCCAGATACTAGGGTACTTTTTTCCGTTACGATAGTTATTTTTTATATTGTTTTGTTATTTTTTATACCATCCTAGTGCGACAAGCACTTCATACTTAATAGTGGTGTAATAGTAGATACTATATGTGATATACATTTCTAAGTACTTCATAAGTTTTTCCGCCTGATTTGTTTATGTGATCGTCCCTTGTCAACGTTTGATTAAAGAGAATACCTATTGTATAAACATATTGTTATTTGTATATTGTATTGTACCTATTTATTTTTTATACCATCCTAGTGCGACAAGCACTTCATACTTAATAGTGGTGTAATAGTAGATACTATATGTGATATACATTTCTAAGTACTTCATAAGTTTTTCCGCCTAATTTGTTTATGTGATCGTCCCTTGTCAACGTTTGATTAAAGAGAATACCTATTGTTTGCGCGCTCTACATTTGAATACATAATTTTCGTAGTGTATTATTGTCGAACTTTCTTTAACCTATGACTATGCATTTTGACTTATTTGGGTTTAATCCTATCCCATTGATTTTTGCCCACTGACTTTCACTTTCTACTTCACTGTTAAAGACACGAATGCATTCATTAATTCTACTTATAAGACGACTAACAAAATTTTAAAAGTCATCAGCATCACAACATGACAATTTACTTCTTAGATCATTACATACACAGAGAATAGCCCTAAGACGGATGCTTGAGGAACACTAACTTGACACTAAGAAGAGACGAGTACACGTTATTTGTAGACACAGATTGCCTTCGATTACTCAAGTACGAAAAAATAAGTATTGTTGCTGTACGCAAAAAATTACATAGACGGCTTACCTTAAAACATAGAATTTCGTGGTTAACCGTTTCAAAAACTTTACTATAATCTAAAAGGGTCATGAACGTTATATTGTCATTGTCCAGTTTTTCTCTGACGTCTTCAACTATATTTATTACTGCTGTTGTACAACTTCTGCCTACCTAAAAAAACCTGACTGCTTGTCACTCAGATATTTTTTAGTTGTCAAGGAATGTGTCATCTGACCAGCCATAAGTCATTCTAAAAATAAGCCTGTAATCATTGACGGTTTAGAATTGAAAGTATTTTAGCTACTTTCTAAGAATCAGGAAATATTGACTGAGTCAACGCTGTGTTGTAGATCTACGTTATGTACGGCAGTACGTTTGGAAAAAGCAATTTTATGAATTCCGGATTCATATCATCAATTCCAATGGCATTTAACTTATTTTTTAACTTTGATTCGAGGACATCTGACTCAGTTAAACATGAGAAACTAAAACTTTTATCAGAGGTATCACAGAAGCAGCTTACATCATCACAGTTTCTATAGATATTTTGAGGTACGCCCTCAACATTGTCAGTTTTAGTCACTTCAGGTACTTTGCAGTCTAAAAATGTTCTATTAAGTTCGTCAGGATTAATATTACAGATGTGTGCAGTACTGGCTTTACCAATACCCAGTTGTTTAATTTAGGCCCATTTCTTCTGATTCGTTCTCGTCAAGTTAAATTGGTTACATAAGTATTTTCTTTTCTCGGAGTTAGTTAATTTGATCACATTTTTCGTAAGTATCTTATACTGTTCAGCATATGTTTTGTAACGCTTCCATTTTCTAAATGCGCTTTCCCGTTTGTTTATTAATATTTTAATTGTCGAATTAAACCACGAGGTTTGACCATTTTTGTAACTAGCTGAAGCGATCTATTACAAGGGTACATATAGGTGCATTATGTTATTGTGCAGGACAGTCAATAGTGAATTAATATCAGGATAGTCATATCTAGAGTCCCAGTCACATGAACTAAAGTCAGCAGTCAGTTGAAACTAGCCCTTTTGACGAAATGGAACGTAGGTGTATTCGTCTCCCATGTTTGCAACATCTATTTTAGTTGATAGTATAAAGTCTAAGAGTGACTCACCTCGGTCGTTGATATCGGGGCTTCCCCACACATAATGGTGGGAATTGGCGTCCAAACCAATTAGTTGGTAGTCTTGGGAGTCGGCTTCTTCAACCAGGCTTCTTAGTTCTTCGGGCGGTGCTTTAATGACGCATAAGGTAAGCGAAAATTCCCTTTCGTCCGAGTACGTTGGTTCTATTCCTGTTTACCTATGTTGGGTAGATAGTCCGGCCGGTGAGTTGCCTGACGCAATCCAGAGCTCCTGGACTAGAGCTATATCAGCGGAAGCTTGCTCTATGGCAATGAGTAGTTCCGCCGACGTGACCTTGCTTTTATGCAAGTTGAGTTGCAGCACACTCAATCTCATGAGCGGCTGGCTCAACTGTACTCTATGAGTTGGCGCGTGCGTCTTTGTCTTCGGGGTGACACTTCTTGAGATGCAGTGTTGCTTTTCGTAAGTACGCTCTCACATAGAATTTAGCCCGCTCTTATCTTGTAGTCTGTGTTTTAGCATCACTCTCTCCCTATAACCCAAACTTAAATAACTGTTCTTCCCCTCTCGCTCTCTTTTCGTGCAGTAGCGCTCTCTTTCTCATTGCAGCTGCTGCAACCGCTCTCCTCTCTCCGCTCAGTTTTTACTGATTCCGCTTTAAGCGTTTGTCTGGCATACTGGTCTGATTTCAATTCGTTTTGAAATACATTTTTTTCTTTATTGTATTTAAAATGGAAACCCCTATGATCTGTACCAAAAAAACCTGCAAACAGGTAGTTACCCCTGCTCAGCCGAAGATTCCCTGCTATATCTGCGAAAAATAGCGCACGTAAAGTGCGTTAGGTATTCAGGCCTCATGGGTGATGCCATTTCTAAACATAATGGCTTGTATTACTGTTGCGAGGCATGCCGGGTGGCTTTAAGGGTGCCGCGGAATGGCTTCAAGGAGCTGACCGTTTGCTTTAAAAAGCAGTATGATCAGCTCCCAGCCATGGATCCTCAATTCAGCAGCTTGCAACTGCTGAATGAGTCTCCTAGGTCAAAAAGGTTACTCCGCGGAATCTGCAAGCTCCAACTGTCCCTCAGCCGACCGTTGCCGAACAACCGACTCCGACCACTCCAATTGTGCAGCAGCCGATATCGTTTGCTACTCCAAGGGCAACGACTGCTGCTGGTGATGCAAATTCTGCTGCCGAACTTACCACCTCGGAGAACATACAGCCAGCAACTTCTGTAGCGTCCATGTCCGTTGAGTCCGCCAACCAACTAGCTATCTTATCCATTCCGATCCCACCAACAAATATACGACCGGGACCGCCTGGTAATGCCATCACATGTACGAGGACTGTGGTGCCAAAACCAAGATTGGTGGTGATCCCACTTAAACGACAAATTTTGTTCTCACGGCTGGCCGTGCTTTTATTCAAAGCAAAATAACAGCCGTCGGTTTAAAGTTGGAGAAGTTTAACTTCTCTTATGCCAGGGAGATAGCTTCATTCAAGATAAGCGTCTCACCGGCTCAATTTGACACCATTTGCTCTGCCAAATTTTGGCCTCTCTCTTAATCACCTACCAGAATGTTAGAGGCTTGCGTAGTAAGCTCAGCACTCTGTATCGGGATAGCGTCGCATTTGCATCCCATGTAATTGTGTACACCGAGACCTGGTTAAAGACGGAAATTCTCAGTTCTGAAGTTTTGGCAGGTCGGTACACAACTTTCAGGAATGACCGTTTGTCTCGACGTGCAGGTGGGGTTCTGATTGCAGTGGACTCTAACTTCACGTTGGAACATTTTACAGTCCAGATTCAAAAAGAACTGGAATTTCTGTGTGTAAAACTGATTATTTCCACTTTTTCAGTTTTTATTACTTGCTCGTATATTCTTTAAGCGCTGTTTCTTTTCGCTATCAGAGAAAGATCATACGATTGTTCTAGGTGATTTTAACATGACAGGATCTGTTTGGTTTTCGTTAAACGAGTCTAATAACCTAGTGCCCATATCACGACATGACGTTATTGACGGCTTGCTTTTCCTATCCTTGTCTCGAGTCAGCCATGTGTAAAACTCGGGTGTAAAGCCCCGCAGGGCTTTATGTCACTTTTTTGTGTGCTTTATTAAACTAAAACGCCCAAATAAACAAAAAAAATATTTATTATAAAATTATTAAATAAAATGAAAGAAAAAAATTATAAATGGAACTTTGAGGGTTTAGGGGCACGGGATGTGCGGCATATGGTTGTGCGGCATATGGTTGATGGTTGTGATGCACGAAGGAAAAAAAGCGATGCAGAAAAAATTTGCCCGCGTCCTTACCCAAATAAATGTTGACATTGAATAATAGTGAAATACAATACAGTAGCAAACAAAACGCGAACCAGATTTTAAAGTACTTTTAACTTTAAACAATTGTCGCTCGGTCGGGAGAAGCAACAACTTCGAATTTTTTCTAAAGCCAGCAATAATTTTATATATTGTCACGCCCCCGCTTTGTAACGGATCCGACCATAGCGTTGTCAACCCGAGTCCCTACGCTCACTATATCTGAAAACGTCTACCATCCTACTTTGGAAAGGTCGCTCGATATAGGACCAACCGCATTGGAGCCTACCCGGTAGGCTACCTGTGTACGCAGCTTTCGTAAATCCGAGCTTGCGAAGCTTAATGACCTTATTAGGGACTTTGATTGGTCCGCTTTGTATTTGTGAAGTTAGCTCTCCTTCTTCTCTCTCTTGCTATGCAAAGGCTTGATCAAACTTCTCAGCTCTCAAAGCTCAATACTACAAGAGCTACACATCTCAATGCAGGATACGTTTATCTCAGGACCATAAACAAACATCGTAGAACGTCCGCACACCGATTCTCGCTATCATTCCTTAACACGTCGGCAAATAATGATCAAGCAATTGCCGATTATTTTGCCAGTCTTTTCTCAGGAAAGTTACTCCGGTCAGCCGTACACATATCGCTTACCGAGGTCGAACGGCATTTGCAGTCCCTTGCTTAATGAAAGCTCGATGCTTTATGATCTCCGAATAGTTAAGCCGGCGTTTTCACCGGGTCCTGATGGAGTTCCTCGCTGTGTGGACACTTGCTTGAACTTTTTATCCTGTCGATTGATTCTTCATGATTCCCCCCGATCTTGAAGGAGTTTCTTATAGTTCCTTTTTATAAGAAAGGTAGCAAGTCTGACGCCAATAACTATAGAGCTATATTTAAGTAATCTACTATTCTACTATTCTACTATTAAAGTTTTTGTGAAAGTTTTAGCTCCGCACCTGCAACATCTCTGCAGATACTTATATCTCCAGCTCAGCATGGATTTCTAAGGCAAAGATAAACTACCAGAAATTAATTAGAGTTCACCTCCTTTGTCATTAAAAGCTTTCAAGGTTATCTATAAGCGGATGTCGTTAACACGGATTTCAGTAAAGCGTTCGAATCTGTACAGCAATCTCTCCTAGCACAATAACTTGACCTTTTATTTCTAGATTTCTAGAATTAGAATACGGTTCTTAAGTATGGTGTATAGTGTATATGTTTGGTGCCCTCAGCACAAAGTACACCAGGAACGTATAGAACCAGGAACGTATATTTAATTTTCGCTCAGCGCGGACTCAACTGGGAATCAACTTCAAGTGTGAGATTGCCGCCCCACCCAAATAAATTGTACTTAATAAACCTTCCATCTTTAGTGAATCGTAAGAAAATGCTTGGTGTGATTTGTGTGCACAATTTTATCAAGAGTAACGTTAATAGCACTGACTTATTGAACCGCATCAACTTCCTATTAGAAACTCCAGAAACTATGTAGCGCTGTCGTTTCCCTTTTTGACATCGAATTATTCCTTGCATGAACCATTTAGGGTTTTATGATAGGGTTATAATTCCCTCTACAGTATTATATTTAGTACTAATTCCTTTCCTCTTCATAAACTACTAATACTAACACACCTTTCTCGTAATTATAATTTTAATTGTGTAATATTATGAATAAATGTGTTCGGAGCAGAACGACGCATAATTCTTATAGTAATGTAAAGTAAATGCCGTCAAGCATAATTGTTTGCTGTTGCTGTTTACTGATTGTTATCTCGAGCTCTCTTGCAAAAGCTTATCTCTCATTGCTCTCGCATATGATCTGATCTTTCGGTTGCTGCTGCAGGCGGGCACAATAAACAAATATCATATTCAAATAATTATTCGTGCATTGTTATTTTAAACAAATGTGATGTACTAGATATCTTCCCCTAAACAACACTTTTATATTTGGATGTTGATATGCAATGACTGCACCATCAAGTGGCCCATGAGACACCGGCCGAATGCTGTTACGCGCGAATCCCAGGCCGGAACGAAGCCCTCCTCTCACCCAACTGACTGAGGGGTGCCAATAGTTTACCAATAAAAGCATTCCAAAGCATTCCAAAAAAAGAATGGATTTATTTTTCTCCAACCCAATTATAATATTTATATTTATACTATATATATGTCGGAGAGCTAATAGCGGATACCGGTATTGGAGAGGTAATGCAATCCTCTTCCTCGGGGTCTTTGTCTTCTTCCGGTGCCAACACGTAAGAAAAACGCTTCCGGACGCGTCGCATATCAATTTTCTTTGATTTACAACTCAAAAATCAAACCCTACGGTCTGCGTCTACTTGTCTTATCCCCTTTTCGTCACATACCAAATCTTCCACTATGATGGGCAGACCTAGGATGCCTTCCGCCCATCCATCTTCTGGGAGAGCATTATTGGTCGAATGATGGCAGTGTAAGCCCACCGAACTATGTACGGGGTCATTCCCCATTTCAGTCCAATGGATTTTCTGCAGGTATAGACGGCTACTGTGGCTTTCTTTACCCTATCCTCTATGTTCAGTTTCCAATCGAGCTCTTTGTCCACAAGATAATTGGTATTGTTACTGAGGACTAGCGATTCCCCACCAAGTTTGGGGGGATGTACTTCGGTGATAGGAGTCCAGTTCCGTTTTGGACAGGTTAACACCTAACCCGCATTTATCATCCCATTTTGACATCTTTCTAAGATTATTTGTCACACAGCGACTGCGGAAATCTCCCAGAGAAAGCTATTGCAACATCATTCGCATATACCACCATGCGGAAGCCACCCCACTCTATCTCCCGCAGCAGTTCGCTCACTGCTACGTTCCATAGGGGCGAGAGGACTTCACACTGCGGTGTGCCTCTGCTGACAAACCTGGTTGACGTCAATGTCCCCAGTGATGCCTCAACGGTCCTGCATTTTAGCATCTGATCGATGAGGCTCACCGTACGGGAATCGACCCCCAAGTCCGTCAGTGCACCCGTGATGGCGGTCGGGAGGATGTTGTTAAAGGCGCCTTCTATGTCTAGGAAGGCGACCAAGGTGTATACGCTGCAGTTAAGGGACGCTTCGATTATCGATGTGATCGTATGTGGGGCCGTTTCGGTGGATCTTCCTTTCCGATAGGCATGTTGAGAGTCTGGGATTAGACTGGGCGGTATGCTCGCCATGAGATGCAGCCCCAAAAGCCTTTCCATCGTTTTCAGAAGGAAGGACGAAAGACTTATGGGTCTGAAATCTTTTGGGGCAGTATGAGAGGGCTTGCCTGCTTTTGGAATGAAAACGTTTTTGGTCTGAAGCCATGTGCCAGGGATATGTCCTTGGGAGAAGATTCCCTCGTAAATCCTTTTGAGCCAGCTTATGGCATTTTTGCCTGCATTGATCAGTTGGGCTAGAATGTTGCCATCTAGTCCAGCAGACTTTTAGGGCTTAAAGCTCTTGATTGCCTAAAAAATGTTCTCCTCACTTAACAGGCTGTGGATAGAACAATAGGCAACAGACGGGGGCGCAGTGTAGTCAAGTCTATTTGTATTGCAGTCCGGGAAATGGGTGTCGAGTAGAAGGTTTAACGACTCTTCGCTGGATATTGTCTAGGATTGGTCGACCTTCTTCAGGTGGCCCAGGGTGGGTGTTGTCTTCGAGAAAACTTTACGCAGGCGCAAAGCTTCTGAGTTTCTCTCGATTTCGCTGCAGAACTTACGCCATGAGATGCGTTTGGCTTTCCTAAGTTACTTATTGTAGGTTGGCAGACTGATTTTGTAATCGACCCATTTCTGCTCATCATTCAAAGCTTTAAATTCGTGGAAGAGTCTCCGCGAGGCTTTGTGGAGTTCTCCCAGTTTTGGAATCCACCATTCAGGTTTCTTCCGGTTTCTGGTATTACAAGACGGGCTGGATTTATTGAGCGCCTCTCTAAAAGCCTCGGTAAATATTTTAACAAGTCGGGTCGTGGTTTCTCGCGGGAGAATTCTGAGAGAATGTTTTCTGTTAGAACCCTCTAGGATACCATGTTCCTCTGTTTCTCATGAGAGGCTAGAGTGAGATCCAGGACCTCCCTGCGGTTTTTAATTATGAAGGTGGGATCATTACCCCTTTTAATATAACCATCTGGGTGGTTAGTAAATAACTAAAGAAGAACTCTTTACTACATCAATGAGCACCCCTGGCCCTTGAGGCTCACTGCTGTATGGTCTTCATTGCTGAAATTTGGGACCAAAAATATGTGATAAGCCTGGCTAAGCCGCTCAAGTCAGATATATAGTCGTCCAAAAAGTCGTCTGACACTGCACACCGCGGTCTTACTCGCTGCCTTTGAGGCTGCAGGCAGCTCTGGAACTGGAGACACCTCCGCTTGCCCGCCTCTGTAGTCGTACTTGGAGGAAATTATGGCCGCTTCCTGTAGCCATAGTCCCAGTTTGGCTCCTGGGTAGACCTTAGTAAGCGCAGTCACTGCTTTCATGAAGAGAGCCGCCGAGCGAACATCTTTGCAGGTGATGGCTTTCACCTTGCTTTGATGCCACCCTGCGTTCTCACATTTGGGTGGTGGTCTGCCGTTGTCCTCCAGCTCCTGCAGAAACCTATCCTGGAGCTCGTTCTCCACCAGGTGCCATTTATCACGGGGGACATTACCACCCTTGGCGCCCCTGTCCATGACGCCAATTAAGGTCTTGACCTCGCCACCTCAGTGAATGACCGGGTCGTGGTGTGGGTTTTCGCCCGTTTGGATTGCTGGGCTGGGCCTGGCTGTCTAGTGGGGTTTTCCGCTGAGCGTTGCCGCTCATTTGGGGCCTTGGCATTGCCTTTTCCAGCTTTGGCTGGCTGGAAGTGTGGCTGGATTGAACTTGCCCATAACCTCTGCTCCGTCCTTGGGGCTGACACCTTAAAGGCAGGGTCGACATTGGTCAGAATGACGGCAGTCTCCTGTCTTAGTATGACGGCTTCATGCCTTGTGGTGCACCAGAGCCACCTGACGGACTTGACAGGGTAACAGTTTGCTCGTGATCCCCCTGTATTCTATGGCAGATTGCGAACAATCTCCTCTGGGTAGGGTAAGCTTGTGCTTACCCAGAGCTTACAGTTATGGCGGTCGACCCGTTATCTGTAATTCCCCCTGTAACTCCCGATGGCTGAAGGCCATTTGTTCGCAAATTTAACTATTGAAAAAAAAAAATGTAGAAAAAAAATTAAGTCGACCCGTTTCGGACATTTTTATATATTAGACCTTGCGCAGCTTTGTAGCCACTGAAATTTCATTTGTTCCGAGCTTACAGTTATGGCGGGTTGACCCGTTATCTGTAATTCCCCCTGTAACTCCCGACGGCTGAAGGCCATTTGTTCGCAAATTTAATTATTGAAAAAAAAAAAAAAATGTAGAAAAAAAATTAAGTCGACCAGTTTCGGACATTTTTATATATTAGACCTCGCGCAGCTTTGTAGCCACTGAAATTTCATTTGTTCCGTCTCTCTGTAATAATTTCCAACCTGATACAGATTCGGCAATCTGTTTGATATGGTAATTTTCCATGATTCTGCGTTTTTGGCTTTCCCGTATCTTAAATAGTGTGGATTCCACAGATTTTCGTCCTTTGTGGGGGCGTGGCAAAATTTTGAAATTGTTTGTATTGATTTGATACCACAGAAGCTTGGATAGAAAGTTTGGTTGATCTGGCTCCTATAGTCTCTGAGATCTAGTCGTCAAAAAATGCGATCGGGCATAGCACCCCCTCCCGGTGTGTGAGAGAGAGCGTGAGGGAACGATGCATATCGAAATGGTTTTCTTTATTGTGGCTATACTTATGATCCGATCTGATCCAGATTCAACACTTTGATGGATACAGTCATTTTCTTTTATTCTGCGTTTTTAGATTTCTCGTATCTTTAAAATTGTGCATGCCACAGATTTTCGTCCTTTGTGTGGGCGTAAGGGGGCGGGGCGAAATTTTAAAATACACTTGTATCAGTGTGATATGACTGGAGTCTGGATACAAAATTAAGTTGCTCTAGCTTTTATAGTCTCTGATCTATAGGCGCTATATACGGACAGACAGACATAGCTATATCGACTCGGCTTTTGATGCTGATCAAGAATATATATACTTTATGGGGTCGGAAACGCTTTCTTCTGGGTGTTACACACATCCACTTTTTCCACAAATCTAATATACCCCTTTACTCTTCGAGTACCTTTACGCTCTTCCGAAGAAGAAGACCGATATTTCTCCTCGTTGTGTTCAGAATTGATGCCAAGACAATTGAATTCGAAAAATTCTATTCATTGAAAAAATGCAAACGGCCACATCCCATGAAATGCGTGGAGATGGTTACTACACCTTTCGAAACAGCGAAATATGTACCGTTTTGTTTAATGGTTGTTGCCATTTTTATGATAAATTTCAAATTCCATTCTCAGAAAATCTCTGGTACTTTCTGTTTAAAAAAATCGAAATATATAAAAATCGAAAAATACTCAGATTAATTAATTTTTTTGCCGACATTTTTGAGGATAAAAAAAGATTATAGTTGCTTGGTGCGCTCTATACTGTGGGTGAATTAAAATGTCGCTTAAAAGTTGCTTAAGTTTGGTGCTCATCATTATTGATGTGCTTGGTCTAGCGTTGTCCTGGTGGCAATTTTATTATTGGCAATTCTGGTCGCTTCTGGTCTATTGCAATTAAGAAACGGTCTAGTTGTTGGAAGTAAAGGTCCGAGTTTAATGTTGTATATGGTCAACATTTCTCATGGTATCATATCATTCCAACCGAAACCTTTGAAACAGATAGGCGCATTATTAACAGAGACAGTATCGGCACCATAAGCCTCGTTCACAATTCCAGTCGGCTTGCTTTCTTTTTCGCTTTTACCGTAAAGAAATTGTAAACTATTGGAAATTTTTTCTTTTTATTTGTCCATTTTCAACACAATTTAACTGACAATGGAATCATCTTATCAAAAATCAATCAGTGTCACCAATAGTTTACCAATCAAAGCAATCCAAAACATTCCAAAAAAGGATCGATTTATTTTTCTCCAACCCAATTAATACTATTTATATTTATACTATATAAATGTCGGAGAGCTAATAGCGGATACCGATATTGGAGAGGTAATGCAATCCTCTTCCTCGGTGTCCTTTGATTTACAACTCAAAACTCAAACTCGCCGGTCTCCGTCTACTTGTCTTATCCCCTTTTCGTCATCTACCAAATCTTCCACTATGATGGACAGACTTAGGATGCCTTCTGCTCATCCATCTTCTGGGAATCTGACGCATGTGGTCATGGCGTACTCAGTGTTTTTTACTATTCCACAGCTGTTGCATAGCTCGATTTTATCTTGACCAAACCGATGTATGTACTCCTTGAAGCACCGATGTGCACTGAGAGCATGCGTCAGTGCCAAAGTAAGTTCCAAATGTCGCCGGTTTAACCCAACTTCAATGTAGTATGTTAATCGGTGTGTCCAGCTTCTGCACTATACCATATTTTCTGCCAGCTTTACAGAAATGTATAACTTTACCTGTTCTTAGCCATTCTGACGTCTGCCTTTGGGATAGCAACCGTCCTATCCTTGAGGATTTTCGACGAGCTGTATGCCGCTCATAGTTATGATGGATTCTGTGGAGACTGTGCGCAGCGCGAAGCTGATCCGCAGTGCTCCAAGTTTGAAGTCTGACTCAATGCCATTGCGACAAACTGTCATAAGGGCGCCGTTTGCCTTCTTGTGTGTCGCCTGAAAGAGCTCTTTAAATTATAGCCGAGTGTCAAGCGTGACTCCCAGGTAACTTTTCGATATAATAGAGGCTTTTCTATGATTTGCCTTGCCATCTCCATCTGCTTAATTCTACTGATTGAGAACGCTTTCGTTTTATGCTCGGCAAGTTTAAGTCCTGCCAGGTTAAGCGAACCCCTTGTGACGGCCCTTTCGGCTGGGGTATGCTCGACGTGCCAGGATTTACAGAAATTTGTAGGTTTCTGAGTGTGGTAGCTGAAATAGAGTCTCGTGGTTCAAGAATAAGACGTGGTTTGAGCGATACAAGAAGGGTTTCTCTTTATTTTTTAAACTTACAGAGTCGAGTAAGATACTGATTACTGCTTACCGGCCAGTGTTGGCAATCCTACCGGGTGAATGTCAAAGCTATAGAGGTTTCGGGCATGAATTTGAATATATATTTGGGACGCTGGGCGTCACACCCTTATGGGTTCGATTACCTCGTTTATGGTTATTTCCGTCTCTGCGATGGTTTTCTTGACGACCATGCCAACCATACATCGTTTTTCACAGAAAGCGTCCCAAAACAGATCATTTTATAACCCCTCCCGTGATGGAGTGTGTGTATATGCCATATTGTAGCCATCTACTGTCCAGGTAGTCGCTGATCAAAAATATTGAAAATCAATTGGATCCACATTGTTTATTGTTGTTTATACTTTAAAAATGTTCAGTTAAACTGTAAGGGGAAAATTACATTACAAATAAATATTCCAAGAGACTCGGGCTATTAATCAGACCCAGTGGGTCATAATTTTGTATACCTGGTACTCGAAGAGTATAGGGGTATATTAGATTTGTGGTGATAACGGTTTTGTGTAACACCCAGAAGGATTCGTTTCCGAACCCATAAAGTATATATATTCTTGATCAGTATCAATAGCCAAGTCGATATAGCTATGCCTGTCTGTCCGTCCGTCTGTCCGTCCGTCCGTCCGTCTATAGTGCCTATAGATCAGAGACTATAAGAGCTAGAGCAACTTAATTTTGTATCCAGACTCCTGTCATATCACACTGATACAAGTGTATTTGAAAATTTCGCCCCGCCTCCTTACGCCCACACAAAGGACGAAAATCTGTGGCATGCACAATTTTAAAGATACGAGGAATCTAAAAACGCAGAATAAAAGAAAATGACTGTATCCATCAAAGTGTTGAATCTGGATCAGATCGGATCATAAATATAGCCACAATAAAGAAAACCATTTCGAAATGCATCGTTCCCTCTCGCTCTCTCTCACACACCGGTGTGGGCTTTATGCCGGATCGAATTTTTTGACACTTAGTTCTCAGAGACTATAAGAGCTAAATCAACCAAACTTTCAATCCAATTTCCTGTGATATCAAACCGAGACGAGTTTGTTTCAAAATTTAGCCACGCCCCCTTCCGCCCTCACAAAGGACGAAAATCCACAATTTTTAAGATACAAGAAAACCAAAAATGCAGAATCATAGAAAATGGCCATATCTATCGGAGTATTGAATCTGGATCAGATCGGATCATAAATATAGTCAGAAGGAACAAATGAAATTTCAGTGGCCTTCCAAGTGCAGGCACATTCCCTCTCTCTCTCGCACACAGCCGTGTATGTATATGAAGGAAGTAGTTTTAGACATGTAGAAAAGGCTGATGTAAAAAACGTATGTAAACGAAAATGGAAACATATATTATATAAAAATCTCCGAAAAGGTTAGATTTAATTTTTATTTTTTTTTTGGCTAAAATTCAGGTTGTCCCTTTTGCGAACATGTAATAAATGACATATATCGTAATCTTACATACATAAATACTGTCTGAGTACCGGGTGTAAAGTAGAGCCGCAGCCGTAGACGCGGATCTCAACGTTCCCCCTCGTTTAATCTAGTTTTTTTTATATTTTTTTTAAAGTTAGTTCTTCCTTTTTTCTTATTACTTAAGTATCTTACATCTCGTTGTATTGAACTTTCAAATTCTGAAATAATGATAAATGCAGATATATATCTTACTCAAACACTTTGTAGCTGCAGCTTACCGTCTGGAAGTTATTAGGCTTTCAAATTTAAATTTGATAATTTCTTGCAGTATTTTTTTCCGACATTTTGACTTTGAAGACTTAGGAAATTTCGAACAAAAATATTTCTTGGATTACATTTAAGGTTTAAGATAGCTACATTTAAAAGGCGTTTTTTAAGGTGGCGTGGTCTTTTGCATAGAAAAACTGGCGGTTTTTCGTTCGAGTCGCTAGTCCTTAGCGATTCTGGACCTTTATAGAATGTTAAAACTTGAACACATTATTGTATTTAAGGAACAATAGCCTTTACATGTTCACTGATGTAAACAAAAACCAATCTATAAATTTAAGTGAGGAAAGTACTTTTAACCTGGTATTTTGATTTAATTTCATTAGTATTAACTAAAATAATAATATTTCTTGACGTTTACCCGAACTATTTCATAATTTCAGGATTTTTTTGAGTGGTGCGATTTCTCTGACCGCTGGTGTACATTTATGTATATATTTATACTTATTAGTCTTACTACCACCAATTTCTGCTCTCTACATTTTGTATTGTTTTTGGTGGCGGAATAGCTAGGACATTTTCGGAACGGCAAAATTTTACGGCAAAATCTTACGCAAAATTCCAGAAATGGTTGGTGGCCAGTGTGTATAGCCTATAAAGAGCTGCCTCCCCTACATTCAGTCGTCTTTATTCATCATACCGAATGACCACACATCCATATACACTGCCAGCGTATTGGTCTATAAAGGCCCTTCAACAGGCTACATTCTTAACAATATATTGGCATTGTCTTAGTTTACGCATCACAACAACTTAGAATGTTGCTTGTAGCTTCAATCCGTCTTCAAATTGAGTACGCTTAATAGCTAATTCATCATTGACTTGGTGCTCGCTTTCTGTCTTCCGGAACTTGTTGAATGTCTTGCGATTTTAATTTTTTATCTGGGCAATGTTTTCCATGCCTTTCTTCTCTCTACTGCAGCAGCTTTAAAACATACTTTTCAGCTAGATCACTGTCATTCTTTGTGCTCATTTCTATGCCCGGTCAGATGCGGAGAGAGATAAGCAAAACACTGAGAAAACAGTGTCTTCAGATAAAACGTGGGGGGACGTTGTGAGCAGCATCTACGGCCGCAGCTCTACTTTGTACCCGACACTCAGTCAGTATATATGTATGTGAGCTTGTTGTAATTTATTACATGTTCGCAAAACGGACAACCATAATTTTAGATAAAAAAAAAAAAAAATTAATTCTTACCTTCTCGGAAAATTTTATATATTAGATGGTGCATGCCACAGGGTTTCGTCCTTTGAAATACACTTGTAACAGTGTGATAGGACAGGAGTCTGGATGCAAAATTAGGTTACTCTAGCTTTTGCAGTCTCTGAGCTATATGCGCTAATGAAGATGGACGGACAGACGGACGAACGGACGGATGGACAGACAGACATAGCTATATCGACTCGGCTATTGATGCTGATCAAGAATATATATACTTTATATGGTCGGAAACGCTTCCTTCTGGGTGTCTTTTTTCAACAAACCTAATATACCCACTTACTCTTCGAGTACCGGGCATAAAAATTAAATTGCGTTGCGTGGCCACTGATATTTCATTTGTTCGTTCTGGCTATAATAATAATAATCATCCAAACTGATCCTGACTTAACGCTCTGATAGATACATACAATTCGTCAAACAAACCATATAAATTAAACATTCCTACAAAAACTCCTAAAACTCTACAAGATGTACGCTGTCCTATATTTGGTGACGCAAAAAAAATTAGTGGAAATACTTTACCAACACATTGCGATGTTATGAAACATTACTTGTGGACAAGAATCGATTTTCTTGAGTTGAGTAATGGAAAAGACCCTGCAGTAAAGGAAATATATGACTCGATTGCTACTGACATCGAAAACATTTGGAAAAAGTCAGCTATACCGACAATTACCAACAAGTTGTCAATGGGCTAATTTTCTATCACAAAAAGTATCAAGGTGTTAAGAAATTACGCGCAGTCAACAAAAAGCTGACTTTTTACAAAGATTCGCTCACTAAATCATTTGACATCGCAACATATAAGTGTGCCTCCAGAGCAGTATGTAAATGCCAAGCCAAATGTCCTCCATCAGAGGAAATATTCCTCATTGACCAACGAAGTTATCGGAAAATGTATATTGGTAATGTGGATACAACTATGACGAAATTTATTCAACGTAATGAAATCCCTAAGCGAAGGTACGACGAATTTGCTAAGAAAGCGGACGACATTTTAGTACCACTTCGTCCGTACAACAGATGAGTTTTTTATCAGGTACATCTTCCAGCGAATCTTCAGAATCCGATGAAAATTGGAATTTTACAAAAATATCCGGAATAGAAAGAAACAAAAACAAAAGATCTCAAACAGACAACAATCACATAAGACATAAGTCTACAAAACCTTGCTACAGCATTTGATAGAACTGGAGTTGATAAGCTGATCGATAAGCTGCTTTTATAGTAAACGCTGCCATGGTAGATATGAATATGATTATTTCCAACAACTCATCTAATGTCATAGACCGAAGCAAGATTCGTCGAGAGCGCGAAAAAGTTCGCAAAGATTTGCAATGTGTTCAACGAGATAAACCTATGATGGCTATTTATTTTGATGGTCGTAAAGACATGGAAAGATTTGTCTGTATCACAAACCTTATCTAGCAGAGACCCAGGAACCCTGGCACATTTACGTTGGCTTACTTGCGCAAACAGGATTCTTCGAGTATACATCGGAACAGCAAAGCCAACACAATCCCTAATAGATCTGGTCACTTTCATTATGAAATTATAGGCACCAACCTGGTTTGACATCGCAACAAAGTCATCTTGAAAATATGGACCCGCCCACATTTTTAACATGGTGAAAAGGAGTTTATTTTTTAAAGATCGTCTAAAGAACATTGTTTTGAAAACCATACAAAGAAATTCCTTTTTCGCACACCCAGAAAATATTTAAGTGGCCATGTTATGATGATGCTTCTTATATAAGAGAACTGGCTATCCGAAAGATGCTGAAGGCGCGTAAGGAGTCCAAAATAATTCGGAATTTTCATCTTCCAGAACTTAAAGTTAATACGTCAGTTTATAATTCCGCTGAAAATGACGTATACAGACAGTGAAGTTAGAGCTGGATATCATCAGGTACTGATTTCCTACAATTCGATAAGTTTCCTTGCCACACTTAAGCTGTAGAAAGATGTGTCAAGCTTGTGACAGAGGCTTCATTGTCTGTCTGTGGAACAGAATCTAGGGAAGGGTTCATTCGTACCCGAATAAAAGCAAGGAAATAACTACCTCTGTTTGAGACAAAATCTCAATTTTTCAGTTAAAAGAAAAATATATAGAATAATTAGTACTTTAAATTAATTGAAATTACCCTTCGTTATTTTGCAATAAATATTTATTGTTTTAAGATAAATACACGAAAATAATAACACAGATGAAATTTGCACAGATATGTTTAAGAGTAGAAATTATCGATTAATAATACAGGAAAAACGAATTTAAAAAAAAAATTATTTCCTTCCACCCTAATGTATATTGCCTTGAAAGTGAAGCACTGAATACACTGATGTAGCACTTGATAGTAGGCCAGTGCTGTTTTCTGATCGGTAAAAAAAGGGCCCACAATAATCCACTCCAGGGACTTCAAAGGGTCGAGATTCTTCCAGACGTTCCTTAGGTAGTTCTCCCATGATATGCTGAACCTTGCGCGGCCTAGTCCTGAGGCATCTCACACACTACCTTTGACATTGCTGTAATTTCGCCAATTGGCCAATATTCCAACTGGATTTAGGCAAGCAGTGCGTGAGCTGCGGCATAAAGGATCCTATCGTGGTAATTATGAGAGTTATGAGTTATGAGATGTCCTTTTGGGAAAATAAGCGGGTGCTGAGCATCAAATCCTAGCGATGAGTTGCCAAGGCGTTCTCCAACTCTAAGTAATCTGGACTGATCGATGAACGCAGATAGCGAACTGGTGGAACTGGATTTCGTGACCATTGCGTTGAATCTCCTCTATGTCCATCCACAAATTTGCCTGCTGAATGTGTCGAATTAAAAGATGCGTTCCTTGCCGAATATCAGAAACGGTGAGTCCAGAGTGACAAAGACGATGTACAAATCTATGCATGTAGGCGAATGTGCGTTACATGCCAAAGAAATTGTTTGCTAATTTTCATCCTGACGTGAGATCTGCATGTGCAGACGCGATCAACAATACTCGCTTGCGAAGCTCTATAGTCGGTGTATCTGGAACAGGAGACACATGCCACTCTTCCTTGGAGCCTACCAAAAAAGATGGACCGTGAAACCACAGCTCTGACTAGGTAAGGTAGTTGGAGAGCGAGCCTCTTGAGAGAATGTCAGCGGCACCACTCGAGACTTTGAGCACAAAACATTGCTCGACACCTGCCCTTCTCTGGATACGACATATATGCAAGCGCCATATGCTGGCATATGCTGGCATCACAAAATCAATGAACTTCTACAGCCGTAGTGGAGTGATGAACCACGCGAGGAAATGATATCCGAAAGATGCTCGCCAAACTGTTTCTCAAGTGCATCCAATTGGGATGCAATCCCAATCCAACTGTTCTCTCCAAAGCTGCTGAAGATAGATTTTTCACCTGACAATAACAGAATTACTCAATCCAAGAGGGTCGTAGAAACGAATAAAACCGATCGCTTGGGGGACATTGAATTTGTGTTCAGCACAGATAAGGCAAAAATCAGCTGATCTGAAGCAAGGTCCCATGCTAAGCCAAGAGTTTTGGTTATGTCACATGCTTCATGAAACCTTAGGACTTTTCTTTATGTCATCTTCAAGGGTTCCTTCAAGTACTTCCTGGTAACAAGATCACCATTTCCTTGGTTTGAAGTTACCGCGAGACAGTATGGCAGATGTTTGGTGCATTTTCTCCATGACCTCTGTGACGGAGCTACCGCCAGAAATGAGATGATCCATGAAAAATCCTGTTACAGAGCAGCTGAGCAAAGAGGGTAGGACTGAACCTCGGCTTCTTGGCTTGAACCTCAGACTGGATGGAATTTCGCCACAGAATACACTGATAATAGTTGTCAGGTGGAGACACTCGTACGCAGTCGGAGTACCTCTCCTTGAGTGTAGGATTACGATCCAACTTTCGCTCCAAGCTGATGAATCGAAGATACGCCTGAGCTTAAGATTCCCCTAAGCGATCAGCATTATGCTTTAACGGAAGACGAACTGAATACTCCCCTGATGGCAATGTGAAAGGTGGCTTATGAAATGCGCTTCGGAATCTAATTCTTCTTAGTATTCAAACTAGCGTCCACACAATTCTCGACCTTCCAAAACATACGAAGAATTACCCAACCTTCCGACTCCGGAGAATTCTGAGTTCCCAAGAACTCCGAGCTTGCTACCCTTTGTCCACCACCAGATACGATCCACCCAAGCCGCGTCTTCTGTAGAAGAGGCAGGCCATCAGTGAATTTGATTTGCCCTACGCATAGGAGATCATAAAAAATGCTTGCACCAATGAGGATTGAAAAATGCAGAATCGCCAAGCTGAATATTGGAGGGAATACTACAATAGGCTACATTGACTGCCAGACTTGGTTGAAAACACTGCTCGACAAAATTTAACTTTTTTTCCCGCTGTGTTCAAAAATGATTTTTTCTGAGAAATTTCGGGATTTATCTTTTTTTAAATTATGGCTTTTTTTTATCCAACACAAATGCTGCAGCTTAACGTCTGGAAATTTGATACTTTTTTGAGGTATTTTTTTTTTTATTTTACTTTGAAAACTCAGAAAAAGTAAATAAAAAAGTATTTCTTCGATAACATTGTTTTCTTTAGATAGGTACATTGATTGGGTGTCGTTTAAGATACCGCTTGTAAGAATCGATGAATAAATGGCTAAGATGCAGCCGTTTCAGATGCGGCTGCAGAGAGCCCTTAACAGAGAGAGCGCAGAAGCGCTGCCGAACGTTAGCGTTTACATGGGCTGTTATTTTAAATGTTATATGTATTCTTATACGCAACGGAAATATTTTGCATTGTCTTGAATATGGATGAATTAGTAACTATTGAGGATTTGAGCGGTTGCTGCTATTTTTGTTGCCACTCCGTCGGTTTTCCTGACAATTTTCACAAACGTGGTCTTATTATATTTTCAGCTCCACAACCTAAGCAAAATATCTCCTTGTCAGATTGGCAATCTGCATGTTTATTGCCAAACTTGTGACAATTCCAACATTTCATCTCTTTCTTCTCCTCTAGTGCTCTAGTTATTTTTACATAAAAAATCTCTTGTTTTTCTAAATAGTCATCTGAACATTCCTTTTAATTTCAGGTTAGAGGTGTTATACTCCTCACTGAAAGCTTCACGTCGAAGAACTAATTTCCTCAACTGAATTTAACCGAATTTTTTTCTATATAGACCTACTCTTTTCTTATAAACAGTCTCAGATTTCATTTCAGAAATTTTATTTCGGTCTCAGTTTATTTTTTTTTGGTTAATCAGACCGTTGTATTCTTCTGTGCGTATGCTTATTTATGGTTGTACTTATATATGCGCATACCGAAACCGATTATGCACTGTTTGCCCTTTATCTTTCATATTTGATATAGTTATGCTGTCATCTTCTACACTTTACACCTTATATGGTCCAATGTATTCAGAATCTAGCTTATAACCCGTTTCATTTCTTAATAAAACACTATCTCCTATTTTTAATTTTATGTCATTTATTTTCTTATCATACATAAGTTTATTTTTCTGCGTACTCTGTTCAAGCATTATTCTAGCTCTATTATAGGCTAATTCTAATCTACATTTTGATTCCTTAGCGTAATCATCTTTGTTATATAAAGGCTTAACCTGCTCATCTACACTATGAAATTCTGTTGGTAGATTTGATGTTCTACCATGTATTTACATAAATCATCAATTATTGAATTTGTATACTCTGTTCCCATTTCCATTTCAAGAGTAACTTTTGCTATTTTTTTCGCACTTTTATTTGTTACTGTTATTGCATCAAGATATTTTGTCAAGCCACAGATTAAAGTAACTGAGTATTCATTTCCTTGTTCTGATTTCGGTAATGGACTGATCGTATCCACAATTACCCTATCGAAAGACATTAGTGGCGTTTCTGTTATTTTCAGCGGTGTCTTTGTATGTTTTGTCGTATTCGACTTTTGGCATTTTGGAAACTTTCGTACATAATTTGTAATTTGGTGTGTCATATTTTTCCAGTAATAATGCCTTCGAATTTTTGCTAGTGTTTTAGTTATACCCGATGACCTCTTTGCATCTGTTCGTCATGGAATGTGGACAATATCTTTTCTTTTTCTTTATTTTCGACTATTGTGGTCACCGATTATTGCTTACTTCAATTCTTACAATTATGTTCTTTGTATTTTATGTGGGGATAATGGTTTTTATCCCCGATCGGCCGAATAATTATTTCGAATAAATAAAGACACGGCGCACAAATAAAATTACAAAGCTCTTTAATGCGTGAAATCAGAATTGCAAGTGTCCCTTGCTTGCCCTTTACATTATATCATTGCCGCTCCGATCGCTGAGCGCAGCTTCGCTCGGAAATATAGATAAACATAGAACATAGATGACAACGAGCGAGCTTTGAGAGAGGGCAAGCAAGCAAAAGCTTTAACAAACATATTGGCAAGTTGGATATTACATCTAACTTTGGTCGTACAAATATGCTGCTGAAGGCCAATTATTAGCTGCTATCTCGAAAGCAACTAATCGGTGGGGGTCTGCCCTGAACATGCGCCCCCCGTTGGAAGGCAAAGGCTTTCAAGAGATCCATCCTAAAGGGGCAGGACCACTATCTTTCCAACGGCCCTTTGAATAGGCCTCTTTGGGTGCGGATGACGGCTACTCTGATGGTTCCATCTTTTCCTGGGATGACGCTCTCAATGCGGCCGAGTGGCCACTTTAACGGTGGCAGCGTTTCTTCCTTGATCATGACGAGCGCTCCTGGCTTGATATTTGGAGACGATGACCGCCCCGCTCCTGAAGCAGTGATAGATACGCAGTACTCCATTTTCTCCAGAAAGCCTGCTTCATTTGGCACAAACGCTGCTATCGACTCAGAAGGTTGACCCGGAGATGCGTCACGTCTGGCTCGTCGATGCAGCACTTGGTGCTCCATTAAGAAAATGGTTTGGCGTGAGCACATCCAGATCGTCAGGACTTTCTGTAATTGCATAAAGTGGTCGAGAGTTTAGCAAAGCAGAGATTTCACAGGTCAGGGTTTGAATTTCATCAAGGGTGAAAATGTAGGTGCCAACGATGGGATGAAAATGATATTTGGCTGCTTTCACAGCAGCCTCCCACAAGCCCCCAAAATGAGGTGAGCGAGGGGGGATGAACTTCCAATCGATTCCACTAGAAACGCATAGATTCGATACAGCCGACGTATGAGGATCACTGAGGAACAGCTGCCGAAGTTCCAAAAGTTCATTTTTTGCTCCTACAAAATTTGTCGCGTTGTCTGACCAGATGATTCGAGGTTTGGGGCGCAGACTTATCAAACGTCTCAATGCTGCCAAAAAAGATTCTGTGGACAAATCCCGAACAACTTCCAACTGCTGAAACATACGAAGACAGCGATATAGCATTTGATTGGAGGCCTGCTTCTGACTTCCGACTTGTAATAAAAGAGTCCGCAAAAATCAACGCCCGTTGTTTGGAATGCTGGATTAGTCCTTACGCGATCCGCAGGCAAACTTCCCATGATATGCTCCCTCAGCACTGGCTTCAACCGAAAACATCGAACACATCTGCGAATGATGCCTGCCACATATTTGCGTCCGCCGATAGGCCAGAATTTTTGCCGAAGCAATCCTAGCAATCCTTGAGCTCCTGCATGGAGAAATTTTTCGTGAAAAAATACAATAATAGAGACAGTGACAGGATGCCCCTTGGGCAGCAAAATTGGGTGTTTTGCATCGTAGTCCAAATCGGAATTTTGGAGTCGGCCTCCAACTCGAATCAATCCAAACCTGTCCAGAAATGGATTCAGCGAGGCCATCGTGCTTTTTGGTGGTAAAGACTTCTTGTTGGTGAGAGCTCTTATCTCTTCCGAAAATTGTTGTTGCTGTATTGCCCTTATGAGTAAATGCGTGCCGTTCTTGATTTCGCTTACGGTAAGTTGTCCTCTCGACCGCGGTAAGCTTTTTTCCTTAAGACTGCAAAATCGATATATATAAGCAAACACGCGCTGCATTGATCCGAATGAGTTTTGAAATTTGCAATCGTATGATATATCCCTTTGAAACAATTAATGCTAAACGACGACGTTCTGGTACATCAATTGCAAGCCTGCAGGCCAGTCTGAGCTCGCACGAAGCAAAAATGGTGGTCCAGAAATCCAAAGGCTGTTATCCATTAGTTCAGTAGGCGTGGAGCCACGCGATATGATGTCGGCCGGGTTCAACTTCGTGGGCACGTGATGCCACGTCATTCCAGCAGTGAGCTCCTGTATCCGCTCAACCCGATTAGAGACAAATATATTAAAATGCAATGGTGATTCCCGAATCCAGGCAAGAGCTATTGAAGAATCCGACCAGCAATGCACTTGGCATGGGACCGATAATCCCTTAATTATGGTGGAAACTAGTTCAGCTAATACGAGGGCAGCCGATAGCTCAAGCTTAGGGATAGTCATCCTTTTCAAGGGTGCGACCCTGGACTTGGAGCATAAGAGATAACTTTGCACAATACCAAGAGCTTCCGAACGGATGTACACACACGCACCATATGCTGCCTGGCTCGCATCACAAAACGCATGCATTTCTAGTCTGGCTTGTTGTCGAAGCACGTAACGTGGAAATTTGAAGTTCTTGACTATCGACAACTGCGAAGTTAGCTCGTTCCACGCCGTATGAAGATCCTGGGGCAGACTTTCATCCCAGTCCAACTTTAGGTTTTGGTTCCATAACGACTGCATAAATATTTTTGCCTTTGTGATAATAGAAGAGATGAGTCCTAAAGGATCGTAGAACCTAGCTAGCGTAGAAAGGACCGAACGCTTCGATATTGGACCTGCGGCGGCTGCGACGTGAGCAAAACTAAACAGAAGGTTGTCCGTGGTGGGATCCCAGACTAGACGAATGGCTTTAGTGACCTCTGTCCCGTCGTGAAAAGTAAGGAACTTTTCGCGATTCGCCTCAGACTCGCCTTCCAAAGCAGCGACTTCATTTGAGCACCATTTACGTATGGGAAAACATCCTTTCGAAAGTAGCTCCTTTACCTGATGACGAATCTCAATGACCGACTCAATGCTGTCCCCTCCTGATATGAGATCATCGACATAAAAATCTCTTCGAACAATGTCCGCACCAAGCGGAAAATATAACTCCTCATCATTTGCCAATTGATGCATAGCACGAATTGCCAAGAAGGCGGCAGGTTTGGTCCCATAAGTGACAGTTACGCCATAGGATGCACTGCACATGCTGATCGAGATGAGAGACGGTATATTTTGCAGATGTCGCCACACAAGGCAGGAAGGGAAGCGAGGAAGCGAAAACGAAGCAGTGTTATTAGAATTTTAGGTTGGATAGTGGGTCCGGCCATTAGCGCATTATTTAGTGCTATTCCAGACGCTTTTTTGGCAGAACCATCGAACACTTCGCGTAATTTTGTGGTTGTACTCTCCTGCTTGTGGCCGCAATGGTGAGGCAAAAAGTACTGAGGGAGGTCTTATTGTCGTGCAGTTGGAGACATGTGTCCTAAATCCAGGTACTCCTGGAGAAATGTAGTATATTTTGCCTTAAGTTCTGAATTTTTTGCTAGCTTTCTTTCCAAATTTAGAAATCTACGAAGCGCTTGCTGATAAGATTCTCCTAATTCCTCCAAACTGAATTTGGTTGGCAAACGCACGGAGTAAGCTCCGGAATCTAGGCGAACGTAATTCGCAACAAAATGCTGCTCACAATGAATATCTTCCTCTGAAATTGATGAGGGCGAATAATCTCCGTCTACTTCCCAAAACCGTCTTACGATGTCGTTTAAATTGGTCTCGTCAGCGGCGATACTAGAGGACTCTTCAACAACTGCTAGCGCCGCACGGCTATTCCCGGAGTTGCTAATGCTTCCCGACACTATCCAGCCAAGTTTCGTTTTCTGCAATGTTGGTAACTGGCCCGACAGTCGAATCTGTCCGACGCACATTAAATCGAAAAACAAACCAGCACCTATCAACAGGTCGACCCGCTGGGGCTTAGAGAAGTTAGAGTCAGCTAGCTTTATATTGTTCGGCATTGGCCAATCCTTCGCGTCTAGGCCAAAGTTGGGCTGCAATCCTGTGATTGAGGCAGTGATAATTGCAGAGAAAGAACCGCGATAGCTTGCGTCTTGAGATTGCAGAACGATATCTACAGCCTTGCTCGAAGGTAGAACTGACTCTCCAATACCGGCAATTTGAACATGAGACGGATGAGGATCCAACTGAAGCTGATTGGCGAGTCTCGATGTTACAAATTTAACCTGAGAAGCAGAATCCAAAATGGCACGACATGGGATAAGCGAATTATAACGGCCCTTTATATATACGATTGCGGTAGGTAGCAACACGTGTTGGCTAGGAAGAGATTTCGGGCTTGAGGGGGGAGGGCTAGGAGATTTGCTTGCTACTAGGGCACTCGCAGGATCATTCTCGAGCCCGCTTGCATGTGGAGCAGTGTGTGATGCTTGGCCTGACACTGCCTACATGTCCCTGACCTGCAATGTTGCAATGGATGACCCTTTTTGAGGCAGTTTAGGCATAAGTGGCTTTTCTTCGCCTCCTTGTATCGCGACATGACAGGGAGATTTAAAAACGCCTGACATCGGGATATGTAATGATCGGAGGATTTACAATAATTGCATATGAAGTTAGTATGGTCATGAATGGATGTGACAAGGGAACTGGGTTTATTTTCTCCCACCTGCTGGGTAGGACTTGCTACCATATCCATATCCATATCCGCTGCCACATTCTCGAGCATCCGACATTTCCTTTCCAAGAATGAGGCCATGTCTTTCCACAGAGGCAATCTCGAGTTGGGCACGCTCTCCTCCCATTTCACCTTCGTCTTGTGGTCCAATTTCGTGCACACGATGTAAACCAGCAACCCGTCCGAAATCTCCTGAGGTGTAGCCAAGGTCCGAAGAGCACGTAAGTGCGCATTGATTTTGTCGCTGAGCGCACGCAAACCGATGGCCGAGCCCTTTTCCACCCCTTGCAGCTTGAAAATAGCCTTGAAATGTCCCTGAAAATGCATGAGCTTATTATCAAATCGCAACTTTAATAAATTCAAAGTTTCTTCGTAATTTTCCTCAGAAAGACCCAACGAACGAATCGTGTCCAGCGCAGCTCCATCTAGACACCCACGCAGATACTGGAATTTCTCGATGACCGGTATACGCGACTCCTGGTGCACCATTGTCGAGAACATCGAGTGGAATTCTGGCCAATCCATATAGTCTCCACTAAATGGAGGAAGCTGCATCTCGGGCAGTCGGGAACGGCCCATAATGTCATAGGCAAACGAAGACGAGTGCTCGTCGAGAGTGTTGCGAGCCGTTGAATGAGCAGCATTAACCGTGCGAGCAGCCGTCAATTCCCGTGACAGCTTGGACCTGACCTTGACATAGATATTGGCGAAGTCCAGTCGGGCATTATTGGCCAACTGCAGCAAGTCCAGCCTTTCAAGGCTCGTTTGAGCGGTATCGAAATCCGCATTCATTCGTTCGATCTGCTCTAGGCGAGCTTGATGCACCGCTTCATCTAAATCAGCCGCTCTTCCTTGGTGAGAAAACTATCCATGGTATTTAATTGACGCGCGATGGACTCAGCCTTTTGTTTATAAAAATCGAGGTCACTAGGCATGACCGCGTTCGCGACATTGTCAGGCTCAGATGCTGCCATTTTGGGGTTTTTTTTTTAAAGTCACTTAGCACGATAGAAAAGACACCCTGTATACGTGTAAAAGTGGGAACCGCAAGCAAAACGATTACAGCTAATGCGTTTAGCTGTGCGATCTGCCCGATTCCGCTTTGTGCTCCGTTTGTGTGTATTAGTTAGTTCACTGCACTGCCCAATGCACTGCAATGACCGAATTACCGCGACAGAGAAACGTATAGCCAGCCACTGCGTTGCTATGTACATATGTATGTTTCAGCACCGAATTATGCTCGAAACGACGAAAATATTGACAATGTTTAGATAATTGACTCTGCAATTAAGAGATCACGTCGGGGTCACCAAATTTTATGTGGGTATAATGGTTTTTATCCCCGATCGGCCGAATAATTATTTCGAATAAATAAAGACACGGCGCACAAATAAAATTACAAAGCTCTTTAATGCGTGAAATCAGAATTGCAAGTGTCTCTTGCTTGCCCTTTACATTATATCATTGCCGCTCCGATCGCTGAGCGCAGCTTCGCTCGGAAACATAGATAAACATAGAACATAGATGACAAAGAGCGAGCTTTGAGAGAGGGCAAGTAAGCAAAAGCTTTAACAAACATATTGGCAAGTTGGATATTACATCTAACTTTGGTCGTATAAATATGCTGCTGAAGGCCAATTATTAGCTGCTATTTCGAAAGCAACTAATCGGTGGGGGTCTGCCCCGAACACCATGCTTGAAGAAGTATTTACATCATTTACATGTCACTACTTTTCTAACATCCTCATTTTTTATATTGGTCTTTGAAGAGATTGATTGCTTTTGCAATTCTTTTTTTTTAACCTTCGCCGGTTTTTTGTCTACTTTGATTTCTTGCAGGGACTTTCATTTTTATACCCGGTACTCGAAGAGTAAAGGGGTATATTAGATTTGTGCAAAAAATGTATGTGTGTAACACCCAGAAGGAAGCGTTTCCGACCCCATAAAGTAAATATATTCTTGATCAGCATCAATAGCCGAGTTGATATAGCTATGTCTGTCTGTCCGTCCATCCGTCCGTCTGTCCGTCTGTCCGTCTTCATTAGCGCCTATAGCTCAAAGACTATAAAAGCTAGAGGAACACAATTTTGTATCCAGACTCCTGTCCTATCGCTCTGTTACAAATGTATTTTTAAATTTCGCCCCGCCCTCTTCCGCCCACTCCAAGGACGAAAATCTGTGGCATGCACAATTTTAAAGATACGAGAAACGCAGAAACGTAGAGAATGACAATATATATCAGAGTGTTGAATCTGGATCAGATCGACTCATAAACATAGCCACAATGAAGAAAACCATTTCGAAATGCATCGTTCCCTCTCGCTCTCTCTCACACACAGGGTTGGGCGCTGTGCCCATTCGTCCAGATGAGCGCCTAGACCTCAAAGACTATAAGAGCTAGGGCAAACAAACTCTCTATCCATGCTCCTGTGATATCACGTCAGTACAAGTGTATTTAAAAATTTGGCCACGCCCCCTTTCGCCCCCACAAAAGACGAAAATCTACAATTTTGAAAATACGGGAAAACCAAAAACGCAGAATCATAGAAAATTACCATATCAACCGGAATGTTTAATCTGAATCAGATCGGATCATTAGTATAGCCAGAAGGAAAAAATGAAATTTCAGTGGCCTTCCAAGCGCAGACTCATTCTCTCGCACACAGCCGTGTATTTATATGTAGGAAGTAGATTTAGACATGTAGAAAAGACAGATGTAAAAAACGTATGTAAACAAAAATGGAAATAATATATATAAATCTCCGAAAAGGTTGACTTAATTTTTTTGTGTCTTTTTTGGCTAAAACTAAATTTATCCCTTTTGCGAACATGTAATAATGTAATTTATTACAAGCTCACATACATATATACTGACTGAGTACCGGGTATAAAGTAGAGCCGCGGCGGTAGACGCGGCTCACAACGTTCCCCCTCGTTTTTTGTCTTTTTTGGCTAAAACTAAATTTATCCCTTTTGCGAACATTTAATAATGTAATTTATTACAAGCTCAGAAACATATCTACTGACTGAGTACCGGGTATAAAGTAGAGCCGCGGCGGTAGACGCGGCTCACAACGTTTTCTTTCGTTATTGCTGGTGTTGTCAGATTCAGTAAAAAAAAATTATGCTTCAAATAATTTCTAACGACTAGTAAATAATATAAAAAAAAAAAAAGGAAAGTATTAATCAAAATCAGAATCTGGTCGGATCATGATGATAGGTTCGGTTAGGTAGAAGCGGTTTCCAGGCTCGCCAGGAGCCCTCTTCACATAGGCCGACTACGGCCCATTGTGATACCGCAAGAGAGTCTTTCCCTTTTCCGCGTCGTGAGACCTTAATGTCAGCAGTTATCTCATCCGGCTGCTCTTATAAAGTTTGCTATCTTCCTGGGACAGATTGTGGACTTTTCTGAAATGTCTGCTATGAAGGGCGAGAATATATGTTGTAGCCTCCACCGTCTCTTCTTCTTCCTCATCTCTGCAGCTTCAGCAAAAATTATTATATGGGGCGCACAGCCTGTTTGCGTGGGTGCCTATTAGCCAGTGTCCGGTAAGGAAGCGTATGACTGCGCTACACCTTCTTCTGCCGAGCCTGCATAGCTCAGAGGTGCGCTTTCTGTCTATAGTCGGCCATTTTTGCCGGGTTATTCGACATCGTGGTACCGATTGCCACGTGTTGTCCCTTAGTCGCTTATATTGCTCTTTTATGATAAGCTTACAGGTGGCCATAGGCATACAAATATCTTCCTTATCTTGAAGGAGGGGGATAGTAGTGCCAGATCTGGCCAACTCGTCTGCTATGCAGTTACCTTCGATATCCCGATGACCCGGGACCCATATAAGGTTGATAGCAAATTGCTGAGCTATCTCGTGAAGAGATTTGCGGCAGTCTGCCACGGTGGCCGAGCTCGAGGAAATCGCATTTAGCGATTTTATCGCGGCTTGGCTGTTGCTGTATATGTTTACATTGGTTACCAAGATGGTAACTTCCTGAAGGCAGATGTTTATTGCCTTTTGTGGGCCTGGATGTCCCTCGAGCCATTCGTCTCTTTTGGGGACGATTATATTGAAGGGGGTTTCTGTGTGTTCCCTTGGGACGCAGTAGTCCGTTTTTGTGGGAACGGTACCGCTATTCAGTATTGATGAGTGACCCATGAGCTGTGGAGCCCATTGGTCACAGTCTCTCAGACGTATTGCTGCCATTTCTGCACGCTCTTTTCTTGCCAGGTCGAGGCTCTGGAGGCATAGGATGGCATTTAGCGCATTATTCGGTGTGGTGCGAAGAGCTCCACTGATGCATAAAGCAGCAGTTCTTTGAACTTTACTCAGTTGTTTGGTGATCGTCCTTTTTAATAGGGCCAGCCACCACACTGTAACTCCGTAGAGTAGTATAGGTCTAACTATTGCTAGATATATCCATTGGACTATGCTTGGGTTCATGCCCCACTTTAAGCCAATAGCTTTTTTGCATGTATAGAGGTCTATCGTAGCATTTTTTACTCTGTCTTTTGTGTTCAGGTTCTAGTTTAGCTTCTGTCAATTACCAACCCTAAGTAACTGGAACTGACACTGAAGGAGAGCCTGCAGCCGTTTAGTGAGGGGTGGTTGATAGGCGGAATCTTATATTTATTTGTAAATAACACAAGTTCCGTTTTCGAGGGGTTAACTCCCAGACCTCGACATTCCGTCCATTCAAACAGTTTCGCGAGCTTAGCGGTCATTAGCTCGCAGAGTGTTTGCGGGTATTTCCCCGAAAAGATAACCGCAACGTCATCCGCGTATGTCACAACTTTGCAGCCCTCTCCCTCCAGGTCACATAGGATCTTCCTGACTGCTATGTTCCATAGAAGAGGAGACAGGACACCACCTTGTGGTGTGCCTCTGTTGACATACCTTGACTGGGTGGACGATCCCATTGATGATGTCACCGTCCTGCATGTGAGCAATAGATCGATGAGCATCACCAAGTGACGGTCCGCCGCCAGATCAGTCAGCGCTTCCGTAATGGCACCCGGCACGACATTGTTGAAAGTTTCCTCGATATCGAGAAAGGCTATTAAGGAGTATTCTTTTAGGTGAAAAGATTTCTCTATCACTGAGACTACTGCATGAGATACCGTTTCCATGGATTTTCCTTTTCGGTAGGCATGTTGTGAGCCTGACAACAACTGGGGACTTATAGTTGTCCTCAGTTGCAGCCCGACAAGTCTCTCAAAGGTTTTGAGAAGAAAGGACGATAGGCTAATTGGTCTGAAGTCCTTTGGAGTTGAATGTGAGGCTTTTCCCGCTTTGGGAATGAAGACTATCTTTGCCTTAAGCCAGGCATGCGGTATTTTTCCCACCGCTAGTATCTTCTTGAAGATACATTGCAGCTATTTGATGGCCATATCACCAGCCTTTTGAAGTTGGGCCGGAATGATCCAATCCGGGCCTGGAGAATTGAACGGATGAAAGCTGTTTATTGCCCAGCTGATGTTCCGTTTTTTAAGGATGTGCGTCATCAAAGTTGCCAAACCTTCACTAAAGAGGCGTGCCGGCTCGGTGGTAGTACACCCGGGAAAGTGAGTGTCGAGAAGAATGTGTAGGGACTCCTTACTTGAGTTAGTCCACGTACCATCACTTCTTTTAAGGTACGCCACCGCGTGGGTCGTTTTGGAGAGGATTTTGTGTAGCCTTGCGGTTTCCGACGTTTCTTCGATTTCAAAAGAAAATTTTTACCAAGAGGCTCTTCTTGCCTTCCTTGTTTCTATTTTGTAAAGGGACAGACTGGTCTTATAGTCTGCCCAGTGTTCCTCCCCGTTAGCACTTTTGGCTCTGTTGAAGAGAGTCCTGCAGCTTTCCTGTAGGATATCTATTTCCCTTATGTCTGTTTGGGAGGCATGCTGCCGTGAAGGCTTTGTTGCATGCTTCAGTGAGCCTATCCACTAGACGGTTTAAGTCGTTCTCTGTGTTCGGGCATACTGGTGCTTCGGGGGGAAGAAGTTTTTCCATTTCGTTACTATATTTTTCCCAGTTGGCTTTCCTGGGATTAATGTAGTCAATGGGTTTTGGGCTCTCGAGAGATAGTATCATCTCTGTGGTCAGAGAAGGAATGTTCATCTAGGACTTTCCATCTTTTGACTGTGTCTGACAGTTCGTGAGACACTAGTGTGAGGTCGATAACCTCTCGCCGGTTCTTTATTATAAATGTAGATCATTTAGAATGAAGCTGAACAGTGACTCACCCCTTACGTTTGTGTCCGAGCTCCCCATTGGGTGTGGTGAGCGTTGGCATCGCAGCCTTTTATCAGGCCAACGTCTAAACTCTCGCTATCGCTGGGTAGCTTGCGAACGAGGTCACTGGAAAGATCGCATTCCTCGTGAGCCATGTAGGACGACATCAGTCTAAGATTCGTCCCTTGCAGCTCTAGGCCCACAGCCGTGTTGTCACCTTTGCTAAAATTATGGAGTAAAAATATGTTTATGTGTTTTCTTGCAAGAATGCAGGTACGAATTTTACCTTCCTTTTGGGCTACAATCAGATTGTACTCCTTCGTCGCTAGTCCACAGACCTTTTCTCCTACTAACCAAGGCTCCTGGACTAGGACTATGTCGTCTCCGCTCTCGATCAAGCGGAGTATGAGGGAAGCAGATGCTGCTTTACTGTGGTGGAGATTTATCTGTAGGAGTCTCAGAGACATCTTCCAGAATCTCCACCACTGTGATGTCGGCGTCTGAGTCGTCGGATCCTTCCTCGCGACACATCACCTCAAAATCGAGCAGTAGCTCTGCATCGGACGAGCCTTCTTTGGCGGGCTCCAGCTCGTTGTCGGGTGCTTCGGTCTCCGAGGCAACATCCTGCTCGACTGTGTTGTCGACAGGACGGGCCTCGGCCGCTGCGTCCGACTTATACATCTTTATGGTGACCGAGCTGAAACCGAAGTTCAGCTCGCCCTTAGCTGCCTCTATCGGGGCCAGCCACGCCTTGTTGAGTACGAGCACAGCTTGGCTCATCGGTCCCTGCGTCGTCTCAACCTTCACTACCTTCCAGTTTGTGGTCGGCAGTTGTGGATTGCACCTCTGCAGCATTTTGAGGATGCGCTCAGGCTCCTTGAAGGTAGCCAACACCCATAGTCTTGCCCGCGGTCTACTGGGCACCTCGCTCCAGTCTACTGCGACGAGCTTCGCCCCATCGTAGACCTCTCCGATCTGCGCCACCGCTGCTTTATACAGCTTCACGGAGCACTCGCCTTCACAGGCAATAATTTTAATATTGCCCTGGAACCACCCCATGTCTTTGCAGACAGGAGGTGGCCCGGGGTCATTTTTGAGGAGCTCGAAGCAGCGGTCGGCCAATGCCGCTTCCACCCACTTCCACTGGCTCCTAGGTATTTTACCCTCCGCGCTGCCCTTGTCAAGGACGCCGATTAGCGTCCTCTCCTTGGCAATCTGCGCGAAGGATATGTTTAAAAGAACTCTAGACCGCTTTGTAGTCGGTCCAGGCACCTCCTGTGAGCGCTGCCTTTTCGGTTGTGGCGCCTGTTGTTGCTCCTTGGTGAAATCTGGGAGCACTGCCGAGGCCCACTTTACCTTATTCAGCCAGTTGGCTGATGGGCTTGCTGTTTTGCTCGCGTTTTGCCGACGGAGTATTTGCCCGGCATTCCTCCATTCGGCATAAGAGACCTTCCTGGCTTGGGCACTTGTCGATGGCAAGTCAGCCCCCGCCACTTTACCAGGAGGTCGGGCAGCCGCACTGATGCTTTGCTGCCTTGCCAGGGTGTTAGTTTTGGGAGGTGCTTTGCCACCCACCCCAGATTCAGGGTGGGACCCCCTCGGGTTCGTACCAGCGCCTTCCACCGAGCAGGTCTTTCCTGCTGTTGAGCTGGCTTGGCCAGGCATTGGGGCTACTGCCTTTCCATGCATGGGATCGCTCGCAGTTGACTTTTCGGGAGTGCCGAACTCGGTGTTTTGGTTTTTAGTTGTTGTTTTGTTGTTTTCCATATTTGATCCCACGATTTGCAAAGAAAGGACGGTCCGTCCGGGCAGAGATTTACGTTGCCCGGATAAGGCATCATTAGAACAGGGGGCTGCCAAGTCCCTGAGCTCTCCGTTTACGACTGAGCTAGTTTTAAAACTTGGCCCTCAGCCAGGCTGACTCTCGGCACGGGTCGAATGACACCTTAGTCCGGCCCGGTGTGAAGTGAGTGTGGGGTTTGGGAAGTGGGTAGGAAGTGTGTAGGGATGGGATTGTGTGAGCTACTTATACGAGGCGGCACCACAAGCGCATCGTCGGTGTTGCTACTTCGCGAACACCCGCTGGCTGTCCGGGACTGCTTATTTTCTGTACTCTCCATAGGGTTGCCCGCTTATTCGCAGCTGACCTACCTATCTAGGTAGGCCGTTCGCTATCCGCAACCTGCGACCCGTCCGGTGGCCTCAGCTGGGCCCCCTTTGAGCCACCTCACCAGCTCATCAGACCAGAATCTAGATGCTAAAGCAGACTTAAAATTTCTGAATCTAGGAAAAAGTGCACGTTTTGAGGTAAACAATAAAACTACAAAAATTCAAAAAAAAAAAAAAACGCAAACAAAGAACAATGATATTTTACTGTTTCCAAATCAGAACGAACCAAATTACCAACTGATACTAGTTTTAGTCTAAATATTTTAGATAAACTCTACGAAAGAATGCTAAAAACTTAAAGTCTACAAAATTCTTAAGTTTGTGATTTAGAGTGTTTTTTTTTGGATACAAAAAAAATGTAGTTAACATGCAATCTAGTATTTATATTTCACAGTACGTACTTTTTACTTTATAGAAAGCAATTTATTTGAACAATTTCTGTTTATTTGTGAAAATTAAACACTTTTTCGCTCCGGGTGAAAATTTAAACAAACATTTTTTTTTTCGCTCCAGGGAAAACATGTGTGTAGCAGAGATCTACACTGGTGTCTATAATGCGCACATAATGCGGTTGCGGTGTTTAAACACCGCATAAGAAACGAATACGTTCATGAAGCGACAAATATGCGGTGCCTGAACGCATGCACAAAAATGTACTCGCTCAAATTTTGACGAGTTCAGTTTTTGTACTGCGATGTTTTGACGCAGAATAGTGAAATAAAGTAGACAAAATTTGGAGTGTATTGGGCTTACAAGATCAATATTCGACCGTAATATTTTATTTATTTTATTGTATACGTCTTTACATAATTTTCGGGTTAGTTTTTCTACACACACTTTTTGTGCGGTGCCTGCTTGTATGTCGAAAATTCTGAGTGTGTAGAATGTGACGCACACTTCAGGCACCGCATACGAATAAGCAGAAAAAGAAACGAGTAAAAAAAACACCGCATCAATTTTTGTTGCGTTGCTTCATTACTCATGTATGAAAATGATATTCTACGAATGCGGTACACTAGTAGTTGCGGTAGTTTAAGAGCGTACAGCTCCGTAAATATCGATGTTAAAATTATGAAAAAAATATCCACATAATCCATGATGTATTCTTAGTCGAATGGTTCAAAAAAATAACGTTTTTCTGTTTTCGAAAAAAAGGTTTATATAAGCTAGATAGGCCGTTTGACCGACTGTGCAATGTCTGCTGGTTAGTTTATTTCTATGCTCATATATAAGTATTCTTGCATTATTGAAACTCTCTACTAGTAAATGTGCATGCCTAGTTGCCGTAGTGTCTAATATATTTCTATTTTGACTTATGAATTTAAATTACTTATTAAACCTTTCTTGAATTTCCCTAATTTCAGCAGATATTTCTTTCCACTCCATCAATTAATGGGTATAGAAATTGCATTTTACCTATACTTGGATATAGATCTTTAAATCTTATCCAGATCACTAGCTCTGTTTATATAACGTCTCTTGACTATTTTGTTCTGTTTAATGTACAATGTCAATAGTAATTTAGACACTTGTACAATAGCAATTATAAGCAGTAGTATCCGCAGTGATTTAATATCATCTGTGTGGTCTAATATTTTTACATTATTGACCACATTGGCGGTATTATCTTTTGATTGGTTACAGGAGTCAACACGACATTTCCGCTGTGGACAAAAATGAGTTTTTCTGACAGATTTTGAGGATTTAAAAATTTTTAAGCAATTATGGTTATTTTTTTCTTGTATTTTAAGAATTTTAAAAAAATCTGGAATTTTTTTTCAGGGGTGTTCTTTTATTTGACATAACTGAATTTGACGTACTGAATTTTACAGTTCCAAAAAACTCATAAATGCAAATGTAAATCGTACCCAAACACTTTGTAGCTGCAGCTTACCGTCTGGAAGTTATTAGGCTTTCAAATTCAAATTTGATCATTTTTTGCGGTATTTTTTCCGGAAACTTTGACTTTGAAAACTTAGGAAAAGTCGAAAAAAAATCCTTGTCCAGTATCGTATCGTTTGTAAAAAAAAATCAATCAATAAACGGTTACGATGGAGCCGTTTGACCAAACTTTCGTATGCCGAATTTTGCTGGTCTGCACCATCCCAAACGCCAATTAACCGTTAAAAATACACATATTTGTATTTTTTGTAAAAAAAATAACGGTTATTATTCCTGAGTTTTCAAAATCAAAATATATACATAATATGTATTACATATGTATGTGAGCTTACGATATTTGTAATTTATTATAGGGACAAAAGGGACAAATTGAGTTTTAGACAACAAAGAAAATACAAATTAAGTCGAACCTTTTCGGAGATTTGTATATATTAGATGTTTCCATTTTGGTTTACATACGTTTTTTACATCTGTCTTTTCTACATGTCTACATCTACTTCCTATACATACACGGCTGTGTGCGAGAGATAGAGGGAATGAGCCTGCGCTTGGAAGGTCATTGAAATTTCATTTGTTCCTTATGGCCATACTAATAATTCCATCTGATCCAGATACTACACTCTGGGAGATTAGGTAATTTTCCATGATCCTGTGTTTTTGGTTTTCCCGTTTCTTCAAAATTGCGGATTCCACAGATTTTCATTTTTTATGGGGGCGGAAGCGGGTGTGGCCAAATTTTGAAACAAACCCGTCTCGGTTTTATATCACAGGAGCATGGATAGAAAGTTTGGTTGATCTAGCTCTTATAGCACCCACCCCGCTGTGTCAGAGAGAGCGAGAGTGATCGGTACATTTCGAAATGGTTTTCTTCATTGTGGCTATATTTATGAACTGATCTGATCCAGTTTCAACACTCTGATAGATACAGTCATTTTCTATGACTTTGAGTTTTTAGATTTCTCGTATCCTTAAAATTGTGCATGCCACAGATTTTCGTCCTTTGTGTGGACGGAAGGGGGCGGAAATCCCTTTGTAACAGTTTTATATAACAGGAGTCTGTATACAATATTTGGTTGTTCTGGATTTTATAGTCTATGAGCTATAGTCGCTAATGAAGACGGACGGACGGACGGACGGACGGACGGACAGACGGACAGACAGACTATACTCAAGAATATATACATACTTTATGGGGTCGTAACAAGGGGGGTTCCATTTCTTCAAAAATCTAATATGCCCCTTTACTCTTCGAGTACCGGGTATGATACAATTTTAATTTGAAAGCCTGATATTAACTCGCACAGCTTTACAGGCCGTGCTTCTAATCGGGCAGAAATGGTTCGCTAAATTTTACAAAGTTTTTCTTATAATTAAATTAAATATAATTTAATGTAAATTTAAGTCATGTTTATGCTGCTGCTGCTGATCTCACGGTGGTGAAAGGGGCGGCCTCTATGCCATTCTCACTTCGGCATCCAATGGTGGCGCTGTAATCCAGCGTTGGCGAAAAAGGCAGTCCTATGGCTTTCGCACTTCTTGGCACGTGTATTCACAGTGCGGTGTATTTAAAGGTCCTTCTCAGTCTTTGGGGAAGCTTTTTCTGGTTCTTGGTATCGCCTTGGGTGGTGGAGGAATAGTTATTTCTTGATTGCTTCGATTTTTAATCAGAGCTGACTGAGTTGCGGAGTTGGGATCTTTACTTTTATTGCTTGACTTCAAAAAGTCAAGCTCATTTAGTAGTTTTTGGGCTGTTGCCCACGCGGGTGGCGGTGTTCATAAGGAACTATATGATCAGAAAAGTAGAAATATAGATGTTGGGTTCCGCAGCCTGATAGAACCCAGGAATTTGTAGAATCTAGCCAGTGGTGCAGCAGTAAAGTAAATTCCTATAATTGTTGTTTGTTATTTGTACTGCCCACTGTACATCATTGTCATACCTACATATATTTGCTCCCGCACTCTCTCGTCTTTCTTTCTTTCTTTCGTCTTCGCTATCCCTCTCTCGATCATCTCGCTCTCGCTTGCATTAGGGCACGGGCAATTCGGCCTGTCTGCCCTTCATCAGTCTGGATATCGTCGCGCTCGCATTAGGGCACGGGCAATTCGGCCCACCTGCCCTTGGAAGGAAGAGTGACTGCTGAACCCTGTATCATCTGTTAAAAGACAGGCTTTTAACGGGGGGTGTATGTTGGGTTCCGCAGCCTGATAAAACCCAGGAATTTGTAGAACCTAGCCAGTGGTGCAGCAGTAAAGTAAATTCCTATAATTGTTGTTTGTTATTTGTACTGCCCGTACAGTGGTACATTGTCATACCTACATATATATGCTCCCGCACTCTCTCGTCTTTCTTTCTTTCTTTCGTCTTCGCTATCCCTCTCTCGATCATCTCGCTGTCGCTTGCATTAGGGCACGGGCAATGACCTGTCTGTATCAATCAAGTCGCTCTTCAACCGACATTGTCTCGAACCGACCCCTCGCGTCTTCGTTATGATCCCGTCATGAGTCGAGCTAAGCAAAACACCTGACTCGTCGTGATTTGTCGAATATCCAACTCAAATTGTGCAATAAACTATACTAATATACCCTGCCTCACAATAAACCATATCTAACCGAACCACCACTGAGTTATTATTTAATATATCGCAAAATACGCTGCTGAAAAAGCTCAGTATCTCAACAATATCAATAGGTGACAAAGTTGTGCTAAGAAACGAAACAGGTCATAAGTTAGATTCTTAATATACGGGTCCATATAAAGTAACGGAAATAGGAGAAAGAGATAACATTATAATAACAAATAATAAAAACAAGAAGCAAACAGTTCATAAGGATAGATTAAAAATTTATATTTCATAATAATTTTAGTATAGCCATACATATACATAAACATAAATATATACATAAAGATAAATGTTTTTAATAATTTCATTTTGAAATTGTTAGTAATTAAAAAAAAAAAAAAAAAAAGAAAAAAAATAAAAAATAAAATAATAAGTTTGTACCTTACAATATATTCATAAAATAACTTCATAGAATTACGTCATTTTTTAAAAGGAGGGAGATTTAGTATGCATATATCGAGAGTACAGTGTACTGTAATATATTGTATTTAATAACGCCAGAGCAACACATAGTTGCATCAGCAATAACCCAACAGCGACACTTTGTCGTTGCTATAAACAAAAGCCAAACACCCAACACAGTCCAAGTGCAATGCAATATGATCGCTCTTGACTGTAGCGGGCAACGGCCAAGCCCCGTCAGCATATCTGCAGGGCACTGACTGTTTACGTAAGTCCCTATGTATATGCATACCACTCTCAACTCAGCAGCAAACGTTTCCGTTGCTGTACATACATATACATATACAAATGTATTATGTATCAAGGAAATGAGGCCGATCTGCTGCCGGCTTCGCCGGCGTTGCAACGGGCTGCTTTAGCTTTAGCCTACCGGTAAGAACTTTGTACAATTCATTCAATAAACTGAACTAAAGTAAGACGGATGTCTTTTTCATTCAACCAAAATCCATCGAACACTACACTGTCCTGGTCCTCCTTGTGGGTACTACGTCACGGTCGCCATGTAACGTTAGACCACGGTAAATGTATTGTTAATAGTCACTGCTCTATTGAAAACACGTCTAGTTCGTTTTGCTTGCATTTATTGATTGATTTCATTCATTTTATTTTGAGTAAAGCTAGGACCGCGCAACTGAACCGCCCGGAAATGCCGTCAGCGGAGCGGCCGCAGTATTAAATTATATGTGTATGTATATATGCTCGGCGCTGCTTATATATTAATATAATAATTAATAATATATTCATATTAACTGTGTAAATGGTTTATTGTGCTGAAAATGCGGATGGTGCACTTATGTCGTTAGATATTGGGGTGATCGTGTATGGATATGCATGGGTCTTTGGACATAAACATGGCAACAGAGTGTTACAGTGTGTATTCTTTAAGTACCCTTTACAGTGGGTATCCGATATATGTTCATACTAAAATAACACATACCACAAACTAGTCAACGTTTCTATAAGATCATGGTTAGCATGGGGGAAAATCTTTCGGCTAGGGCTAGTCGGATGGTGGGGTTTTTTTTGTGGTTGTTTTTTATTGAATACCATAAGAAATCCTGGCCGTTTGGTGTTCAATTGTTAGTCGAAGTGTTGTAAGTACCGCCGCTTAGAGTCAGATGTTGCAACTGCATTTTACCAACCCAGCCATGTGAACACTCATCTTTTCTTTCCGTTTTAACCCTTATTCCCTTACATGTTCTTCTCCCAATACCCCATTTCGTTTTTCTCTATTAAATGTCAAATCTAAAAAATACTTCATATACATGATACATAGTGTGGTAGTGAGGGAGCGTTGCCGAAGTGGCAATTTGGAGCGCGAAGTCTAATAGAGTAATAGAGTAAAGATCCGAATATTGGAGGACTTTGCCTCACTAGGATACTTTGTGGGTAATCCTTGTTGGCTGTCGAGCTTGTAGCTGTGCGTCACATTGACCCAGTCAGCGATATGTTTTTTTTTAGTATGAGTAGATATAAGGCGTAATAGGTCTGCCTTTTCGGAATGTAAATATTTGGGATATCTTCTATACCTGCGTGCTTTGCTGTATTGTCGGCTACTACGTTTCCTTGTATTCCAGCATGGCCTGGAATACACATCACTTGGATTTGTTAGTTTGGAATAATAAGGTCTCGGATTTTGTATATTAAAATGTTGGTGCTGTTTGGGTTTTCGATAGACATAATTGACGATAGGCTAACAGAGAAAATAACGTGAGGTTGTCTGTTAGCCACTGCTTGTTTCACTGCCTGAAGAGTAGCGTATGCTTCTGCAGAGAATATGGAGCACTGATCGTTTAGCCTTCCGGATGCTATTATGTTGTTTTCATCTTGTGCGATGTAAAATAATATATAATCATCAGTTTTGTATCCATTGGTTTTACGGGGTTGCTCAAGACTGCATGGAAAATATTTCGATAAATCTCTGGTGAAAAGGTTTTTTTTAAAAGGTTCAATATCCAATAAGTTAGGACCGAGGAGCCATGCGGGAACTTTATTTGGTTGAACCAGCATAGGAAAACATTTTAAATCTCGGGCAAGTTTAACACATTTCTGGATTGATGGGTGTTTTTTCGGTGTACGTTCTGTAAGGAACCTATTTCAGGCTGGGGTGAGATCAGCTTGTCCAGGGTCGTCTACAAGAAATTTGTAGTTGTTCCCCCACTTTAGGTGGGGGAAAGAACAGGTGGCGTAATCGAGGTGGTGCGGGGGTGTGAGTTCTAGCTTGGTGTGGAGTACCAAGGGTATGCCGGGAAGGCGAAGGGCGGACCACGTGGCGTGGGAGTGATATGTCGGGCTGTCGACACAGGAGAGAGGGTTCTAGCAGAGCGATGCACCGTCTCTGAACTCTTGGGATTACGGTTCTGTAAGGGGGGGAAAGACGGGATGTAGAACGATGCGTAGTCGCTAAAGTTCACAAAAACTACTGGTCTGAGGGACGAAGACGGGATATCGAACGAAGCGTAGTCGCTAAAGTTCTCGAAGCTACTGGTCTGAGGAACGGAGACGGGATATCGAACGATGCGTAGTCGCTAAAGTTCTCAAAGCTACTGGTCGAGGGTCTGAGACGGGGTATAGAACGATTCGTAGTCGCAAAAGTTCTCAAAGCTTCTGGTCAGAGGGGATGGAGACGGGATATAGAACGATGCGTAGTCGCTAAAGTTCACAATTCCACGATTCGAAGGGGCGGCGATGGGATATGGAGCGATTAATGAAAAAATAATAACGCCAAGAGTTGTGCCGTTTCTTATGGTATCTTTATTACCTACACTGCGACCCACTGGATCTAGTTTCAGACTTACGTGTAAGGATAATTATTTTTTTAGCGACTGCCAGGGTGTTTAACGCGGGATCACGGACGCACGTAGACATAGGTTTAGGCGGCGCGGGGCAAAGAAATGCAAATGTTCGGCGGCGCGTTCGGGAAGTATCAGTCGGGAACTGAGGCGGAAGCAGAACACCTTGTTTCGTACACGTGTTGCCGGCTGTATACATGTTGTCAACCAGGCTGGGGCGTCTTCGTGGTGGATCGGGCTTGCGTGGTCTTCGGTGTCTTAGTTGTCATGGAGCTCTCGGAGGTCGGATATATTCGCGGTTCTTCATTTTGGGTTCGCTTGGTGCTGGAGGCGGACGACGTTTGGCGAGGTGAAGCACTGTAGTCGGTAGCTCCTTGTCTATGAACTCGTGGATATGATGTGCTATGTCTGAGGGCCAGGGTTGTTTGTCCTTTTCTGACTCGTCTTCTGTAAGTATCTTAATTCCAGGGTAGAAGGTTTGATTGGTATACTCTAGAAGGATAGTCGTGTCGAAAGGGCTGGAGGAGTCTGGGCTAGGGCGATCTTCGGTAATGTTGGCAGTGATAGGAGTAGTGTCGGCCATGATCGCGGGATACCGCGGTAAGGGTTCTGATTCTATCTGGGTCTCGAGTACCAGTAAACCCTCGTCCCACGGTGCCGTAATGTTTCTGTCTTCCATCATCTCCGCTGGTATCCTGGTTCTCATGATCTCCGTCGAAGTTACAGTGTGGATGCATTGCGTTGGTATTTCCTCGTTCGTTATCTCAGTTTCAGTCGTCACGCTCGTTGTCCTCATGGACATTCTCCTGATCGTGTGCGCCGTCGGCGTCTTTGTACCCGAAATTTCCGTTGACATTATAGTAATCATGTTTCCAGTTGGGGTCCTTGTACTCGTAGTCTCTGTTGATATTCTTGTGGTCCTGGTCCTGTTCTCCGTGGGTGTCCTTGTGCTCGTGGTCTCTGTGGTTATGCTCATGGTCGTGTCCTCCGTGGGGGTCCTGGTGCTCGTGGTCTCTGTGGTTATGCTCATGGTCGTGTTCTCGGGTGTTTGCTTCTGGAAGCGATGCTCTGTGGATGACGGCGTGGTCGTGTTTTCTGGTGCTAGTCTCTGGATTTGGTTCTCGGTGGGTGATGGCGTGGCCATGTTCTCTGGTGCTTGTCTCCGGGTTATGTTCTCGGTGGGTGACGGCATGGCCGTGTTCTCTGGTGCTTGTCTCTGTGTGATGTTCTCGGTAGATAATCTCGTAGCCATGTTCTCCGTTGTTCGTTTTCGATTCTCGTTCTGGGTTGGGGGTCTCGTAGCCGTGGTCTCCGTCGTTTGTTTTTGATTCTCGTTCTGGGTTGGGGGTCTCGTAGCCGTGGTCTCCGTCGTTCGTCTTCGATTCTCGTTCTGGGTTTGGGGTCTCGTAGCCATGGTCTTTGTTGCAGGTGTCGCAGCCATGTTCTCTGTCACCGATGTCGTAGCCGTGCTCTCTGTTGAAGGTGTCGTAGTCGTGTTCTCCGTTGCTGGTGTCGCCGCCGTGTTCTCTGTTGCTGGTGTCGTCGCCGTGGTCTCTGTTGCTTGTCTTTGAATCTTATTCTCCGCTAATGATTTCGTAACCGTTGTCTCTGTTGCTTGTCTTGGATTCACTTTATCTGTTGATGATTTCGTAGCCGTTGTCTCGGTCTCTTGTCTTGGTTCTTCCTTCTGCGGCCCTAGACTTGTACGTGTCTGATGGTAGCCACTGATTTGTTGGTACCGATGCAATAACCTCGTAAAGGTAGAATTTTAGTGCCGCATTGTATCGTGGTTTCCATGGAGCACAAAAAGTCCATTCCTGGAATAACGCTCTCCACCATGTTGGGTAGTATAAGGAGGGGTATCTGTACCTTGCGCGTGTGTAGTTGGGTCGATGCGAGCAAAATTTGTGTTATTTTCCTCACTGACCCATCAGCTAGCCGGATCTGCATTAATGTGGCGTGTACGTTCGTGCTCGTGGTCAGTTGTTGGGCCAGTTCTTCGCTCACGAAGCTTCGGGTTGCGTCCGTGTCGACGGTGGCATCCGCTGTTCGTCCTTCGATCGTCACCATCGCCACTATCCGGCCGTCGTGTACATGCAAGGGTCTCTTTCGTCTTGGGTTTGTAGTGGCGTCGCTCCCGGCTGATCCCATCTCAGTCGAGAACGCGACTAGTTTCCCGAGGCTTCGCGTCTACAGCATTGGATGGTCCTCACGTTCCGCTCGCCACATACCCAACAGAAAATAATGGGATTATTTTAGCAGTTGGCTAACAGGTGATTTTGTTCACCGCAGCGACGGCATGCTGTGCGTGCGTTGGAGATGGGGGGTACGTCGTGCTGGATCATGTTGTGGGACGCCTCCGTCACTGGTGTACTGACCTGAGTTGAACCCGGATTACTGTCTGATTCAGCTCGGCTACCAGGAGTTTGGCGGAATGGGTTTCGGCTTTGGGGCGCCCCTGGTGGCCTTTACTTGGTGGTTGAGTCTGCCTAGTTACGTCGGGGAGTGCTACGAGCGGGGGTCGTTATGGATGGGTGCCAGCTTCCTGTGTTGCTTTGCGCCTGAATACTCTCGAACTCCACGGCAAGTTGTGTAAGCTGGGCCAGGTCTCGTAGCTCGTGTCTCCTCACATATAATTAATAACCTGGTAGAGCGTTATCGTATATGGGATTGAGTTCCCGGGCCGTGTCATACCCCGCATGGTGCATGAGTAGGCGGATCTCGATGACAAAGTCTTTGAATAGCTCGCTTACCGACTGTTTACGTGCTCGAATCTTGTCTTCCAATTGATCGTAATACCAAGGCGGGAGGAAGAAGCTCAAGAATTCCCTGCGGAAGTCAGCCCACGAGCGCTTTGGAGTCGACTGGTGCGAAACCAACGACTAGCTCTGTCAGTGAGGAGTTCGGCCATGGCTCGAGGGAGATGTTTCATGTCGACACCCTAGGAGAGGGCGCGGTGTGTTTTGCTGAGGCGTCCGCCGGAGAGAAGGCGTTCCTCGCGGGAGTTGCGCTGGGTTCGAGTGACTTAAGTATTTGGCCATTGTCCTCAGATGTCGGGAATATTTGTGGCACATGGTTTATGCCAAAGGTTGGCGGGGGGACCTGCAAATCAAGTTTTTGCTCCGTGGACTGCGGTTTCTCTGGCGAGGCTTTGGTGGCGGGATGCGGTTATTTGGAGCGACTCCGAGGCTTGGAAAACTGGCTTTTGAGATCCGCTAGGCGGGCCTAAACGGAAGGTGCGAGTCTGCCTCTCATGAACGTGGCGAAGTTCCTCCTCAGGTCGTCGACGTTGCTTTGTTTGTCGAAGCCGAAGTCATCTGCGGTCTCGTCGAGTTCGTCTCGACGGCGTTGGTATATCCAACTGGTACCCACCCCAGGATTCTCAATTACTTCTGTGGTGCAATACTCACTCTGATCGCTATCACCGCTTTGATCCATGGCTGGAAGTGGTATCTGGTATTCGTGCGAAATTAGGAACTGAGCATAGCTGTCCTTTTCACTGATTAGTGTCGGTTTTCTTTTGAATTTTTTAGTTTTACACTGTTTCGTTTGGTTTATTGGATTACTTGTTGCTCATCTTTTTGCAGTGTTGCACGATCACTGTAGAGTATTTGACCATGGTAGATAGGATTGTGTGTGTTATTCTTGGACACGGAGTGTGTTATTCTTGGACACGGTGCTTGGGAATTGTGTTTTAAAATGTTTTGCACTGGACTTTGATTTTTGGTTGGCACTGTACTATCAAAACTCCTGTGACTACGGAACGCGTTCTATGCGCTCACTCATTCCCTCTTTCCCTACATATATGTATGTGTATATTTTTTTTTTTATACCCGGTACTCGAAGAGTATAGGGGTATATTAGATTTGTGCCAAAAGTGGATGTGTGTAACCCCCAGAAGGAAGCGTTTCCGACCCCAGGGGGCTATGCCTGATCGAATTTTTTGACGCCTAGATCTCAAAGACTATAACAGCTAAGTCAACCAAACTTTCTATCCAAGCTCCTGTGATATCAAACCGAGACGAGTTTGTTTCAAAATTTGATCACGCCCCCTTCCGCCCCCACAATGGACGAAAATCTACAATTTTGAAGATACGAGAAAACCAAAAACAGAATCATAGAAAATTACCAAATCAATCAGACTGTTGAATCTGGAACAGAGCGGATCATTAGTATAGCCAGAAGGAACAAATGAAATTTCAGTGGCCTTCCAAGCGCAGACTCATTTCCCCTCTCTCTCGCACACAGCCGTGTATGTATATGTAGGAAGTATATTCAGACATGTAGAAAAGACAGATGTAAAAAACGTATGTAAACAAAAATGGAAACATCCAAAATATAAAAATCTCCGAAGGGGTTCGACTTAATTTTTTTTTTTTTATTTGGCAAAAGTTCAATTTGTCCCATTTGCAAACATGTAATAAATTACAACAAGCTCACATACAAGTTAACACATAAGAGATAACATATAAGAAATTAAGCTTGAATGTTCATTTGCCACCCTAACGTAGCGCATAAGAAATATGAATAATCATGTGCCGCCCTAACGTATCCAAGTCTGATACCCAAAACGCTGATGCAGCAAATGTCACCGTAGCGGCTCCCTAATCCCATTGGCCGCCAGCGGTCGCATGATTCTGGCGCATGTTGCATGGTCAGCATTTCCTGTCTATGCGCGGCCGGCTCGCCGGCTATGTTTCGGTTAGGTTCAGAATAAAGTTTCAGTTTAAGATGTGACAAATAAACGAACGGATCGTTCATACTTACTCCGACACGAGTGGTAAAACCTTTATTAACTGAATTGTATCGTTGAGCCTTAAGGGCCAACGAAATAGAGGGCAGTCACCCTCTCAACATAATCTTCAATAGAAGACCTAGTTGCCGAACGGCAACCACCGCCCCCCGCTACAAGAGCGGGTCACGGGAATCCGATCACTGCCGCCGGAGCCTACGCAACGGAGACCGCAGCTCGGACCAACATAGCATAAAGATAATTGGCGCCCAACGGGATTTGGAACCCACGTCCCCAGAAAAAAATAAAATGTAAGTGATTGTTCGGAAAAAGTAAAGGTTGTGAAAGAATTTCCCCTTCGCTGATCGCTCATGAGTTGGGACTATAGAAATAAGGTTGAATACGACAGTGAAGATAGCCTAGACTTATCGTACCAGGCCCCAGTCATAACTAAACAGTCAGTACAGAATCAGCTCGAGCATTGCTCACATCGCACAACATGGTGCTCAATTTTGATGAAATCATAGCCAGACTTGATTGCACATATGCGGAGAAAACATCCCTACGCGTGTTACGTCAACACTTGGAAATGGTTAGGCAGGGTGAAACCGATCTAATGGAATATTATGACGAGGTCGAGAGAAAGCTCACGCTCGTCACTAACAAAGTTGTGATGACTCATAACGAGGGGGCAGCTACCATTCTCAACGAGGCAATTAGGAATGATTCTTTACACGCATTCATAGCGGGCCTCAAGAGGCCGCTAAAATCATTAGTTCTCCCTGCACAGCCCAAGGATTTGCCATCCGCCCTAGCTCTAGCTCGCGAGGCCGAAAATAGCATTGAGAGAAGCGCATTTGCCGCTACGTACGCAAAGGCGATCGAGGAAAAAAACCATTCAAGTGACGGCAATAGACAGGGTCATCGGGCCCAGGCCAGGCAAGGTATAGGTCAGGAAAGGAACCAACATTTTGTGGGAAAAAGTAATTAAAATAGGCAGCAACAGAGCGACCCTTGGCCAAAGCCAAACGATAAAAAGGCCCCACAGCAAAACCAAGTGCAGCCTATGGAAGTTGACCCATCAACGTCCAGGTATAGGCAACAGACCAATTGGGGGAAACCACAGAGCGACGTCACACAAGGCGAAGCACAGAAAAGACGGAACACGTCAGATCGTATATCGGGGCAAAGACGCCAACGGGTAAATAACATAGTATAGCAGGCCCCTAACCCCAACGATTTGTTGAATTTTGCAGGGAGCGCTCCCAATTGCCGTTCGTCGAGCGACAGTTGGCTGGCAGAACAATACAAATTTTAATCGACACTGGTGCGGCTAAAAATTACGTAAAGCCCGTAAAGGAGCTAAAAAACGTAACTTCGGTCGACACCCCCTTCACCGTGAGCTCAATACATGGCTCCAGTGAAATAAAAACAAGTGCCTAATGCAGATTTTCGGGCTTAACGCCCCATTTTTTTTGTGAGACACGCTGAGTACTTTTAATGCCATTATATGTTCCAATTTGCTAACGCGACCGGGAGCGGCATTGAACCTACGCAGCAGAACAATCAGATACGGAAACGTAACTGAACAACTTAAGTTCCACGACTGTGAAAATGTAAATTTCATCAAAGTCGATGACCTGGTGGTCCCAGGCTCGGTAAAATCCGAGTTTAAAAAAAATATACTGAAGAGAATTAAAGTTTTTTCGACCTCTAACGAGGCGCTTCCCTTTAACACCTCAGTCGTCGCCACCATCCGAACTGAGAATGACGAACCAGTCTACTCGAAATTATACCCCTACCCTATGGGAGCAGCAGACTTCGTAAACAAAGAAGTCAAAGAACTTCTGAAGGACGGCATAATAAGACCATCTAGGTACACCATACAACAGCAAAAAGAAATCTGACGCCAACGGCAACAGGAAAAACGGCTGGTAATCGACTTCAGGAAGCTGAACGAGCGAACAATCGCCGATCGATGCCAAGCATACCCTTGATTCTAGCGAACTTGGGAAAGGCAAGATTTCTTACTACCCTAGATCTAAAATCAGGGTACCACCAGATATATATGGCGGAAAAAGACGGTGAAAAAACTTCGTTTTCAATTAACGGAGGGAAATACGAGTTTTGCCGGTTACCCTTTGGACTAAAAAATGCTGGGAATATTTTCCAAAGAGCAGTCGACGATGCTCTACGAGAACAAATTCAGAAAATATGTTATGTCTATGTAGATGATGTCATCATTTTTTCCGAAAACGAAAATGAACACGTTAAACACATCGACACTGTGCTAGAACGCCTCTGCGATGCAAACGATGCGATGCAGAAAAGACAAAGTTCTTCAAAGAAAGCGTAGAGATCTTAGGCTTCATAGTTACCAGGGGTGGAGCCAAGATCGACCCAGAAAAAGTAAGGGCAATAAAGGAATACACTGAACCCAAAACACTGTTCAGCCTCAGGTCCTTCCTCGGGCTGGCGAGCTATTACATGAGCTTCGTTAGAGATTTCGCGACAATAGCGAGACACTTAACCGCATTACTCAAAGGAGAAAATGGCACAGTCAGCAAACAGATGTCCAAGAAAGTTGCAATTCAGTTCGGCGAAACGCAACGCAACGCATTCGACCGTCTGCGAAACATTTTGGCGTCAGAAAACGTCATACTTACCTACCCAGATTTTTAAACTACCTTTCGATCTAACTACCGATGCCTCAGCAAGCGGCATTGGGGCGGACCTGTCCCAAAACGGCAGGCCAATCACAATGATATCGCGCATACTTAAAGATTGCGAAATAAACTACGCCACAAACGAAAGGGAGTTGTTGGCACTTGTATGGGCTATAGGGAAGTTACAAAATTACTTATACGGTACCAAGGAAGTAAGAATCTTCACCGATCACCAACCCTTAACATTTCCTGTGTCCGATAGGAACACAAATGCCAAAATCAAACGGTGGAAAACTTTTATAGAGGAACATAACGCTAAGGTGTTCTATAAACCGGGCAAGGAAAACTTCCGACAAAACATAAATAACCTACAAGAAGAGCCTCAGTCCGATGCTGCCACGGTGCACAGCGAGCTCTCTCTGTCTTACACAGTGGAAACCACGGATAAGCCCCTCAACTGTTTCAGAAACCAAATAATTCTGGAAGAAGTTAGCCAGCCTCTGCGGCGAAACTTCATAATTTTCGGCGGCAAAACCCGCCACTTTATTCACTTTAACAATAAAGACTCTCTTATTAAGTCAGTAAGGGAGGTGGTCAATTCCAACGTCGTGAATGCAATCCACTGTGATCTTCCGACTTTAGCTACCCTCCAACATGCTCTGGTGCTGGAGTTTTCCGCAACCAAGTTCTGGCATTGCAAAAACTTCGTGAACGATATCACAGACGCAAGCGAGCAGGTGGAAATAATTACAACCGAACACAATCGCGCCCATAGGGCCGCCCAAGAAAATGTTAAACAGATCCTTCGGGACTACTATTTCCCGAAGATGACCAAACTTGCTAACGAGGTGGTTATGAACTGCAAGGTCTGCACCAAGGCAAGTATAACAGACACCCAAGAAAACAAGAGCTGGGGGTCACCCCTGTTCCCTCATATGCGGGAGAAATGCTACACATTGACATATTCTCCACAGACAAGAAACTTTTTCTGACCTGCATCGACAAGTTCTCAAAGTTTGCCATCGTACAGCCCCTCTCTTCCAGGGCTATAGTGGAGGTACGAGCCCCCATTATACAATTGATTAACTTTTACCCGAATACCATGACCATATATTGCGACAATGAGCCTTCCTTCAACTCCGAAACAAGTACCTCTTTGCTTAAAAACCAATATGGCATCGATATCGTAAATGCACCCCCTCTACATAGTAGCTCCAACGGGCAAGTAGAGAGATTTCACAGCACTTTGGCAGAGATAGCAAGGTACATAAAAATCGACAAAAAGATTGAGGACACCGTCGAGATAATCATGCGCGCCACTGTAGAATACAACAGGACTCTACATTCGGTCACAGACCAGAGGCCTGTAGAAGCAATCCATGTAAGCAACGAAGATCTTAAATTAGCGATTAGAACAAAAATTGACAAGGCACAAAAGGCCAATCTCGACAGGCTTAACATCTCGAGACAGAACAGAATCTTCGAAGTGGGCGAAAAGGTTTACCCAAGGAATAACAAAAGACTAGGGAACAAGCTAACCCCGCTGTACACAGAAGAACGTGTACAAGCGGACCTTGGAACGTCCGTTCTAATTATGGGGAGGGTGGTCCAGAAGGACAATCTGAAATAATCAAAAGCTTTTCGTATACAATTACTACAGATCTAAGTTACCATTCCCGCAGGTTTGCCGGAATACTCCTCCCACTCCTTTCTACTACAAATGCGCTGATCACCGACTTTTCTCATGCAAACTATATCCCTGTACTGGATGGGGATTTGTTGGTATGGGAACACCGTAACTACTTGAGGCACTCAACTAATCTGACCGAGTTCACGAGCATTATAGATGACACCGTTAAAATGTTCGAGCTGTTCCCGCATTTGCATATGCGAAAACTATTAGAGGTAGACATAGAAAATGCAAAAAATATGTTGTTCGCTTTAATGATACATCATAGGATGGCCAGAAGCTTAGACTTCCTGGGGACAGCCCTAAAGGTCGGAGCAGGTACCCCCGACGCGTCGGATCTCGAAAAAAGAATAATAACAGAAGCACAGCTTATAGAATAAAACAATAGATAGGTACTGATTAACACAGAGGCACAGAAACAGATTAACCTTCTCACCAATACTGTTAATAAGATCTTAAAAGAAAAACAAGGCAACTTGGTGGACACCGCGCACCTGTATGAGACGCTACTAGCGAGAAACAGGATGCTAATTTCGGAAGTCCAAAATCTCATGCTTACGATCACTCTTGCCAAAGCGAATATAATAAACCCCATAGCTTTCAACCACAATGATCTAAAAGCTATTTTTACCGAACAACTCACAGAGGTCCCAGTAGTTAATTTGATGGGAGTATCGAATATAAGAATTTTTCAATCCAACACCATTGTTCATATTTTAATAGAATACCCCCAGGTTAAGATTATCTGTAAGAAAGTCCTAATGTTTCCCGTAGCGCATAACAACACCGTTCTACAAATGCACGACAATGTCGTGGCGGAATGCGACGAGGGGATCCTAGCCGTCACCGAGTGCGCCACAACACATTTTGCCACATTTAGCAAGAGAGCAACGCACTACACCTGCGCTCGCGAAGTACACGCCGGCGGCGCAGCGTCATGCCGCACGCAACCCAGGTACCTGGAACCTATCACAGTAGTGGACGATGGCATAGTCATCATCAAACAGCAGGCAACGATCAGCGTCGACAATGGACCCATAATGACGACAAGAGGGGCCCAACTCATCACGTTTGAAGACAGAACCGTGATCAACGGCACCCTGTTCTTAAACCTCAACAGAGCATTGAGGAAAGTTCCAGGCATCGCATCTTCGCCTTTGCTGTCAATAGCGGGGCACGATGAAGTCCTAATCCTACCACTACTACAACGGATGTACGAGCACAACCTACGGGTCATACAAGAACTTAGAACCGATGTGACATCCGGTGGATCTCCCAAGACCTGGTTCATTGCAGGAGTGGCGCTCAGTCTCATGCTCTGTGGCCTTGTCCTGTTGCATCAATACTGGAGTCGGAGAAACTCCTCAATCAAGTTGCAAAAGGTCATCAGGGAGATAGCCATCCCAGAGGACGGAGATGATTTAAGGGGGGAGTAGTTAACACATAAGAGATAACATATAAGAATTGAAGCTTAAATGTTCATGTGCCACCCTAACGTAGTGCATAAGAAATATGAATAATCATGTGCCGCCCTAACGTATCCAAGTCTGATACCCAAAACGCTGATGCAGCAAATGTCACCGTAGCGGGCGGCTCCCTAATCCCATTGGCCGCCAGCGGTCGCATGATTCTGGCGCATGTTGCATGGTCAGCATTTCCTGTTTATGCGCGGCCGGCTCGCCGGCTATGTTTTGGTTAGGTTCAGAATTAAGTTTCAGTTTAAGATGTGACAAATAAACGAACAGATCGTTCATACTTACTTCGACACGAGTCGTAAACCTTTATTAACTTAATTGTAACGTTGAGCCTTAAGGACCAACGAGATAGAGGTCAGTCACCCTCTCAACATAATCTTCAATAGAAGACCTAGTTGCCGAACGGCAACCACCGCCCCCCGCTACAAGAGCGGGTCACGGGAATCCGATCGCTGCCGCCGGAGCCCACGCAACGGAGTCCGCAGCTCGGACCAACACCACCTCAATCCACCGCCCACCGCTACCAGAGCGGGCCACGGGAACCTGATCGCTGACGCCGGAGCCTACGCAACGGACACCGCAGCTCGGACCAACATAGTTTAAAGATAATTTACATATATACTGACCGGGTATAAAGTAGAGCCGCGGCCGTAGACACTGCTCACAACGTCCCCCTTCGTTTTTATATCATTTTATTAGTTAAATATTGTAAAAGCGATTATAACAGAGAAGAGAAAAATGAGAAAGAAAAAACAATGAGGAGGAAGAGAATATATAGTTAAAAAGAAATGCTTGAGTTCCTGCGGGAATGCCGCGGAAGCTTTGTTTCGCAGGGACAGGCGGGTCACCTTTGACCCCTCCTTCTGTGCCGTTGCGACTCCGCTCCAGTACTTTCAACTTCCGCATGACGTCTGATGCAAATCCGCATACCATGGACCAGTGGCGTTCGCTCGATACCATCCTGTTAATTAGATTTTCGGCGTTCAGCGTGTCACCGCCAATGCCGCTTCGCTGCTCAGCAAACCTTGAGCAGTTGAAGAGAATATGCTCAGCGGTCTCTTCTACGACAGGCATTTAGCGTCGCTTTCGTGCCCAAAGCGATGGAGGTAGCTCCTGCCGAGCAGCCGTGTCCGCTCAGCAGTTGGGGTAGCCAAAAGTTAACTTCTTCATGCTTCCTATTCATCCAGGTAGCGATGTCCGGTATAAGCCGGAAAGTCCATCTGCCCTTCGCTGAATTGGGCCATCGTTCCTGCTATCTACTTAAACTCATTTCCCTCGCTGCCGTCTTTATTTGCTTCCGTTGTGCCGGGGAGCAGTTTTGGGGTGCTGCGTCAAGCTCTGTAGAAATTTCTTTGGCTTCCTCTGCGAGATCCACCACAGGGAGCATTCCTGCTAAGACCAGGGCCGCGTCGTCCGAGAAGGTTTGGAAGTCGCAGCAGACTCTCAGAGCCCCTGGCCGGTGAGTAGCGTCCAGCCCTCTCCTGTATGATTTTGTCCTCGCCGTCTCTGCCGAGATAGGTGCCGCATACATCGTGACCGATTTACGAACTGACTGGAGAAGTAGTCTTCGGCCTTGTTTGGGTCCCCTCGTGTTTAGCATCATGCGCTTACTGACTGCCTGAAGGTGCTCGCGGAATGAGAGGCAAGTATCAAGCATTACTCCGAGGTATCGGATTGCTCTCGATGATGTGATGTCGACTGAGCAATCTTGGACAGTCGCTACCTCTACTTTTTTGCGGCTGGATATGAGAACCGCTTCCATCTTATGCTCAGCCAGATTTTGGGCCCACAGAGCTTAGCCACGCCTGGATTTCTGCTACCGCTTGGTGACAGCGAGCCTCCACTTCACCGAGATGCTTGGCTACCACCTCTAACGCGACGTCATCTGCAAATCCTTCTATGCGGACTTCTCTTGGTAGTTGGAGTTTGAGGATGGCGTCGTACATCACCGGATACTGCACAGTGCCGTCAGTGGTGTTGTAGATTAGCATCCGGCCTCTGAAGAAGTGGCTGCCAGGTAGTCCGGGATTCCTAGCCAGGTTAGGGCCCTGAGGATGACGTCCCACTTCGCCGAGTTGAAGGCGTTCTTGACGTCGAGTGTGACCACGAGACAGTAGTGCTTCCGTCCTCCGAGCCACCTGGTTCCCTCGATAGCTTTTGATGCAATATCCTTTACTACGCGTATCGCGTCCGTCATCGATCTTGCCTTCCTGAAGCCGAACTGCATCGGAGACAGGTCACCTGCCTCTACGATCGCTTTTTGTAGTTTTCTGCTTATGCACCGCTCCAGCGCCTTGGCCACGTTGTCAATCAGGCAAATGGGCCTATAGGATGAGGGTTCTTCGGGAGGCTTATGCGGCTTCGGCAACAGGACAAGCTTCTATTGCTTCCATGGTTCTGGGAAGACTCCTTCGCGAAGGCAATTGTTGAATACGTGCGCGAGAGCCGATGGATGCGCAGTCATTGCCAGCTTCACGGCAGTATCGGGAATACCGGCGACAGTGGGGAAGAGGCATTCGAAGATTTCCTTCATCCTGGCAGGATTAGCCGCCGTAAAGGGCTTTGCCGCGATGCTGCAGATGATGGCTTTGTGGTCGCTAGCGGTGTATGCGTTGCTTAGGCTCCACGTAGTGCTCTCGACGAGACTGCTGCTGCAGAAGGACAGATCGATGACTGAACCCATTCCTGCTCGTGAGAACGTGTCCTCTGAACCCGTATTCAGAAGGGTTATCTCCAGTGTGGCAAAGGCTTCTAGGAGTGTGTAGCCTCTGGCGTTGGTGAACCTTGACCCCCATCGCTCTGTCCAGGCGTTGAAGTCTCCTGCCAAGATGACATTTGGCCGTCCCCGTGCGTCGTCTGCTACTTCGTCAAGTACAGCGCCGAATTCCTGGAGCGACAGTCGTGGTGCAAGGTAGCAGCTGAATAGCCAAAATTGGTCGACCTTGGCTCGAACATAGCCATTTCCCTTGCGTACCGACTCTGCTTGATTGCTTGAACTCCCGCATGTCCAAATCGCTGCTGTTTTTGTCTCGTCTAGCGTGAAGTTGAGGTCACTGGTTCTGCGGTACGGTTCACTAAGAAATGCAACGTCCGCTGATTCATCTCTGACTAGTTGGGATAGCAGGCTCTGGGCCGCTTCGCAGTGGTTTAGGCTTAGCTGCAAGATCCTCACTTCGCTAAGCGTTAATTTTGCTCCGATCTGCTTCTCGGGCACTTCTTGCTGCCAGCTATGTGGCTCGCTGCAGCCGGATCCTTTTCGGCGCAGAGGAAGCATCTAGGGTCGTTGGTGCAATCTGCTACTTTGTGGCCCCGCTGTCCACACTTGAGGCAGCAGTTGCTGCGGTCGACGTCGCTCTTGCACCTGGCTGCGATTTGCCCAAACTCTAGGCACTTGTAGCAGCGCCTCTGTCCTAATCGCTCTACGACCCTGCATCTTGTCCACCCGATCTTAAGCTTACCAGTCTCTATTAGCCGCTTTCCCAGCGGGTCAGCATGCCCTACAACAGCCAGCTGATAACCTCCATAGCCCGGCCGCAGGGCCCTAATGCATTCAGCTCCAACCTTGTGGTCCACCTGGACAGACAGAGCCATGGCGACCTCCTCTTTGGTGGAAAGGTCGTCGATGTCGCGAATCTCCCTAACGCCTGCCTGCGTGCCAAGCACTTGGCCAATTTGCTCCTTCAGCTGGATAGTGTTCTCCTTCTGCGTGCCATTTAGTTCAAGTAGGAGCTCTCCTTTGGCTGTGCGACGGACTCTGTCCACGTTTTTTCCCACCTCCTTCAGCTTCCCGTCGTCTCTCCTCGTAAACATCCTCAAGATGTCCGAGTAGGAGAGGTCTCCTTTGGTGGCAATTATGACTGCATTATGCCTTCTTTGCCTTCCCGCTTTTTCAGAGGCTCCGCCAGCTTGCCTGGAATCGGGGATGTCTGACGGTCCTTCGTATCCGGTTTGTCGGCATCGAAGATCCTTGATTCCTCCTCCTTGATTCTCACGCAGATGTCCGAGAGCAGCTCCTTCCGGTTGGTTAGGGAGTCCTTAATCTGGTTACCGTTTCGCGTAGCCGGCCTCTTTACGCATATTTCGGATACTATTCCATCTATGATCGCGCCCATTTCGGTCGCCAGCGCTTGGAGACTTTTGGTGACCTTCTTTCGCTTTATCTTATTTTCTGCACTTGCAGGGCTGCTTAGCTCTCTGCTTCTTTTGGGCGTATCGCCGTTCATTTTCACGGCGCTTGGAAACGCAGCTCCAATGGGGGACCTCGCGATCTTGGCTTTTTGAGCGAACGCCTGGAGGTCGTCCGAGTCAGCCAGCTGGGCTAGATTCGACCCTCCCAGCATTGTACCTTCTAAGCAGAAGTAGCGGCTTCTGGAATCCCTTGGTGGCCAAAGTTTTCCCTGCGGCAATCACCGGTGGGAGTTATACCGCTCCGGTTCGGTAACCAGAGCCGCGTTGGTTGGCGCCGCGTGGGCGGAGGGGTTGGCTGGTGGCCCGTTTCTTTGGCCTTTGGCCGGTCTTTCTGCTTTACAAGTGCTTGCGGACGGTAATTTAAACTAATTTGAATTGAATTTAAATTAATTTGAATCAACGATCGATCGGTAATCGCTCGCTGTTAAAAGCTCACCGCTCTGGGATCTGAGAAACCTTTGTAACACTTTAGACGATCTGCTGGTTCGTGGCCTGCACTGTCCAGCCCTGGTTCAATATTCGATCAGCTGTGTTGCCTCGAGTAGAAAACAAGAAGGTACTTGCCGATGGAAAATAGGAAAAAGGGGAAAACAGGAAAAAAGTAGAAAGCGGCGGGAGCTGCCAGGCTTTGAGTGGAAAAGCGCACTGAAGGTGGTCCCCTGCCTCCGCCTGCCCTTCGGGGGTCCGAGGAGCAGAACCGGGTCTGGATCCGTTTTTTTGTGTGTGACCTCTCTGTCTCGGGTGAGTTTGCAGTGTTTGGATGCGCTTGTACTCACTTGAGGTGTTTTTTCGCAGGTATTTCCGTGGTTTTGAACCAAAATTGCAGAGCAGCTCCGTGGCGCGTCCGCACTCGAAAAAACACAAAAACAAACTCTCTATGTATATGTATATATAAAGACGTATTTGTAGATATGGACATGTAGAAAAGACAGATGTAAGCGAGGTGGAACGTTGTGAGCTGCGTCTACGGCCGCAGCTCTAATTTATAACCGGTACTCAGCCAGTATATCTGTATGTGAGCTTGTTGTAATTTATTACATGTTCGAAAAAGAGACAAATTTAATTTTAGCAAAAAAAAAAAAAAAAACGAGAAGGAACGTTGTGAGCCGCGTCTACATCCGCGGCTCTACTTTATACCCGGTACTCAGTCAGTATATATGTATGTGAGCTTGTTGTAATTTATTACATGTTCGCAAAAGGGACAAATTTAATTTTAGCCAAAAAAGAAAAAAGTAATTAACCCTTTTCGGAGATTTTGATCTATTAGATGTTTCCATATTTGTTTACATAAATTGTTTACATCTGCCTTTTCTACATGTCTTTATCTACTTCCTACATATACATACACGTCTGTGTGCGAGAGAGAGAGGGAATCAGTCTGCGCTTGGAAGGCCACTGAAATTTCATTTGTTCCTTCTGACTATATCTATGATCCGATCTGATTAAGATTCAATACTCCAATGGATATGGAAATTTTCTATGATTCTGCGTTTTTGGTTTTCTTGTATCTTGAAAATTGTGGATTTTCGTCCTTTGTGGGGACGGAAGGGGGCGTGGCCAAATTTGGAAACAAACTCGTCTCGCTTTGATATCACAGGGGCTTGGATAGAAAATTTGGTTGATTGTCTTATTGTCTTTGAGAACTAGGCGTCAAAAAATTCGATCAGGCATAGCGCCCACCCTGGTGTGTGAGAGAGAGCGAGAGGGAACGATGCATTTCGAAATGGTTTTCTTCATTGTGGCTATATTTATGATTCGATCTGATCCAGATTAAACACTCTGATAGACATTGTCATTCTCTACGATACTGCGGTTTTAGTTTTCTCGTATCTTTAAAATTGTGCATGCCACAGATTTTCGTCCTTTGAGTGAGCGGAAGGGGGCGGGGCGAAGTTTTAAAATACACTTGTAACAGTGCGATAGGACAGGAGTCTGGATACAACAACGTCTGGATATGCGACGTTATCTGCCGTGCTAATTAGGGCGTCAGGCTGATTTCCGTTATCTGATGTTAGTGGTGAAATCTGAGAATCGCGATTTCAGAACGAGATCCACAGAGTTACCTTCAGTTGAGAAGCTGGCATCTCCTTTGTCAGAGAATGCGGAGAGCGATTTCATTTTGCGAAGTTGAAGCTGATTAGCTAAACGACTAGTTACAAAAAGCAATTGAGATCCCGAGGACTATTTTTAACGAGAACGACGACGGTAGTTAATAGCATACCATCACACGTATTTTGGGATATAAGGGCTTGGTCAAGGGTGCATCAATTTGCAAGTGGGGCAAGGACCTGATTTACAATCTTTAACCTGATGTAGGCAATTACCGCATACAATAAGTCTCTTTGCTTTCTTTTGTACAAGGAGCTTTATCCTTGCTTATATTTATTTTGTAATTGTGGTGGTGTGAGTCTGGTATTAGTCAATGTACGATTCAAAATTCCTTTTGCACTCTTGACTGCCGCTTCTTAAAGGTCTCCGAAATGAGGTGCAACTTTGGTCTGTAGCAAACGCAATGTACACATGAGCGGACAATTCGACGTGCCAAGTATCTGGCGTTAGCAATCCAACACTCCAAGCGAATGAGTGCGACTAAGGATATAAGTCCAGCGTGATAGTTCCAAAGATGCAAATGGCAAAGATAGATCCAAACGAATTGAGACAATGTAGGCAGCAATAACGCATGATTTTGCCCATCTGGTTGGTTTGAGTGTTCCAATCGTCCGCCAACTTTGATAAGTTCAAGTCCGTTCGTTTCTAAAAAGGGAGTTAGAAACTTTAAGCTACTCTTTTAAGGTTTTTGCTTCTGAAGTAAATAAATATCCTCTGAAAAACGGAATTATTGAATGTTCCAAATAAGGCGATGCGAAGCAAAGCTAAGTTCATCAGGTGTTGGTGAGGTTGTGATAAACATTGCTTCCGACATATCTGTATGAACAAAGACGAAGGTTATGTGTATATGAACTGACATTATCGACAATCTTGAGGATATCATTTGTCTCCTGGACAAAGTTTTCCGATTCTTCCAGCTTACTACGTCCATGTCAACGTCTTGTTTTTCCCCTGTCGCGGGCCAGTTAAGTGAATCCTCGAGTAAAAATGAAGGACCAGAAAACCATGTAGATTGGATCAGCCTCGTAACAGAAGATCTGCCGGGTTTTAATATGTTGTCACCTAGCGCCACTTTCATCAGAAGTCAAATCCTGAATATCGAACACTCTGCTTCCAACAAAAGTCGATAAGGTGACTGAGTGTTGTTTCAGCCAATGCAATACGAGCTGTGGGTCACTCCAAAAATAAGTCGTGACGGTGTGTTCGCTGAATATGGTGCTCCTTGTGCTTGACTTGTCACAGTCAAGTTTCAAAAACCACAACTCCTGGAGAATGATCTTAGGGCCAATGACTAAAGATGACAGCAGACCGATAGAATCGAATAGCGAGATGCAGTGGACATAATTGTTCGTTTTCTGGTCGAGGGATAGATTTCTTTAGGAGTGAAGGTAAATCTAAATACATCACTATGTTGATGCCAAGTGACCCCGAGTTCTCTGAAATGTTTATTTCCTTGGTAGATTAAGCTTTCATTACACCTGCATGATTCGAATGCAATTTGCATATTGGAAAATGACCACAAGCTAGAGTTGATGTGTTTTCTGTGTTCAGTTTGAGAAGATTATATATGCTTTCAGCCCCACACGAAAGATCATCAACATAAAATGCAGTTCTGACAGCCACAGCTCGATTCATCCTTACACTCCTCAGCCAAGAGATGCAAGCTATGAGTGGTGAGAAATGGGCCAGACGCAGTCTATGGGTCATCTGTCACGGTATTGAATTGGTAGGTTTGAATATCAACATTTAGGAACGCTCGCCACAGAATGTACTAAAACTTTCGATCCTTCTCACCAAAAAGTACCTGTTTGTTCATTGTCGTGACGTCAGCCGTAATGCAATTGCACGTATATTTCATCTCTGATGGTAGGGCCAACTAAGAGTAGATCGTTAAGTGATTTTATAGATGATGTACGGTAGGACGCGTCAAATACGACTCTGAGCTTCGTCGAGGTTCTGATTTGCTTGAGAACGAAATGGTGAGGTATATAATAATGAGGTTCCTCTAAGTTACGATTCGATACCATCGACATATGGTCGAGACTTTCATATTCCCGCATAAGCGATGTGTACTATCGATTGTCCGGTCCGTCTCTCAATGGCGAAGAATCGATTTCGAGCTGTGTCGATTAAACTTCCAAGTCATCCTGGGTCTTCTTGAAATGGGAAGCGAACGACAATTCGGCCACTGGGATCTTTATGTATTGTATCCCTATAGTGGTCCTCACAGTGACAATGCATTCATGCACTTCGTTCGACAATCGAGTCAACTTTCAGCCGTTGCTTCAGGTTTTCGTCGATCGACTCCTCTACAGTCGTCAAGCACAATGGTGGCTTTCTGTTATGTTGGCGTAGGTACCTCCCAACAAAAACCAAACCAAAAAAAGTCTTTTGTAAAGTGGGAAGAATGGGACCAATGCGAATGTTTCCATGAAAAGCTTCGGTTCCCAGTAAAAGATCAAAACGCCTATTCATATAAAACTATTCATCTGCCAATGGAGTATTGGCAGGTAGGTTCCAGTTCGATATGTCTATCTCACTATCTGGCTGGTATGCAATATAGGATGAAATTCCGAACTGAAGAGTAAGCTGATAGCCAGATGTACGTGACTTAATGGAGGTTGTCGTACGAGCCTTCGAATTAGCCATCGAAGGAGTCTCCTATACTACGGAATCCGATGTGGTGTCTTCACGACGAAGGCGAAGTTTTTGTGCAAAGGTTTCGGTTACAAAGTTAACCTGAGAACATGAATCAAGTAATGCGCTACCAAGTTTTTATTCACCTTCGGCATCCTTGACCAATATTATAGCTGTTGCCAACAAAATTTGGTCATCTGCTGCAATGAGAATGTTAAGCTGCTTGATAAGATTGAGTAGTAGCTATTTGCCAAGAGGGATGCGACGGTTGACTTATCGGTTCCGTATTTGAAAATTGTCCTGCGGATGATTGGGTTGATTGCTGCGGCTTAGAGTAATGCAACGTTGAATGATGAGTCCGATTACAAGTTCGGCAACGATGAGTCGATCAACACTGTTCCTTTCTGTGACCGTTGCAAAAACAATTGATGGAGTGACCGAGGCGCTTTGCATTATCGAACCGTTGGTTGCTGTTCATAGCCTTGAACTGCACACAGTTAGTAATTTTATGGCCAGAACTAGAACAAAGTGTACAAGTCGGATTAGTGATGGCAACCGATGAATTTTCGTGGTGTTTAGAATGATGATTGGACTTAATATTTTGAGGTTTGCGTTGTGGCGAAATACCAGCCGAGTTTCCCGACGAATGAAGAAATTGACAGAGGCGTTCCACAACCTATGTGCATATTAGCCATGTCGGCAGCGTTTTGTAGTCCTGCGATTCCTTCCATTTATTCCGGGTTTCCTGATCACACTTGTCCAAAACGATGTCTATCAGCATAGGTTTAGCGATGTCCTCCGGTTTTTCGATTGACTCGAGCTGTAGATAGCGGATGCCTTATCGAATAGGCTGAAAATTGGTTGACCTTTAGACTTTTCCAACGGTTGTAGTACAAGGAATATAAGAGTTGGAATATCATACCGGCTTCTGAGTTGTTCAAGGTACTTTGGATAGTTTTCGCTCGTAACCTGGAATTTCGGAATTATATCTAGTGCTGGCCCCTTGAGCTAGCTTAGCAAATAGTTAAACTTTTCTATATATCACAATACAGACTAACGCACAACAAGTTGCTTGAACGAATAAATAAATTCAGTATTAGCTATTATACATAAATTGCATTTAAAATATAATAACTAATTTAGGGACCGGAGTAACTAGCTACTGTGGCCATCGACTCGACAATTGATAAAATTTTTTATTTGTATTTGAGATTGAACATTTTATGAGTGGGGACATTGGATATTTGGTAGGGGTGTTTAAATTTGATGTATGATTTTACATATGCGTAAGAAAGATAATATTAGATTGGAGTTAGAAGCTGTTAGGTCAGATAATAGTTTTGAGGGCGGGGTAAGACCGAATATGTTTATTCTGATGTTTTGGTAGTGTCCGCATGCATCTAGTAGATGTTTGACTGATAGTTCTGCTCCGCAGTTAGGGCAGTTCAGCCGCCTTTCACCGTTGAGGATGTGTTTATGTGTGAGATTTATGTGTCCAGTTTTTAATCGAGTGAAAATGGCGCATTCCCTTCTAATGATCGAAGTAGGGAACTTGATGTCCTTTTTGCCAGGATTAAACTGCTTATACCAGTGGTTAAGCGACGACCAGTATTCCAGTTCGATGTCCAGCAATATGTTTTTGATGTTTTTCCAGATGTCCTGTTGTACTCCAGGTATGATTGTGTGGCACGGAGCTCATCCGGCTAACTTTGCAGCTTTGTCTTCTTGATTGCTGGCCTCCGAAATGTCTGAGTTGTGCGGTCTGGCCTCCCGCGGATCTTCCTCTGCTTCCTCGTTCGAATGTGCCTCAGCTCGGCGTGGACTCATCAGGTACCATTCAGCACAAAGACCGGCCTCCATATGTGCTGGACGGTAGGTGGTGCTCAAATCACTGCCGGGCTCGTAGGCTAGAAGTTGGCCCCGCATCCCTCGTCCAAGAATGCAGACGCCAGGGTCCCGTGACTGCGCAGTATTGTATCGCGGTCCTCCGCGTCTGTGGTGAAGTTGTCGTCGTCTACTGCGGGTCCATAAATCCCAAACTGGCGTAGATTTACGGCGGCTACGTTATGGTTTGGCGGCCGTTGGACCCCAGCGGTCAACAAGAGACCTGGATGCGTATTCCAGTGTGAACCGACGTATTCTGCCGGTTTCAGTTTCCTGATTAAACTGTTTTTGTAATGCTTCTAATTTGATAATTTATGTTTCATGAAATTGAGATTTATTTGGTGACCTCTGAATACATACTGTCATCTATCTCACATCGTATCTCGCTGCAAAGGCGTAGTAGTTCCTCTGCCTGACTACTGTTTTGAAAAGTTGCTTTCTGACTTACAGAATGTCTAAAAACTTTTCTCCGAAACTTCCGGCTGTTTGGTTTGTTCCGCAGGACTTTTCTTTTAGGATGTTTCTTTTGCAGTGCCTTTCATCTAAGATGTTGTATCATAATCCCAGCGCTTTCAGCCTTTTTAGCATGTTTCTCCTGTAGTGCCTTTCGTCTAAGATGTTTCTTTCAAATATCACACCTTTCTCACCATTCAGTTGTCTGATTTGTTCTGCTACTGAGCTTGTTCAGCAGCTATAGATTAAAGTCGATTGATTGATTTTATATATGAAGATTATTGTCAGGGATAAAATGTTTGGGTTATTACAATAGCGATACATATACGACGAAAGCACAACGAGTCTGATGTGGTTTGAAGAGCGATGACGAGGTACGAGACGAGATGCTAGGTACAGACTGTTTCCAAGGGCAGGCGGGCCGATTGCCCAAATGCAAGTGAGAGCGAGCGATGCCTCGAGGAAGCGATAGAGGTGGCGAAAGATCGAGAGAGAAATATAGAAGACGACAGATCGAGAGAGCGATGTAGAAGGTGAAGGAAAGAAAGAAGACGAGAGAGTACGGCTGGATAGGCTGCTGCCGTGCAGGAGCTTATGTATGTATGAAAATATGTTGAGAATGTGGTACAGTGGGCAGTATCAACTACGAACAATAATGGAATTTACTCTACTTCTGCACCACTGACTAAGACTATGTTTTATTAGAAATTTCGGGCTGCGTAACCCAACAGATTAGTTTTTATCTATTTTTCCATTAAGAAATAGAATATTATTCGTTCGAAATATTCCTCCTTTCCGATACCATCCTTCATTAATTTTTCGCGATTTGTTACAATAGCTCTCTTTATCGACTCCAAACTTTTCAGGGCGTCTACAGTTGTGTTTTAGGTAGCGGGTTTTTGTTCAATTCATCCTGAAGCTTTAACATTTCTGCTCCTAACTGCTCCTGCTCTTCTAGCAACTTTTGCCGAATCGTTGCAGTTTTTTTTATTTGTTAAGCCTTTTAGTCTAAAGTGAACCGTTTGGGGTATTTTTTTTGTGGTCGCCTTGTTGACTACGTTGTGCCTCGACTCACAACTTGGATGTGTTCACTTAGGCTGAGGTTATTTTGCGATCTTATTTACTGTGTCTCTTACCACTGGTGGGGGAGATCAGAATTTTAGTGTCGTCTTTTATATTATTTTTGCGATTTTAATTTACCCCTAAGTGTGGAGATCAGTATCCTTTTTGCGACTTTATTTACTGTGTCTCTTACCCATGGTGGGGGATATCAGTGTCCTTTTTTGGACTTTATCCACTGTGTCTCTTACCACTTGTGGGGGAGATCAGAATTTTACTGTCGTCTTATATACTGTTTTTGCGATATTTATTTACTATGTCTCTTACCAATGATGATGGAGATAAGTATCCTTTTTGCGACTTTATTTATTGTGTCTCTTACCACTGGTTGGGGAGATCAGTGTCTTTTTTAGGATTTTATCTACTTTGTCTCTTATCACTGCTGGGAAAGATCAGTGTCCTTTTTGTAACTTTATTTACTGTCTCTTACCACTGGTTGGGAAGATCAGTATCCTTTTCTTGACTTTATCTACTGTGTCTCTTACGACTGGTGGTTGAGATCAGTGTCCTTTTTGCGACTTTATTTACTGTGTCTCTTACCACTGGGGGGAAAGATCAGTAACTTATTGTAGTCTTTAATTATTGATAGTGACCTTGGTAAAGAAACCAAAGTGCAACACTACCGAACATAATGAGAGCGTACAAAAATGAGCTTAAGATTTCAGCGATCGCGATCATGCAGGAAAGATAGATGCCAGACTAATATTCGAGTAAAATTAAAACTAATCTTACTAAAGGAACTAAGCATGCATTCAAAATATCGTGCACTCACGATTTCTTATTATGTGAGTAATAGTGATTTAAGAAGAGGAAGGGAATTAGTAGTAGGTATGATATGGTAGAAGGAATTATAATCCGAGCATAAAACCCTAAAAGGTTCATTCAAGGAATAATTTGATCTGCAAATCAGAAGGAACAACGGTATATAGTTTCTAGTGTTTCTAACTGGAATAGTGAGTTATATGCGGCTCAACAAGGCAGTGCTATCTACGTCTCCTGTTGAGCTACTGAGTCTTTCCAGCAGCGTATATTCCGATATAATTTAAAGTCGTTGATTGTTCAGTTATTTTGGTTTATTGTGGTATGATATGTGTATAGCTAGTTGAGCAATAGAGTAAGCGACAGCAAAGTAAAAGTTAGATTTACGACGGGAGCACGACGAGTCCGTTGGAGATTAGCTCGGTGCAAGACGGGGTCAGATTGAAGACACGAAGGGTCGATTCAAGACGGTGTCGGATTGAAGAGCGATGACGATAAGCGAGACGAAATGCTAGGTGCAGACTGTTTTCAAGGGCAGGCGGGCCGATTGCCTGTGCCTTAATGCAAGTGAGAGCGAGCGATGCATCGAGGAAGCGATAGAGGAGGCGAAAGATCGAGAGAGCGATATAGAAGGCGAAAGATCGAGAGAGCGATATAGATGGGGAAGGAAGAAAAGAAGACGAGAGAGAACGGCTGGATAGGCTGCTGCCGTGCGGGAGCTAATGTCTATGTGTAATTAGTAAAGACAATGCGGTACAGTGGGCAAAACAAATGACAAACAATAATGGGTTTTACTCTTCATCTGCACCGCTGAAGTGTATTATGTATTTTGAGCAATTTTGGCCTGCGTAACGCAACATCATCTTTGATCAAGTTGTGCACAAAAATCACACCAAAAATTTGTCTACGATTGACTATGGATGGAAGGTTTATTAAAAACAATCTATTATAGTAAGACGGCAGTCTCACACTTGCATCCCAGTTAAGGCCGCGTAGAGCGAAAATTAAAAAGTTTGTTCTGGACTGATTCGATACGGTCCTGGTGTACTTTGTACTGAGGGCACCATACACAAGAACTGTATTCTAAAATCGGACGAACAAGCGATATATAGTTATATAGTGGTCGTCAGATTTCTTCGACCACCTCTTTATAAGCCCAAGCACTCCCATTAGTTTATTTACCATGGTAGAAATATGTTCAGAAAACTTTAACTTTGGATCTAAAAGAACACCAAGATCATCAAGTAGGGTAATTATCTCAAGGGAACCCCCGCCTAGGGTGTGAGGAGCCAGAAAGGCGATGTATGGATTATCATTACTTTACATTTCGAAGCATTAAGGTATAACAAATTTGCACAACACCATGACTGAAAGCTGTTAAGAGCGGATTGCAACCTGGATTTAGATAAACTATCCTTGTACTGGACACACAGCTTAACATAATCCGCATACGTAAGTACTAGAGATTAAGTTAATACCGAAGGCAGGTCATTAATAAAGAGTGTAAAGAGTAAGGCAAGGCTGCCCTGTGGTACACCCGAAGTAACCATAACTGATGAAGACAGGAAGTTTTTGAAGAAGACTCTTTGGGATCTAGAACGTAGGTACCTAGAAATCCATCTGAAAAAATTGGGTGGAAACCCTAAAAGGTCAAGTTCTTGTGCTAGGAGAGAATGGTTTACAGAGTCGAATGCTTTCCTGAAAGCTTGAGTCAACTTATCCAAATTCGGCTACATTGCATTCAATTCTGCAATTTCCTCCTTAGCTCCCAGTGCTTGCAACGCGCGAAGATGTGAGGTGGCAGCGTCCACAAACACCCGCAAAATATCAACCGATCGCCATGCGTCAGCCCAACTACCGCTCTAATGTGGGCCTGTAGAATGGACGTTTATCAGAAAAACGACAACCGAGTTAGACTCGGTCATCTCCAAAGAACAACAGCTGCAACTTCTCGATAAAAGTCAGCTCAGTTTCATTATCAATGACAGCTGTGAACATGCAACTTGTCCACTCTGTGAAATTTTGAAATAGTTTTTCCAATTGGATTAAAACGGAGTTTTGGTGGTGCAAATTATTTAAATTTTTATTGATGAAAAAAGAGACGAAATGATGGGGGTACGTGCGTTCGATTTCACAAACAAAATTTTGGCTTCAATACAATTCGATCTTAATCTTAACTTATCTAGTGTGGCGAAGCAGGGCGAATTTGCCAAGAGCGAGAGAGAGAGCTTTGGCAGCTCGATGCTACACCAGCCCTGTTGAGTCCTGGAAGGCTTCAACTTATTGGCAGAAGAGCCAGTTTGTGGATCGGCCTCTTAAAAACTGCTCCGCCACTCGTCCTTAGGTCGACCACCCTGACTTTTCCGTCCTGCCCGGCGTTTGTGTCGGCGACGAGCCACTGTTGAGGGGGCAGGTTGTCCTCGCCGAATGTTTGGCTGCTCCTGGTGGCACTTGCATCTTATCTGCAAGCCCAGCATATACTTCCTGGACCATCGCTGCCAGAACATGTTCCTGGCTGACGAGATAAGCCGCCATCGCTTTAAGCAACTCAGACCATCTTGGTCCGGGGTCCTGGGTGCTGGGGGTGCGATGAGGGGCCCGCCTGTCAGCAGGTGCCCGGGAGTTAGCGCGTCTCCGTCGCTTGGGTCTGGGCTTAGGGATCCGAGCGGGCGCGAGTACAGGACCGCCTAGATCCCGATCAACACGGTCTCCAGCTCCTCTGCGGTAAGGAGAGCGCTTCCGACCGCCCGCAGGAGTAGGCCCTTTGCAGACTTCACACCTGCCTACCACAGTCCGCCCATGTGCGGTGCTCGAGGCGGTATGAAGGCAAACTCGCACCCGCTTCTTGATGCAAATTCGCGTATCGCGTCCGCTTCTGCCTCTATCTTGGTTCTCAGCTCGTTGAAGTGGCGACTGGCTCCGACAAAGTTGGTCGCGTTGTCGCTGTTCACCCTTTGCGGACATCCTCGACGACCGACGAACCTTTGGAATGCCAATAAAAAGGAGTTAGTCGTCAAATCGGAGCAAATTTCTAAATGAGCTGCCTTGTACGCAAAACAGACAAATTACGCAATGTTGTACTTATAGGGGGGCCTTCCTCGAATTTTCAGAGTCGTATAGACTGGGCCACAAAAATCCACGCCACATATGGCGAATGGGCGGAGAGCACGGAGTCGGTCTGAGGGTAAATTGCCCATCATTTGGGTCTGGAGTCGAGGCTTGCATTTAAAGCAACGAATACACGACCTGACTGTTGCCCGGCAGACCTCCTGAGCGTTCACTAGCCAAGCACGCTGGCATGAAAATTCGTTTGATGCAGATAGCGAACGTAGGTCTGCACAAACTGCGAGCGTTTTGTCAATAAAAGAGGAAATTTGGCATTATATGACATAAGAGCGTTAACTAGTCGCCCCCCAATTCGCAATAACGAAAAAGAGCACCAAGTCTCTGCCTCTTCATGGATGAAGGGATTCAAGCGCTTAAGACTGGGGCCTAACCTGGTGCCTTTACGAACCCTTTCAATATCTTCCTAATACTCGTTTTCTTGGACGACTTCGACAATTTTTAGAAACGCCCCGTCGTATTCTAGGGGCGACGGAATTTTTTTCAAATTTAAGACTTCTGTCTTTGCATTTTCGGATGAAGCGGACACTCTTAGCGGTTTGAGGTGTGATGAGTATCCCTCGATTACGTCTACTAAATAATTTGTTTTTGACTGCATGATTTCCTCAATGTCACAACCTCTCGAAACTATGTCTGCTGGGTTCTGTTTTGTTAACACATGCCGCAACATAGCGTCACCTGACCACTCTTGAATCTCCGCTACTCGGTTCGCAACGAAGGTTGACAACGACGAAAGGTGGGATCGGATCCAATGAAGAGTAACTTCCGAATCTGACCAGAATACAATTTTTTTAATTGGAACCTTGAGCAGTGATTTGAGTCGGTGACAGAGATCTGCTAGAAGGTGAGCGGCACATAACTCAAGCCTTGGGAGCGTTTTCGTCTTGAGCGGCGCTACTTTCGACTTTGCAGTCAACAACGAGACCTTAAAACATTCTGAAGTCTTTCTACGGATATAGACGCAGGCTCCATAAGCTCTCATGAATGCGTTGGCAAAGGCATGTAAATTAAACATTCGCGGTGGCGATTTGTGTTTTTAAAAAGTAAAATTGCTTAACTTTATTTTACAAAATTTATTGAGCTTTACAAGACTTAAAGAATTTCAGTTTCGAGGTAAATTGTTCAACCGGATAGGTATCGGCGCGATTTTGTCGACTTTAGTTTTAGGTCGACTTTTCCGTTCAGATCCAAGATCAAGACTGCCTCTAATGATTCCATCTCCACATCATGAAACCCCAATGGTTCTCTTCCCGATACCATTTTCCTATAAACAAACGGACTGACTCGGATTGGTCATACAGATCTAGAATTGTGAAATACCAAAAATGTTGATTCTGCAGAGAGCCGGGTGTTCAATTGTTTACTTGAAAGCCGGGTGTTCGATTGTTTACCCAAAAGCCGGGTGTGGGCCGAGAGTGGGCCGAGATTGTTTTTCAATTAAGACGGGTGTGAGAATAGTTTGTTTTCCACTTTAGGTGGGGTGTGAGAAAAGATTGTTTATAAATTATTTGGGAGCCAAAGATTGAAATCCAAAGATCGAGATTGAATCTGGGTACCCCAAAGATTGTTTATAACTCGTATAAGGGACCAATGTAAATGGGTACGGTAACTCCCCCCGTTCTTAAATGTGTCGTCCCGATACATTTTGAGGTTCTGATAGAACCCTGATTTCTTCTGATAATTGCAAAATATTGTTTTCAATTATATCTTGTGTGGGTTTCATGAATGCTTTAGTGTGGATTAATATGGTTAATTTGTATCCGCAATAAAACAACGGTACTAATAAGAAAATTATTAATAATATAGTTGTTAATGGTAATCCAGTATTCCCGAATTTTATAAATGGATTTAAAATATTATCATTGTCAAAGGAAAGTAACTTATCAGTGGTTTGTACATAATCTCTTATTTTCGAGCAGTTGGCTTTAAGGCCATTTAGTAACTTCGTAAAACAATTATTTTCTAAACTTATTTCCGCATAATTGTTAAATGTTTCTATTTTGAAATTATTCATTAGATAATAACGTCCCGCGCATTCGCAAATATTTTTGCTTATAACTAATTTTCCATCATGTTGTGAGATGGCTCTTGCATGGTATAGTTTACAAATATTATTAATTTGGGGGTATTTTATATAAATAATTATTAAGTCTGCGTTTCGAACTATTTTAAAAGTTGCAATGTCAAGTAAATCTGATATCTCAACAGGTTCTTTTTCCTGCTTGTAAATGTCATCTATTTCATTTGCTTATTGTTTATTTTGTTGTTTATTTTTGAAAGGGTTATGGTATCAATCAAGTTCAGCAAATCAAATGTAATTAATTTTAAACGATATTGTCTCTTCACTGAATATAACATGTTTTAAAGCCTAGAACTCAGACGAGCAAAATATTCTTTCGCAAGAAAGTTGCCAATATTTTGCTTTCTGACCAGTGTGACCAGATGTGCATGCTCTACGGTTACACTGTTTTGTGTTTGTTTACAAATAAAATCAGTTGGAAATTCAACTTTTGTCAGAAAGCAAGCCAGAATGTACTATTTATGGGCTCTGTGGCGCTGGAGAACGACAAAGAACATAAAAAGCTCCGCAATATTGGATAAATCATTTTCTATTAAATTATAAATAAATAAAATGTGTATCGTTTATAAAATTGATAAGAAACAATATCCGTTTAATCGGCTTCAATGAGATTCAATTTGTTTTCATTATTGCAATTTTCTTGCCGGTGCAATTTTCTGGTGTCGATGACGACAGAATATAAAATAATTCTATCTTTCAGTCGAGCCCAGCAAATACCACTTTTTCTTTTCTAGTATATATCGTTGCCTTTCCAGTATTAATCGGTTATTTATTTTGCTTGTCTGAGTACTCGCTTGCAAAATATTTTTCTCGTCTGAATACTAGGCTTAATGAGTTTGATATCAATTCAATTTCCTTAAAAAATGTTGAATTCATTATAAACTGCTTATTATTATTTTCAATCAATTCGTTTACTTTATTCTGAATTTTTTTTAAATCCTCATGATCTGCTATCCATTTCCAAATGGTACCCAACTCATTAATTCCCCTTATATTTCTCTTTGGGGCTAATTCTGGAATCATCAACTTTAATAAGTTAATATCCATTTTAATTTTCCATTCATCGTACGAATTTATAGATTTATTATCATATTTGGATTCTATATCTATATTATCTCCTTATAAAAACTTTAGTTAGTAATGTGATAAAGGTCAGCGTACGATTCATAAGTGTAAACGTTCCTGTCGTTTTTCTTCAAAAATAAAAAAATATTCTTAATGTTTTATATTTTTGGTTTATGTATTATTAGGTTTCTGTTATTGATCATGATCTTGTTGTTATGATTTTCCTTAACTACTTGTTTTTTGTAACGGTTTTGAAATTTGTTTCTTTCACCGAATTTTTGTTCATAAACTACTTTACCTACTATACAGTTTTTTCTTCTCCTATCCTTATTGTGTAACTCAAACATTTTATTTTGAGCTGCTTTAAGTAATAATGGAACATTTTCGTGTTGGATTTTATTAAATAAGATGTCATAAGACATTTGATTTATTGTTGAATGTATTGTGAGGTTATATTCTTGTGCTGCCCTCAATATTATTTCTGTATAGCTTGTTAAGTTTAGTTCCTCTTTAATACATCGTACTATTTCTGTTAATGTGGAAAGCACTCTTTCTACCTGTCCATTGGAAGTGCTATGCCTGGGATCAGCATAAAAAATGGTTAAATTATTTCTTTGTATGAAAGATCTAAATTGTGTTGAAGTAAAACTTGGTTCGTTATCTGTCATTATTGATGTCGCTAAAGGAAAATGTTGCAATAATTCCAATACCTTATGTTCAATATTTAGTTTATTTTGAATCTCTTTTACCACCAAGTATTTTGAATAGGAATCAATACAGGTTATACATGTCAGATTTTGGGACTAGAATATGTTTATGCTATTGCTCACCTTCTCTTGTCGGAATGGGAGCTTCACCTATTGGAATTTTTACAGGATGTCTATTATATTTATTCTTGTTACATATCTCACAACCTTTGATATATTCTTTTTAACTTTTTGTATAAGTTTGGCCAATAATACAATTTAGTTATCTGTTTGTAGTTTTCATCTTCTATAATCAAGGCTTTATCTTCTGGATTCTCAATATCTTGGAGAAATTTCTTCGTGAAGAGAAATTTGTTTATGAAATTATCCTTTAGTACTTTTTGAATAACACATAGATCTTCTAATGTGCAATGTATTCCAGTGGTTAAGTTTGGCTGAATATATTCTTTTAAAATATGCAGTAAATTCTCAACTGTGTCAAATTCAATTATATGTTGGGTATTTTCATGAATTCTAACTAGCTCATGAACTGTCATTCTAGCTTTTGCTATGAGTAACTGTTGCTTAAACTGGTTTAATGGCTTCACTATTATATTCACATCATCACTATTATTTATTTGAATTCCAGATAAAGCGTCTGCTACTATATTGGTTGAGCCTGGTTTATATATGATCTTTGGTGTAAAACTTTCAATAAAGTAGAACCACCGTTTCATTTCTATATTTGAATTGTTCTGTGACATGGTAAAGGACAATGGTTGGTGATCTGTTTGAATTTCAATTCCACTAACTCCGTTTAAATAATTTCTTAAATTCTTCAGTGCCCACACTATTGCTAATATTTCTTTTTTGTTTGTGGCATAAAGTTGCTCAGTTTTGTTTAGCGTTTTGGAAATAAATGTTATGGTGTTCCATTGTGATAATACTGCACCTATTGCTATGTTTGATGCATCTGTGGTTAGAGTGAATTTTTTACTGCGTAGATCTCGTACATTTTTCGGAATTGGATATTTCTGTATTGTATCTATTTTTTCCGGGTCTATTTTAATGACATTATGGGAAACAATGTATCCCAGGAATTTAGTCTCTAGTTAAAAAAATGTAGACGTTTCAAGGGAAATTTTCATGTAAGCATTCTGTAAAGTCTGTATTATTCTAATTATATCTGTATAGTGCTGATTAATAGTTTTTGAAAATATGATTATGTCATCCATATAGACATGGCAGGTTTACCCTACTTGTTCTCCAAGTATATCGTCCATTGCCCTTTCGAAGATTCTGGGTGCGTTTGTCAAACCCATTGGCATTCTTAAAAATTCATATTTACCATTATTTATGGAAAATGATGTTTTTTCTATGTCTGATTCTTTCATCAATATCTGATAGAACCCCGATTCTAAATCTATAGCAGAGAAATACTTTGCCTTCCCCAAATTGGAAAGATATACAGAAGGATCCTGCAGGGGGTATCTGTCTGGTATTGTATTATCATTTAATTTTTTAAGTCTATTACTAACCTATGTTTCGGAGTTCCATCTTCATTTACTCCTTTTTTTGGTACAACTATCACTGGCGAACTATATGGGCTCCTACTAGGTCTAATTATACCATCGTCTAACATTTTACTTATTTCTATATTAACGAAATCGTTAACCGAATGGATATGGATATTGCTTACTATATACCGACCTATCATGTTCAGTATTTATTTCTCCTTTTATATCCGTTCTAAACGGTAACTGAAAATCTATATTAGCATGGTCCTTTTGTATATTTATCATTCTTTCACCTGAGTTTCTCTAAATTTTCCGCTTCATGAGTGAGTGTGTTATTCAATCTGATCATTTCCGATTCAGAATTTATATGTTTATTTAAGTCGAATATTTCTACGACGGCATGTTCAGGATATTTGCATCCCAAACTATTTGCTTTTGTATTGACGGATATTTCTACGTCGGCGTGCTCAGGATATTCGCATCCCAAGCTTTTTTCTCTTGTTTTGCCGGATAGTTCTACGTCGGCGTGCTCAGGATATTCGCATCCCAAGCTATTTTCTTTTGTTTTGACGGATAATTCTACGTCGGCGTGCTCAGGATTTATCGATCCCAAGCTATATAAACTCTTTTTGTTGGATACTTCAACGACGGCATGTTCAGAATTTTTTAATCGCAAACTATTTATTTTTGTGTTGACGGATAATACTACGTCGGCATGCTAAGGATTCCTTGATCCCAAGCTATATAAGCTTCTTTTGACCTGTACTGAATCGGTTCTTTCTGCCTTTCTTGCTTCAAAATATTTTTTTATTATATATTCTTTTAACGAAAGGATAATTTTCCCTTCTGTAAGGGTTATTTTATTTAGAGAAACGGTCTCACCGAAAATGATCTGCTCTTCGTTATTATTATATCTTAGAATTATATCTTAAAATATGGTTATTATATGAAAATATTTGATTATCGAAAACCCATTTACAGTGGCAACCCTCTTATAAATTGGGAATTCTTTTTTATTCTTATAAATTCCTTTTTTTATGTAACAGGATGTAGCTCCCGTATCTATTAAGACCTTAACATTTTTATTTAATGTTTTGTCTGTTCTTATTAAGTAGGGCAGACCTGCTTCGGAGGCTGATCTAAAAAATGATCCTCTTCAATATTGTTCACCCTCATGGTTTTATTTACAGGTTGAGGTTGATTCCACGAGTCAGTTGGTTTTCGTTTAAGCGGTAGATTTGGGCTAAACTGATTGTTCTGTCCAGTGTTGGCTCTATTCTGTTGGGCATGGCTATAATTGTTGTTGTAATTTCTCTGATAATAATTATTAGTATTATAACCTCGGTTATAGTTAGTATTATGATTTCCCCTGTAGGGATTATTATTTGGTCAGTTTTGTATCTGCAAAGATTCCTCCACCTCCATTGGTTCGGGGACCTGATTTTGTTGTCTGTTATTTAAAAAATAAAATTGTCCCCAAGATATATTATTTTTTGGAAGTTGTTTTTCTGTTCGAAAGGTCCGTTGTAGGCTCTTGGTTGTCCCTGGTGGAACCTCAAAGTATTTTGGGTATTTCCTGGATTCTTTGGTGGGTTATTGAATTGGTGGCAAATTGTGCTATCTAATTTTGTTATTTGTTTCTTTGGTTACCTCACTGTCCTTACCATAAGTCATGATTGTTTTGTTAATTAGCAATGTCATCTTTTTATTTACCTCATTATAAAAATTCAATTATTGAATCGTTCCCTTGTTGGAGAACGCTTAATTCTTGTTCTATAATACACAAAGTCGAGGCGTGCTAGTATAGCATCAAAGTTTAAAACGGTTCCATGGTTAGTTAGTGCATCATGCGCTAGCCCTATGATTTTATTTCTTAAAATGGTCAAGCCAATAAAGTATTGCTTGCTTCCCCTTTTATACAACTGCATTGCTGTTTCCACAGCCTCTCTCCATCCTACGTATTGATGAAGTCTAAAGACTGGTAATGATTCTATTACCTTTAAGGTGGTTTCATCTTTAATTTTTTCATCAATTTTTTCAGCCTGATAATCTACTACCTGATCTGAGGTTGTTTCTAAATGTTGTTTTAATTGTGTTATTTGCTCTTTCACTTGTGAAATCTGAATTGCTATCAATTGCGGTCAGATCAGTCCTTGATTCTGTAGTCATTTTTAATTTTTGAAAATCCGAAATTATGTTATCCAGTGTTTTTTATTTTTAAATGTTGTACTCTATAACATTAATATTTTTACTTATATAACTACTTATATTTATTTATCTGTTTCTTAAATTGAATTTTTTCTGATTCTCACGAATTTTTCCGGAAGGGGTCGTCCTTCTTTTGGTTAACTTGATATCTTCCTTCTAAAGACGTTTTATTTGATTTATAAAATTTGTTCTTCAATTTAGATAGTTGATAGCAGCGAGGGTCCTCCCTACAGCTCTTCCTTGGTTTCGTGTGGTTTTTTGGTTGGTTTGGTTGGTTGGTTGGTTTTTACTTATTCAATTCAATCAATTGAATATTGATATTAGATATTGTTGAATTATTTGTTACGCGCCGTGCCTTCCGGTTGGTTATTTATTTTCCTCACTTTTCTTTTTTTGTTGTCTTAACACTCCGTCAAAACGCGTTCTATTGAAGGATTTATTGCATTTATTAATTGTCCAACGATGGGCACCAATTAAACATTCGAGGTGGCGATTTGTGTTTTTAATGTTAATGTGTTAATGTGTGTGTGTGCGTGTATGAAGCTGGGTTGTATACGGTACATAAACCGTCTACAGTTAGGTCGTCGCAACTAGAACTTGAACCAGTTGGACTGCGGAGAGGGTATCCTGTGGTGCGCAATTGAGGATCTGAAGACACGGCGACAGCCTCTGATGATTGCGATGGAAATGGTATCCCGTAATGTGCAAGTGAGGGTCTGAAGACACAGCGACAGCCTATGATGATTGCAGTGGGAATTGAGTGACAGGCAGCTTTGGTACTGTTTCTGATACTGATTTTATTCAACAAAACTTAACTCTATTTATAGGTAACAAAAGGTACAAAAAGTGCTGATTTAATAAGAATATGGTAAAATGGTAAAACAATAATTAATGTGAAATTAATATTGATTTAATATGATTTTATTGACTGGTGTGCAAATTGGGCAATTGTGATGGTCAGCAATTGCACCAGTGTTGTTGGTCTCTGCGGAATGATCGCTTTGTCAGCAGAATTCGCTGTCGAGGCGGTTTATTGTTGACTCAGCTATAATGCTGAGTCGTCATACTTCCTGTTGCCCGGGTGAAGTTGTTGTTTTGGTAAAAGTGTCATGTGTATTACATAATATGTCAACATTGTTATGTATGTGTGTATCGTGTTACTTATGCATAATTCCCCGACTGAACATTCTCCCGGCCGTTGAACTGGTGTTCAACCATCTCCTAAGTTGATCGAAAATTGGCGGGACCTTGGGGTAGGAGCTGAAGATCCACGCCGTTCTTGGGTTGATGTCCGGGGCTTTCATGATCGATACTTTTTCCGGAAAATGTAGCCAATAATCAATAGAATTGACATGGCTAGGGCAGCATAGGCAGCAATTTGGTGGTGCTGCACTGCGGTGATATGGTGTGGCAGCTCGTGCTGATTGATTGCTGCTAGTTGCTGGCGTAGATAATCAAGTTCTTGGAGATAGTCTAAAGTCTGGTTCAGCTGGTGTACCATTGGTGGTGAAGGAGATGTCACCGCTGAACTTATGTCTCCAAATCGATGTAGATTGATTTTACCTCGCTGTTTGTAGTGCTGAAGGTGCTGATGCTTATTTCTGTGTTGCGAGCAGTACATCCAAGAGATAGCGAAAGTAAGCCAGTTCCTTCCAACTGTATGGTTGATGGATATCCGTTGCAGACTGCTTGGAGTCTCATTGTAGAGTGTGTTGCAAAGATCCATTTGTTCGGTTGCTGAGTTCTTGTCCACAACATGTCCGCCTTTGAATGAATGACATGACATAATGTTGTTGTTTTGTTGTTAAACAACTGGAACTCGCAGCGATTATCAACGTTAAAGACCGTTTGATGATCAAAACAGATCAATTCTTCGTTGGGCAGTCTGAAGCAGCGTCGAAATTCCTCTGGAGTAAAACCCATGAACTGATCTCGATGTGTGTTTACTGTAATTACAGTTGTTTTGAGATCGAACAAGCTCCAACTTGTTGAGTCCCAGGTAGGAATTGGGATAATGCTGAAAGTTTCAAGCTGAGCTGTTGAAACTAGAGGTAGCGTTACCTTGAATATGACGTGGGTTGCAGTTGGTGTTCCTTCGGCCCGCATGATTCTGTATAGATGAATGACATTTTTTGTTGTAACCGGCAGCATTTGATCGGGTGGCAAATGATCCCGTATTTGGTCTAGTTGATCTCTTAATTGTTCAGGAGAAACTAGCGTAGGACTTATTGTCCGATGGTGAATACCGATTAGTACATCAGCTATATCGGACTGCATACGTTGAAGACTTGTTGTCAACAGAGTTAATTGTGCTGTGAGTCCTAGGTATGCCTGAGTGAGATGATCACCGTGATATGTTCCTCTTTCTCTGTTGATGGTAGCCACTTGCCGTTCCAACACCTTCAGGCGATTGTCCGTTGCTGACTTATCTTTCCTGACAACATTGATTGTGGAGTCGACAATCGAGGTTTGATTTCGCAGTAGATGTAGTAGAAAGTCTTCGTTTGTTTTTACATTTTCGATTACTTCGGCCATTTTCTCAGCGTATTTGGAGTCAAGAACACCGAACAAATTGTTTGCCACGTTTCCTACTATATCAAGCGGTGATCGGCGTTATCGAGAGGTTTTCATTAACATATTTCCTGTTTGTAGCTCATTGTACAAATGTTGAAAATGTTGAAGTATGGAGTTGCACGCTGGAACATTTTTTAGTTCCGGGCACATGTGTCTTAGTTCGGACATTCCGGTGGACATTACTTGCATATCTTTCCAATATGGATCCAAGTCATAGTATATGATCATGGTCCATTCAGACGTTGTCATTCTTGAGGTTCCAATTTTCTCATAAAATATTCCAGGTTTGGTCGCGAATTGTGTCACATTTATTGACTGTGACAACGCTAATGGAAGCATGAGAAGCATCACTAGCAATGTTGATATTATTGAAGGTGCAACTGCCTTTTTGCGCTGTGGTGGTGGCTCATCAGGCCTTGCCATGTCGTTGGTGACGGTAATGGAGCGTTTGATCGCCACGTCTTCTGGAAATAACGGTGCTAGACGAGTGATGGAGCGCTTGTATACCCCTGATGCTGTTTTAACATCAACCACTCGGACGTGGTTGTCTTGGCCAGGATAGGTCTTAATGATGCGACCCATTGGCCACTTCATTACTGGAAGGTTGTCTTCCTTCACCAAAACAAGTAGTCCTTCGGGCACGTTTGGTGAAGCGGTTTTCCACTTGTGCCGTGTTTGTAGTTCTTGGAGGTATTCCATAGACCATTGTTTCCAGAATGAATGTTTTAAGCGTGATACCAATTCCCAGCGCTTTACCAGTGTTTTTTCTTGTCAATGGTTGTCAATGGTTCACCAATCAAAAAGTGTCCTGGGGTGAGCGCTGTTATGTCAGTTGGATCGTTTGACATTGGAGTAATGGGTCGAGAATTGAGAATTGCTTCAATTTCAATTATTACTGTGTTTAGTTCCTCAAATGTCAAGGATGCTGTGTTTGTGGTTGTGATCAGGAGCTTTTTTGCTGATTTAACCGCAGCTTCCCAAAGGCCTCCAAACGATGGGGCCCGGGGAGGAATGAATTTGAAGTCCACTTGTCTTTTGTTGCAGTGATTCGTTATTAGATCATGTGCCTTTTCGCTGAAGATGGCTTCTTTTAATTCCTTTAGTTGATTATTTGCACCAATGAAGTTGGTTGCATTATCGCAATGAATAGTCTGGCATTTCCCACGCCTGCTTAAGAATCGACGGAGAGCTGCCAAGAATGCATCTGTGGTTAGGTCGCTCACCAATTCTAGGTGCACTGCCTTTGTGGAAAAGCAGCAGAACACGGCGATGTATGCCTTGTCTGGCCTTTTTCCTCGGATCTTATGGTGGATCGCCATCGGTCCACAGTAGTCAACGCCTGCATTAAGAAATGGGCGTGCTTGTGTGACTCTTTGTGCTGGAAGATTGCCCATAATCTGATTCATTAGCTTTGGTCTGGCTCTGGTGCATCTAACACAGCTGATGAATGATGTTTCTAGCCATCGTTTTGTCGTTGATAATCCAATACTTTTGTCTTGCTATTGCCCTTAGGGCTTGGGCACCGCAATGCATGTTCTCCTCATGGAGTTCTCGCATAATCATTTTGACTATAGGATCATTGTATGGCAGTAGAATTTGATGTTTAGCGTTGTACGGAAGTAGAGCTTCTTCTAGTCTACCGCCGACTCGGATGAGCCCATCTTCTCCTAGTATGGGAGATAACGATATGATCGAGCTCTTTTTGTCCACAATCTTATAGCGCTGTAGCTGCCTTAAGTCTGCGGTAAACTCGACTTGTTGGATAGTTCGCAAGATTATAGCGCGAGCACTATTCAGTTCTCCTGTGCAGAGTGTCGTTGTAGCCGCTCTATTGGTTTTGTAGCAAAAGCGTAACATGTATGCTACAATGCGTTGAAGCTTGTAAAATGAGTTGCTATGTCTGCATGTGTATAGTTCTTCTACAAGTGCGCTGGGTGTGATTGGCAAGCTGACATGCTTCGCCTTTCTCTCGAGATTAGTAGGCTCACTGATTGTTGCTGTCGGCCATTTGTCTCGGGATCCGTGGAGGAATAGCGGTCCGTATAACCACAGATTGTGATCTGCTAATCTGCTTGCTGCAATTCCTCTTGACAGTACATCGGCTGAGTTATTGGTCGATGAAACGTGACGCCATTGTAGTTGGTTAGACAATGCCTGTATTTTGGCTATTCGATTTGCTACAAACGTATGGTATGTCGATGCAGGTGCGTTTATCCAGGATAGCACAATGGTGGAGTCAGTCCAAAAACATCCTGAAACCGTGTTGATGTCCATATGAAGATCCGTTCGGACTCGGTGTGTGAGTTCGGCACCAAGGACTGCAGCGCAAAGTTCTAACCGTGGTATTGATTGCTTGGCTGTCGGTGCCACACGTGACTTGGAGCAGAGCAGTCGCACCGACACTTGGTTGTTTTTGTATGTAGCGCGTGCGTATATTGATGCGCCATAGGCTCTTTCTGATGCGTCTACAAAGGTGTGTAGTTCTTGGGTAACTGGAACCTTGCCGTCATAGATATGCCGGGGAATCTGCATCTCGTTCAATGCTTGTAGGTCTTCACGGTAATCTTTCCATTCGTGTTGGAGCTGTAGCGGTAATTCGTCATCCCAGTCCAGCTTTTACTCCCAAAGTTGTTGCATGAAGATCTTGGCCTTGACCACCACCGGTGCAAAAAGTCCTAATGGGTCAAAGACTTGGGCTAGCTCGGAGCATACCACACGTTTTGTGATGCGTGCAGCTTGGCTTTTATGGGTTCTTCCGCGTAGTTGATCCTTCTTTGGCATCCAGATAAGACCTAGAGTTTTCACGCTGTAGTGATCTAGTGTCTCTCCCAGTTTGACATCGCTTACAATGTCCTCTTTGGGGATTCCTTGAAGAAGTTGCTCATTGTTGGAGCACCATTTGCGGAGTTTAAATCCGCGAGGTGACAATATCCTTGTGAGTTCTTGTTGCACTTGGATCGCTTCTGGAATCGTGTTTGCCCCAGTAAGACAATCGTCGACGTAGAAATCATTCTTTAATGTTGATGATCCTACTGGTAGTCTGTCCTTGTTTTGTATTGCCAATTGATCCAGACATTTGGTTGCCAGAAACGGAGCAGCTGTTGTCCCGTATGTGACAGTTTTTAGCCGATAGTACTTGATGTCCTCAGACGGATTGTTTCTCCAGACGATCATCTGATGGAATTGATCCTCCGGATTTATCCACACTTGTCGGTACATTTTTTCTATATCCGCTGTGAATACGTATTTATGAGTCCGAAATCGTAATAGAATGGACAGATGTTCACTCTGAACTGTGGGTCCAGCATGTAGAATGTCGTTCAATGACTTTCCGCTTGCTGATTTGCATGATGCATCAAATACCACTCGCAGCTTTGTTGTGGTACTTTCGGGTTTGAGCACACAGTGATGTGGTATGAAGTAATGCCTTTCCGGGATGTGTGATGTATGTATTTCCATCTTCATGTGTCCTAGATCTTCATATTCGTTAATGAACTCCACATAGCTCTTCCAAGTGTCTGGTGAGGTCCGTCGCTCTAGTGCCAGAAATCTTTTAGTTGCAATTTCCAAAGACCCCCCCAGGGCTGAAGAGTGTTCGGAAAATGGGAGTTTCACTATAAGCCGGCCATCAGCTGCAGTTTGTAAATTTTCTAAGAAATGAGCTTCGCATTGTGTCTCGAGCGGTGTGCGTGGTTTTTCGTCTGTCTCAAGGTTATCCAGAGTCCAGAATCGTTCCATGAGTTCATTTATTCCCGTTGCACAAATGGTCGAAGAACTGTGGGCAGACTTCATTTTTCCTGCTATAATCCATCCCAATTTCGTATTTTGCATCAAAGGGCCTCCTATCTTAAGGTGATGTTGATTTGGGAGGAGTAGGGAATAATAATGTTCTGCTCCGATGAGCATGTCGATTTTTCCTGGGTAATGGAAGTTCGGGTCCGCCAGTGGGAACTTGGTTGGTATGTTTAAGTTCACCGAATCGAGTGCCTGAGCTGGTTGATCTGCTATTATTTGTGGCAGTACAAACGCCTCAATTCTTTGCGTAAAACCGCTGTGAAGGGATTTTATAAGCACATTTACTCGTGCTCTGCTGGTCTTTGATTGACCTCCAATTCCTTCGATGCGCAATGTTGTGTTATTAAGTTTAAGCGACATTATTGATGCCATTCGTTCAGAGATCAAATTTATCTGTGATCCCGAGTCTAGCAATGCTCTGAAGTTAGCAACCTGTCCGTTGGTTGCTTCTACTGCCACTCTTGCTGTGGCCAGTAGATTGTAACTATTGTTACTTGCTGCACAAACCATTGGTGCCTTTGGTTCTGTGGATGCGAATGATGCTGTCTCCAGATGCAGCATCGTGTTGTGTTTTTTGTCGCACTTGAGGCAGGTTCGACCTGGGCATGCGTTTGTTTTGTGATTTGTTCTAAAACAATTAACGCACATTTTTTGCTTTTGTACCCAGTTTAGTCGTTCTGCTGGAGATCTGGAGCGAAACTCTTCGCATGCGTAAAGCCGATGGTTTGCCTTTTTGCAAAATGAACATAACGGTGATTGTGCATGTCCAGTGTTTGCTGATGCGCAGGCCGTGCCTTTTGGCTCTTTCTTCAATGTTTGTGGCTTCCGACCACTTCCTAGAACTCGAATTCTCTGCTCCAGGAACTGAAGTATTGTGTCCAATGGCTGTATATCTTTTGAGCTTCCCAATGATTGCTTATACAAGGCCTTATTTTTGACATCTAGTTTGTTTCTGATTATGGCAATCAATATTGGATCCCATGTGAATATGTTGATGCCGAGCCCTTTTAAGGATGCAAGTGACTCTATTGTTGTTATGTACAACTCTTTCAATGACTTGGGATCGTCATTGATTGTACTATGATTGAGGAAACGGTTCAGTACCGTATTTGCAACATCTCTGGGATTGTTGTATGTTTCAACAAGAATGTCCCAGGCTATTAGATAGTTGTCCTCTTTTAGATCGATGTGTCGTATCAATCTTTCTGCCTCCCCAGAAACGGTGGTTTTAAGGTACCACATCTTCCGTACTGTGGGCATGTTTGTGTCATGAATCATACATGAGAACAAGTCGTAGAACTGGGACCATTTCAGTATGTCCCCATCAACCTTTGGAATGGTGATGCGTGGAAGCTGCGCGTCATAATTTGCTGTAATCTACATTTGACTGCTGATTGAGGTCATTTTCCTTGGAGATGGGCTGACTTTCCCCAAGACTGTGTGATGTCTGTTCCAGCTTGTCCAGGTTCTCAGTAAAGATCGCAACGTATTTTTCATATGTTTTACGTAGGTCAATAGAGAACTCTATGTATTTTTCAGTTTTATCTTCTTCTCGAATTGTGGAGTCGTTTGTGTTGAAACGATTCCATGCATTTTCGAGTGCTGATGTTTTGGCTTGAAAGTATGAAGCTTTTTGCTTCCTTTCTTGAGAATCTTTTTTGAAGTTTCGAATGCACTTCGAGATTTCCTCGCCAAATTCCTGCTGCATATTGAATGCCTTTGTGGCGGCAGCTTGTTCCTCCTGTGGAATATCCATTCTGTCAATTCGTCTTTTTGTACTTCTGACCCGATGGGAGTGTTTTATTTGCTTTGCAGCTGGATTACGCTCCGAATCGCAACCGTTGTTGGTCAAAGAAGTACAAGCAGACTTGACCTATTGGATGGAGGGGGTTGTGCTGGTTCCAGTTGATGGAACGCACGTACAGCAGATAATGTCGATCGCTTGGTTAGCAATCGAACATCGATTTCTTGCTGTTGGCTGTACTCTGAATGTGTCAGAATTGCCGAATTGATAATTGATATCAATGTTGTTGTATGTGGCTGGTGCCGTTTGCGTCGAATCCTTTCCCTGTCGCCTTGTTGACAGGATGGAAAGGATGACTGAGGTCGGGGTCACCAAATGTTAATGTGTGTGTGTGCGTGTATGAAGCTGGGTTGTATACGGTACATAAACCGTCTACAGTTAGGTCGTCGCAACTAGAACTTGAACCAGTTGGACTGCGGAGAGGGTATCCTGTGGTGCGCAATTGAGGATCTGAAGACACGGCGACAGCCTCTGATGATTGCGATGGAAATGGTATCCCGTAATGTGCAAGTGAGGGTCTGAAGACACAGCGACAGCCTATGATGATTGCAGTGGGAATTGAGTGACAGGCAGCTTTGGTACTGTTTCTGATACTGATTTTATTCAACAAAACTTAACTCTATTTATAGGTAACAAAAGGTACAAAAAGTGCTGATTTAATAAGAATATGGTAAAATGGTAAAACAATAATTAATGTGAAATTAATATTGATTTAATATGATTTTATTGACTGGTGTGCAAATTGGGCAATTGTGATGGTCAGCAATTGCACCAGTATTGTTGGTCTCTGAGGAATGATCGCTTTGTCAGCAGAATTCACTGCCGAGGCGGTTTATTGTTGACTCAGCTATAATGCTGAGTCGTCATACTTCCTGTTGCCCGGGTGAAGTTGTTGTTTTGGTAAAAGTGTCATGTGTATTACATAATATGTCAACATTGTTATGTATGTGTGTATCGTGTTACTTATGCATAATTCCCCGACTGAACAAAAGTAAAATTGTTTAACTTTATTTCACAAAACTATTGAGCTTAACAAGACTTAAAGAATTTCAGTTTCGAGGTAAATTGTTTAACCGGATAGGTCACGACGCGATTTTGGCGACTTTAGTTTTGGGTCGACTTTTCCGTTCAGATCCAAGATCAAGACTGCCTCTACTGATTCCATCTCCACATCATGAAACCTCAATGGTTCTCTTCTCGATACCATTTTCTTATAAACAAACGGACTGACTCGGATTGGTCATCCAGATCTAGAATTGTGAAATACCAAAAATGCAGAATCTGCAGAAAGCCGGGTGTTCAATTGTTTACTTGAAATCCAGGTGTTCGATTGTTTACCCGAAAGCCGGGTGTGGGCCGAGAGTGGGCTGAGATTGTTTTTCAATTAAGACGGGTGTGAGAAAAGTTTGTTTTCCACTTTAGGTGGGGTGTGAGAAAAGATTGTTTATAAATTATTTATCCAAAGATCGAGATTGAATCTGGGGGCACCAAAGATTTTTTATAACTCGTATAAGGGACCAATGTAATTGGGTACGTTAACTTGTACTTGTATCGGTGACATGGGATCAGTATGCACAAATCGAGATATCGTAATCTTCTCTAACTGACCCAAGGATTCTTTTAGTAAGTTCCATGATCTTTCCAAGTGCATTGGAATTGGCACATCCCTATCTAGCTTATTAAGCTTAAGCTCCTGCAGTAGGATCTTTCCCTTTATTACTGAAGGACTTAATAAACTAAGAGGGTCAAACAGCTTTGATGTCACCGATAAAATGTTCCATTTCGTCTTAGCTTTAGGGAATGAGAGCTTTGCAGACTCATTCAACCTCTTCAAACACCGAATGGCCATAAATGGGGCTGGTCCAGTCCCATATGTTACGGTGCTGAGCTGGTATAATCTCAAGGACTCAGAAGGGTCTCTTCTCCACACTATGAGCTGAAATCGTCTATCCACATCATCTACCAAGACTTGGCGAGACATTTTCTTAACATCATCTGTCAAGGCGTACCTGTGTAGTCTGAAGCGGATTAAGGTAGAATACAGCTCATCCTGTATCGTAGGACCGAACATCAATATGTCTTTCAAGGTCACCTGAGAGGACGTCTTACAAGACGAAAACGACACGGAGCTTGGTCGAAGTACTTTGGGGCTGTGTTGTCTGTGGGAGACATGTGACCTAAGGAGATGTACTCTTCCAAGGTTTCCAAGTACATTTTCTACAACTTAGGGTCACAGACAATCTTTTTTCAAGCGACAAAAAGCGCCGTTTAGCTACTACAAAGGAGTTGTCCAAGATGCTAGGATCTGATCTGAACGGCAGCTTTACTTCAAACCGACCTGAAGCGAAGACCTGGGTAGGCTTTCTAAAATGCTCTTCACATATCTTGTGTTCAGAAGATAAAGACTTATTAGAAAACGGCAATTCTTTCAGTGACCAAAACTTTTAGTGTGTTGTCGGTAGATACTACTGACTCTTCTCGACATTTCAAACAGTTCATCGCTTCCTGGATGACAATCACCTTTGGAGTGTATCTGCCCGAAACAATCCAGCCGAGAAGAGTTTTCTGCAGAGTTGGATAGTCAGGACCTTGTCTTATTTGACCAACAGATAAAAGCTCGAAAAATGTTTCTGCACCTATCAACATATCTATCTTCTATGGCTTAAAGAAATATGGGTCTGTAAGTGGTAAGTTCTTCGGGACTTGCCAATCACTCACATTAAGTGTTTGATCAGGGTGATACCCCGAAATAGACCTTAAAATCCAGAAATCGACCGAGAACTCAGCACCTCGTGTCGCGTGCGGAGGCGGGGCGTATGACCCGGCGGGGGGGCTCGGTGTACGTGGAGTGAAGCACGTGGTGTCGACTGTACCATCAACGGGGAAGACTAGGCTAAGCAGGGAAACCAAGGGGGAAGGGGGAGCGTCAGGTTCGCAAATTCGTGGCGTCCGCGTACAAACTTGCTCGCTGGCGTCCCCAAGGATAGGGAAGGGGGTGTTCTACAGGAGGAGTTTTCTACTAGGAGGGGGAGAGCTCAGTTCGTGGAAGCCGTGGCATCCGCGTACAACTTCACTGGCTGAGGTCCCAGGCATGCAAATGGAATATTTTTAATGGTACAATGACAGAGGGGAAGTGGTGAAAACAATCGGGCGGCGGATATTGGCGGTGGTTCATGTGCAATGGTCATAGGTATGTGAATAATTGAAGTTTGTTTTAATTCATTGATTTATTGTCTGCCTGCTTATCTATCTATACATATATGTGTGAAAATCTTTTCCCTACGTCGCACCTATCTCCCTCTCACTCGCTTACGCCAGGCCAGCTTACCCCTCTTGCTCTGTAGAACTCTGGTCCATCATTTTTTCCTCTGCGGCTGCTGCTCCTCGCTGGTCCAGAAAATGGCGGACCTCGTGCTGTCCGTTTTGGTTTCCAGGCGTTTTAATTTTCGCGCACTAACGACTGCCCTTGGTAGAGGCTCGATTTTCACTCCCGATCTCCATCATTTTTGGCAGCCGGCTCAGCCGGCCGTTCGAGCCTCTGCTCCCAGCTTCTGCCGCGACCCGGCGCTTTTGTCGCGTGCCTTTTTCTCTCGCTCTCCTTGGGTCGTGCGTGGGTGCTTTCGGCGCAGCTTTCGCTCTCCTCGGGGTCGTGCGTGGGCGCTATTGGCGCAGCTTTTGCTCTCCATAATTTTGGCAGCTGGCTCAGCCGGCCGTTCGAGCCTCTGCTCCCAGCTTCTGCCGCGACCCGGCGCTTTTGTCGCGTGCCTTTTGCTCTCGCTCTCTTTGGGTCGTGCGTGGCTTGCTTCGGCATGTGAGGGTGGGTTTGCATTTGTCTTCGCTCCGTGTCTCTGCTGCTGGTCTCTGCCGTTGATCTCTGCTCTGGTCTCTGCTCTCTGCTCCGGTGTCTGCTGCTGGTCTCTGCCGTTATCTCTGCTCTGATCTCTGCTCTCTGCTCCGGTGTCTGCTGCTGGTCTCTGCCGTGATCTCTGCTCTGATCTCTGCTCTCTGCTCCGGTGTCTGCTGCAGGTCTCTGCCGTGATCTCTGCTCTGATCTCTGCTCTCTGCTCCGGTGTCTGCTGCTTTGTGTCTCTGCTCAGGCCTCTGCTGCTGCGTTTGCTGTCAGTGATGCTCTCTGCTGGTCTCTGCCAGTGCTGCGCTCCCTTAAATAATAGTTCCTTTTTCGTTCTCTTACTCTATATTTATATTATTTGGATTAAGGCTTAATAGCTAGAAAACAAAAGGGGGAAGAAATTAAAATAAAAATATTCTTGGCAGGCTCCTCCCGGACGAATGTTGCTCCTTGCTGGCCTACGTCGTTGTGAAGGGGTATGCTCCTTCACACTCCCTTCCTACTTCGGGGGCCGGATTGAAATGAACACCTGGCCTCCCCGATTTGTGGAGACCCGAAACTGTCGGCCCTCGTGCTCCTCGATGGTCCGGGTTCAAGGTCCGTTGACCCGTGCGCGTTGCAGGAGGTTGTCCCGTAGCGTGACTGGGATACGCCTCTCCGGGGTCTCCACCCTCCATTTCCGCGGGTGCTGGCCACCCCTGTTCCTCCTGGAGCTCGTGTAATGCGGGCATTCCATCGAAGAGGACCAGGAGATCCTCGAGCCCTGATTCGCTTAGCTCGAGCGAGGTGTCCGCTTCCTCGCTGGCCCCCTCGGGTGGTAGCTGAGGAACCTCCTCGTCGTAGTCGGCTTCCTCGATAGGTGCGGGGGCTTGGGCACCGTTAAGGTTCCTTGGCTGTGCTACTCCTGGTCTTGGTGACTGTGGCCGCTCTACCTTAGGCTCCGGTGCGGGTATCTCCGCGTTGGGCGCGGCCTCTACCTCGAGGGGCTCCGGTGCGGGTATCTCCGCGTTGGGCGCGGCCTCTACCTCGAGGGGCTCCGGGGCCGGGACGTGAGGTGGGTCCATTGGCTCCGCGGGCACTAGCAGCGGGGATGGTGGCCGTTCCACTTCCGGTCCTTCGTCGGATCCGGAGGAACCCCAACCTGCGTCGATGCCGGATTCCGGACCTGGCCGTATGAGGGTGCTTTCGTCGTCCCCTCGTAGGCGTCCGTCGTCTGCCCCCATAGGTTCGTCGTCATCTCGAGGCGGTAGGCTGCCTCTGCCGGAAGATGACCCCGGCGATCGTCGACGAGCGTATGCGCCCAGTGGCAGGTACCTGCGGCGTCTGTTTTGCCCCGGCGGCTCCCTGGCCTCGGCTAGGTCCTCCTCGACCTGTCGACGGATGTCTGATGGGTGGCTCTCTCGGGTGCAGCGGGGACTGGCTCCTGTCCGGCCAACCACTCCCCGACCAATCGCTCCCGATCGGGTATCACTAGGGCCTGTAGGTCTTCCCATGGTCCTGCCTCTGGCATGGGTTCCAACGGGGCTGGGTTGATGCCGGCCTGTGATGGCGGTCCCTCGTCCGAACTGATGTCGGAGTAGTGAGGTGGGTTATGCTTTGTCCCTAATGGTCCCTGCTTCTGCTTCTCGTTGTTGTGGCCGTCGAGCTGCTCTGCAGCCTCGCCTTCGTTGTCGCTCCAGTCGTAGCCCCACCCCGGTGCGGCGTCTATGGGTGCGTCGTGGCCGATATCCACTATACGTGCTGTTCGCTGGGGTTGGGGCCCGGGGCCGTTTCGGGGTGGTGTGCTTGCGTAGGGTGTCGCTGCTCCCGGCCGCATTGGGTTGCGTTTTGACCGCCGATCATACGTGTGGCGCCAAGCTACGCGGGGTGGTGCCAGCTGTGGTTTCCGCGTCCTCCTCTTCGGACTTGTCGGCCCTGGAGATCGGCTTTGGTCGGGCTTGGCTTGGGCCAGTTGATTCCGGGCGCCGGCCCTGTCGGGGGATGCCCATGGCCACCGTCTGGTCTCCGGCGGCGTAGAGGCGTTGTCTGGCTTCGCGGGACGTGGAGGGTCCCTCGGATTCGTGGGGTTCCCCAGACGCGTGATGCGACCTGGTCGTGGTGGCCTTGGCTGCTCGGAGGCGCTGAACGGCGTCCTTCAGGATCGCGATGTTCACTGGGCCGTTTAGTGGAGGCGGTGTTGGGGTTGGTGCCCGGGGGGTTGCTGGGTTTTCTTGGCGGGTCGGCCTGGTCTTGACGTCGTGTGCTTTGTTTGCCTTGATGAAGGCTTGCGGTGGTTCTGCTGGCCTGGTGGCGTTGCTGGACTGCGGTTGTCCGATGGCGCTTGCGGGTCCTTCCTCGTGGTCTGATTTTCTTGATGGGGTGTGCGATGGCAAAGGGGGCTCGTTAGGTGTTGACGGGTAGACGTGGGCTGCTACCCCTCTACGACGCGCCTCTAGGGTGTCCTTGGTGACCACCTTCTGCCCCTAGAGGCGGTGCGTCGTCCGCCCGGGCGATGTTCTGGTCTTTGTTCCTAAGGAGGAAAACCCTCGGGGTTAAAACCTGGATAATTATGCTATTGCCCTATCCATGCCCTACCTATAGGTGCGACTTACATGCTGGAGCTAAAGCTAAGGTATTGTGTGGTTATTACAATGTTGGGCTTATGACTATTTACGTAGAGGTGATTCTGGTCTTACTGTGGGTGTATACGCGGCTGCCCCTTGCGGGGCGAGGACGTTAGGACAGCGCACTGCCCTAAGTGGCCCTCATGAACTCGCGTGTGGGAGGGCTCGTCCGCCCGGGTCGTCTTCGTCTGCGGTGTCTTCGTGCTTTTCATCATCGTGGCGTTCGTGGTATACCTTCAGATCCACCAGTCCGGCGGTTCGTCGTTGCCGTCCGTTGGGTTGCTGCAGGCGTACTATGGTCGGGGAGAGGAACTTTATTACCCGATATGGACCCTCGTACTTCGGTGCCAGCTTCGCAGCGAAATTGTCCGCTGCCTTGGAGAGATGGTGTGTTCGTAGCATGACCAGTGTCCCGATGGTGGGCCTCCATTCACGTCGTCTGAGGTTGTATAACCTCCCCTGGTTCTGTGATGCCTGTTGGGTGTTTTGGCGCACCACCTTGAAGATTTCGTGCAGTCTCGTAGCTTTGTTGGGAGGTGTTTCTCCAATTTTTCCCAATCCTGGGGTGGTCTCCTCGTAGAGGGCTCCTGGTAACCGTGGCTCCCGTCCCAGTACGAGGAAAGCTGGGCTGAAGCCTGTGGTGGTGGAAGCGCTACTGTTGATGGCCAGGCTGAGTTCGGGAAGCAGGTCGTCCCAGGTTCGTTGATCTCCATCGATGTACTGGGCAATCATTGTCTTGATTGCCCTGTTGGCACGCTCGGTGGGGTTTTGTTGAGGGGGTGTACGGTGCTGTGTGTTCCAATTCGATGCCGGCTAATTTGCAGAAATTTCGGAACGAGTGACTTGTGAACTGAGTCCCATTGTCGCAGACGAGTTTCCGGGGAATGCCGAACCTACCCAGAATTCGTTCTCGGAATGCCTTTTCTAGGAGGGCTGTCGTAGCCTTTCGGAGTGGAATCAATTCTACCCATTTGCTGAAAGCGTCGAAAAACACCAGGAGCATGGTGTTCCCGTGCTTGGACCGAGTCAAAGGGCCCACAAAGTCTGCACATATGATGTCCAGTGGTCCTTGGGCCTGTCGTGTGTGCATATGTCCTGCCGGTTTGACTTGGCTCCCCTTGAATCGCTGGCAACTACCACATCGTTGGACGTAGCACGCGACATCTCGGTAGAGTCCAGGCCAGTAGTACCGCTGGGTGATTCGTGTGGCTGTCTTTCGGATTCCTAGGTGTCCTGCTGTTGGGTGGTCGTGGCACTCTTCTAACACTCGTTGCCGATGGTCCTTGGCGACGCACAATTTCCACTGAATGGGGTCCTCTTCGATCGATCTGTTGCTTGCCTGTTTGTAGATCTGCCCGTTTTCCGTGATGAACTCTGGATGTTTCTCTGGCTGGTCCTGGATGCGTTTGAGTAGCCGTCTGAGCCATGGGCAGGTGTTCTCCTCTTCATCAGTGCGCTGGAGCGCCTCCACTGGCTGTCGTGAGAGGGTGTCGGCCACGATATTCTGGCTTCCACGTCGGTAATGGATGTCGAACTGGTACTGTTGCAGTTCTAGTGCCCATCGAGCGATGCGGCCTGTGGAGTTAAGCCATTTTAACGCGAGATGGTCCGTGATCACATCAAAATGGTATCTCTCCAGGAAGCAGCGAAGTTTTCGAATGGCCCAAACTATAGCCAGACACTCCTTCTCGGTGGCGGAGTAGTTCTCTTCGGCCTTGAGTAGTCGTCGGCTGGCGTAGGCGATGACCCTTTCCTCTCCTGCTATCTGTTGTGTTAGCACGGCTCCTAAGCCGTATGCGCTGGCGTCCGTCTGCAAGACGAACCTCTCATTGAAATCTGGGCATGCCAGTACCGGTGCTTGTGTCAGCTATTCCTTGAGAGTTTCAAATGCCTTCTGTTGCTCCTCGGACCAGACCCACTTCTGGTCTTTTTTCAAAAGGATCGTCATGGGCTGGACTATGGTGGCGAAGTTAGGGACAAAACGTCGATACCATGAGGCCATTCCAATGCAACGTCGTAGCTCCTTCAACGTGGTGGGTGGGGTTAGCTTCTGGACTGCGATGACTTTTCCTGGATCGGTGTGAATGCCTTGTTCGCTAATAACGTGCCCGAGATATACCAGACTCTTCCTGAAGAAGCTGCGTTTGTTCCGGTTCAGCCTGAGGTTGGCTTCCCGCAGCCTACGGAAAACCTCTCGCAAGTTCTTGATGTGTTCTTCCAGGCTTGCTCCGATCACGATGATGTCGTCTAGGTACGCGAAGGCGTACGGCTCCATGTCGGGTCCAATGACGCTGTCCAGGGCCCGTTGAAAGGTCGCTGGCGATGGGTGGAGGCCAAACGGCATGACCTTCCAGTGGAAGAGGCCTCGGCCCGGGACTGTTAAGGCGGTGGCTTCTCTGCTGCCCTCGGCTACCGGGATCTGCCAGTATCCGTTCTTCAGGTCCAGCGTTGAAATGTAGAATGCGTTGCGGAGCCTTTCCAGTATGTGATTAATGCGTGGCAGTGGGTAGGCATCTGGCACCGATCGGGCATTTAACTGCCGATAGTCCACGCACATCCGCATCTCTCCCGACTTCTTCCCTACCAGAACGATGGGTGCGCTGTGGGGGCTCTTGGATGGCTCGATCCTACCGTCTTGGAGTAGTTCGGTCACTTGGGAGTCGATGACCTTCTGCATGGCTGGATTCTTTGTGAAGTAGCGTTGCTTCACGGGCTTGTCGTCCCGCATGGTGATGGTGTGCTCGGCGATCTGCGATATCCCGTTCAATCCTTCGAATTTCTCCAGTTCCTCCTCCAAGAACTTGGCTGCTTCGGGTGTGGGAGGTGGCACTGAGTCCGAATCTGCCTGCCAGGGTGAGAGTTCTTCCAGCTCCATGGCTGCGACGGCGGCCAGAATTTCACATTCGTAGTCATCCTCGTCGATTCGTCGGAAGGGGTTCTCTCGTGCCAGGTCCACGTCACGTGCGCGGAATGGGTTCTTCTCTCGTGCGGTGGCTGCGTCCGATAGTGGTTCCAAATCATAGGTTTGTCCGGCTGAAGTCTTGCGCTTACGTGGTGACCGGTCTTGTTGGGCCTCTGCGGTTGTAGTCCCCGCTCCGTTGGGACGTAGTGTCGGGGTTTTGCGTTTATTGCCGGTGATGGGTCTTGTCTCGTTGAGTTTCCCTCGGGTGGGTCCTTGATTCGATGCCCCATATGAGGGCATTCCTGTCAAGGTTTCTGCCCGGGGTTGCTGATCTATGGGGAATTCTTTGGTCGACGAGACGTGTGTGCTCGTCACGGCCAAAGTCCCTGCCTGGTGTCGTCGCGTTGTCGGAAGAGCTTGGGTGGCCGAGGCGCGTTCGCTCGTCTCGGCCAAGGTTCCAGTCCTGCTCTTACGTGGTGTTGCAGAGGACGCTTTGGTCGACGAGACGTGTGTGCTCGTCACGGCCAAAGTCCCTGCCTGGTGTCGCTGCGTTGTCGGAAGAGCTTGGGTCGACGAGGCGTGTTCGCTCGTCTCGGCCAAGGTTCCTGTCCTGCTTGCTGGGGCTGCAGAGGACGCTTTGGTCGACGAGACGTGTGTGCTCGTCACGGCCAAAGTCCCTGCCTGGTGTCGTCGCGTTGTCGGTAGAGCTTGGGTCGACGAGGCGCGTTCGCTCGTCTCGGCCAAGGTTCCAGTCCTGCTCGGTGGTGCTGCAGAGGACGCTTTGGTCGACGAGACGTGTGTGCTTGTCACGGCCAAAGTCCCTGCCTGGTGTCGTCGCGTTGTCGGAAGAGTTTGGGTCGACGAGGCGCGTTCGCTCGTCTCGGCCAAGGTTCCTGTCCTGCTTGCTGGGGCTGCAGAGGACGCTTTGGTCGACGAGACGTGTGTGCTCGTCACGGCCAAAGTCCCTGCATGGTGTCGTCGCGTTGTAGGAAGAGCTTGGGTCGACGAGGCGCGTTCGCTCGTCTCAGCAAAGGTTCCAGAGTGTTGTCGTTGCTGTGCGTCTGAGCTATGGGCCGTAGATCTGGTCGTGGTTTGATCTTTCGGGCCTATAGGGCTCGGGGTCGTGGTCACGTATGGGTTCCCGCCGTGTAGTGCTAAGGTCGTCTGGTGCCGTTTGCGGCGCTTGGCTTCCTGGATTGGGCTGGCCGTATGTTCGGAAGGGGTGGTCGAGGACAGGGGGACAGTTGAGACTTGGCTTTGCGTGTGGAGGGGCTCGGCGAACGTTACGATCCGTGGGGGCAGTACCGTCGTGTGGATGGAAGGGTCTTGCCTCAATTTTAACTGGAGGTACGCTCGGCCACAGTGAATCCTTGCCTGGATACCACACAGGAAGTCGAGGCCCAGGATGATGTCGTCTAATACAGTGGGCAAAATAAGTAGGGTTACCTGGGTTTCCTTTTGGTCGAGCCGCGCCCTCGCTGTGATCGCTTGAGTGATGTCCTTCCGTGTTCCGTCTGCTAGGCTGATCCGAGTCCTCACCTCTCGTCGATTCTCCGCCGTTCCCAGTTCTTCGGCCACTCGCTGACTAACGAAAGATCGGGTTGCTCCAGTGTCGAGGGTGGCTGAAAAGGCTCTCCCGTCGATGGTGACCAGAGCGGCGATCCTTCCCCCAATCATACTTAATGGGTGGGGGACTCCGGGTTCCGGGTGTGTGCCTCCGTCCGTGTCCCGGTTGAACGGAGACCTGTCCCGTTTCCCGACTGGGTCTTTCGGCAGCAGTAGATTGTCCTGATGTTTCGGCGTCCACATTCCCAGCAGAAGAGTTTCTGTCGGTTGGTACATCCATCCCTGAAAAGTCCTTCCTCTCCGCAGTTCCGGCATGCTCGGCTCACATCGATTGGCCGCTCCTCCTCCTGAGTGATTACCCGACTAATGCCGTTGGATGCTCCGCTGGTCTCTTTGGTGGGGTTCCGCGGTGTTGTAGTTTCGTTCCCGGGGAATGCTCGGGGTCGGTTGGCTCGTCCGGCCTCCTTGCCACGAGTGGAATCTCGGTCCCGTGCTGTTTCGTAGGCTGAGATGAGCTGCGTCAGCTCAGACAGCGTGTGAAAGTCCTGCCTGCGTGTGTAGATTTGGTACTCTGGTCGGAGGTTTTCCGGTCCAATTCCTGCTCCCGGGTGTATTTGGCACGCTGCATCATCAACCGAAGGGCGATCATATAGTCGCGGAAGGATTCTCTGGGTTTCTGCTCCCGGCTCCGGATGGTATCCTCCAAGCGTTGGAAGTATCTGGGGGGCAAGAAGAAGTCCAGAAATTCTTTGCGGAAATCCGTCCAAGTCTGTCCCTGCATCTGGAAGGTACGGAACCATCCTTCCGCCCGGTTCCGGTTAAGAGTCCTAAGATGGCACGCGGCAGCTGCTCTGGGCTTCCCCCGTAGGAATCGACTCGTTCTTCTAGCCTTTCGATGAATGCCAGTGGGTCGTCATGTCCGTCAAAGGTGAGTCCCCATTTGCGGAGCTTGTCTGCAAGGAGGGAGTACGAAATTCCTCCTCCCCCTGGCCGATGCAGTTGTCGGTCATGAGTTGGATGGTTCCCCTCGAGGGCCGCTGGTTCAATCGCACTGGTCGGTTGCCGGTTTGCCTGAGGTCCTGGTCCTACAGGCCAGTGGCGTGGCTCGAGAGCGAACACCGGTTCCGGAAGGGTGGCTTGATGGCGGCGGCTTGGGTGTGCCGAAGGCTCGCTTGTGGCGTTGGAATGTCCGATCGCCAAGATTCTTGCTGGTTGACTCGGGCTGGCCTCATCGGATATGATTATCTTCAGGGGTCCTGTCGGTGGGTTCTGTTGCTGAATACCTGCGGGAATCGATGGGTCGGTTGATGGTTGATGTTACCATCAATAATACGAATATTGTTAAATTCATTTTCTGTAATTTGAGACAATTTAAAATTTGACGTTATCTTTATGAATCAAACGGTTTCTATTATTTATAATAATTTTATTAGGTAAGTTTTCTTTAACTACTTGTCTTTTATATCTGGCTTTTAGTTTATTCCTCTTTCCATGTTTTTTCTCATAAATGACCTCACCTACGTGATAGTCCTTTTCCTTCCTATCTTTATTATGAACCTGTAACATTTTTTCTTACGCTAATTTTAATATTTCGGGAATATTTTCATGCTTGATTTTGTTATACAGAATGTCAAACAGTCTTTGATTAGTAGTTGAATGGATTGTGAAGTTATACTTTTGAGCTGCTCTAATTATAATTTCTGAATAATCAACCAAATTAAGTTGATCTTTTATGCAACGAGCAATTTATGTAAGTGTAGAATGTGCCCTTTCTATTTGTCCATTCGACGTACTATGTCGAGGATCTGCATAATATAAATTTATCCCACATCTTTGTGCAAAAGATTTAAACTGGGAGGAAGTAAAACTTGGTTCATTATCTATCATCAGAGTTTTAGCTAATGGAAAGTGTTGCAGAATTTCTGAAATCTTTTTTTTTGATTTTGAGCTTCTTCGGAATCTCTTTTACAACTAAATATTTTGAATAAGAATCTATACAAGTTAAAAATATTAAATTCTGTGCATAATATATATCCATATGTAAATTTTCTCCTTCCTTATTTGGGATAGGTGCCTGTTTGATAGGGATTTGTACTGGTTGTCTATTATATTTATTTTGGTTGCAAATTGTACAGTTCTTAACATATTCCTTGAGTTTTTTGTATAAATTCGGCCAATAATATAATCGGTTTATTTGTTTATAGTTTTCGTCTAATCCCCTGTGTGCTCTACAATGAGTTTCTTCGATTATTACCGCTCTGTCTCCAGGATTTTCTACATCCTGAACAAATCTTCTTGTATACAAAAACTTATTAGTGAAATTATTCATAAGAGGAATTTGAATTCTATAGAAGTCCTCTAATGTACAGTGTACTCCTATTGCTATATTAGGAGGAATGTATTCTCTTAAGATAGATACCAAATTTTCCGTAGTATCAAATTCTATTATATGTCTTGTATTTCCAAATATGTTAATCGACTCATGTATTGTATACCTCCCCGTTGCTATTAGCAATTGTTGCTTTAACTGGTTTAAGGGTTTTCGGGTTTCTTGTATAACATTCTCAAAACTACTCTCTGCTGAATGCTGAGTGCTCTGATCTGAGACCGATTCGTTACTGTCAGTTAAGTTGTTAATCTGTATTCTTGATAAGGCGTCTGCGACTACATTTGTTGCCCCTGGCTTATATATTATTTTGGGTGAATAACTTTCAATGAATGAATGTGGGCTGGGTTTTGCGTTCCCTGGACAAACGAGCAAAAGCGAATTCGCCCCCAGGCGAATTCCCAGTCAGCACGAAGAGCGCACAATGGAGAGAGAGCAGCGAGAGAGAGCAGCGCGAGCAGTTGGAAGACAACCACCGACGAAAAGGGTTGCGTGTAGAACAAAACGACGACGACGTCCAATTTTAGTTCCTTGTAACTTTAATATCAATATTACTGTACCGAAACCTTTATTTTAACCTTACTCTGATTAATAAACAAAAAACCCCACAATTGGGAGCTCGTGCGGAATGGGAGTGAAGGAAACTAAGTGACGGTACGACGGCGGTGCAAGCAACGGAACTTGGAACAAAAAACGACGCGGAGTTTAACAAATTTAAACAGCGGGGAAAAAGAAATAGACGAAATTTTTTTTATCTCAGCAAAATGACGTGTTTGAACGAGTTAATTCCAAAAAGCCTACGAGGGGCAACGAAATCGAGCATTTGTGCATTGCACAAATTCGTGTTTGAAAAAGAAGGAGACCGAAATAATAGAAGCCGGTTGCGCGAATTTAGTGGATTCGAATACGACGAAAACGACGCCAGATTCTTAGCAAAGCGCGTATACATACAAGCAAAGCTAACGGACCGTGATCTTGTTTCAATATGTGTTACATTGAAAATAAATCACAATGCGGAAAATTTGGAACTTCATATTTTTCGGAATTTGATGGGAGGCAGGCTGCTGCAAAACAACAACGACGATGAAAACAACGACGATGATGAAGACGACGCTGATAAAGACGAGGAAAAAGACGCAAGCGACGAGAATGGTATAGATGAAAACGAAGGCGAAGAAAACGACGAAGAAGCTGTGTACGAGAGGCGCTCGAGTGAGCGAGACAACTACAGCGACGTACATAACATACACACAAGCGAAATCCCAACAACAAGCCGAAAAGGGAATACAGATAGAAGCAACGTGCAAAGACAAAACTACGATGAGGTGGTCGCGCCACGTTTTGCCATAAGTTTCCGCGACATAGAAGACTCTATCCAAGTGTTTGATGGCTCTGATGATATAGCCGCCGAGGAATGGATAACAGAATTCGAAGAACAGGCTGAGTTCATGCATTGGAGTGATCTACAAAAACTTATTTTCGCAAAGAAGTCGCTTAAGGGCATTGCCAGGTTATTTGTTTTGAGCGAGAAGCATATGAATTCGTGGACAACGTTGAAGAGTGCGCTTTTAAGAGAGTTTAAGTCGAGAGTCAATATCAAACAGATACATATGCAGCTCAGTGAGAGTAAACGACGATCCAAAGAGAGTGTTCTGGAATATTTTTATCGCATGAGAGATATTGCAGCGCGAGGCAATGTGGAAGACGACGCGCTTATGCAATATGTAATCGACGGTATTGACGAGATGGCTTTAAACAAAACAACTTTATATGGTGCGAAAATGATGAGTGACTTTAAGAATAAATTAAGAGATTATGAGAAAATAAGCGATAAAATAAAAAAGAGTGACAAAGCTGGAAGAGAGAAGAAGATGCCGTTTGGGCAAAATAGTACCCAAGTGAGCAAAAAAGAGTTTGTTTGTTTCAACTGTGGAGAGAAGGGACATTTGTCTAGCAGTTGCGTGAGCAAAGAGAAAGGAAGAAAGTGTTTCAAGTGTAATCAGTTTGGGCACATATCAAAGAACTGCAAAGAGAAGAATGAAAAGCAAAACGATGAAAAACAAAACTTACGTGTAGTTTCGAATAAAATGGAAATAACGTCTAAAGAAGTTTCGATTAAAGATACGAAGTGTATGGTACTATTTGATACCGGTAGTAAATTTAACATTTTACGCCAAGACTTGTACGACGAACTGCGCATGCCAAAATTAAAAGATTGCAGAGTGTGTTTGGTCGGTTTTGGAAGTGAGAGTAAAGCTGACAATATCAAGCCGATAGGTAAAGTGGAGCATAGCATACGCATTGACAATGAAGAATATGTGTTAAACTTTTATGTTGTTGCTTCAAAGTTCATGGATATTAAACTGATCATCGGAGAAGAGCTTTGTTTGCACGCAGAAGTGTCGTTTAATCGTAATGGAGTGAAAGTAAATAGAATGGCAGATGAAAATAATGAAGTACCGTATGACGAATCGTCCATAATGAGAATCGACGTAGCGGTGGACAATTCCGAGCTAAAAATAAACAGCGCGGCAAACGAGATTACCCGACGCGAAGTAAACGAGATAATATCGACGTATAAACCAAAAAAATCAAAAACAACGAACATTGAAATGAAAATTATTTTAAAAGACGAAACACCAATCTTTTCGCGGCCTCGGCGATTTGCGATATCTGAAACGCGCATCATAGAAGACCAGATTGACGAGTGGCTGGACAAAAAGGTAATAGAGGAGTCCGATTCAGAGTTCACAAGCCCAGTTGTACTTGTGAAGAAGAGCGACGGCACACCACGACTATGTATTGACTATAGACGTATCAATAAAGTTCTCGTAAAAGATCATTTCCCGTTGCCGTTAATAGACGACCAGCTAGATCGTTTGCAAGATGCTGTAGTATTCAGCACCATTGACTTGAAGAATGGGTTCTTTCATGTTCCTGTAGCTGATGATAGTAAGAAGTACACCTCATTTGTGACGCAGAGCGGCCAGTACCAGTTCCGCCAGGTGCCGTTTGGATTGACGAATTCTCCCGGAGTATTCCAGAGGCACATTGGCGCAATATTTCGACCGCTGACTAGAAAAGGCATTGCACTACCATATGTCGACGACGTAATCATCTTAGCCAAAGACGAACAAGAAGCCTTAGCAAATCTAAAAGAAGTTCTCAAGACGTGCGAAGAGTATGGGCTAGAGCTGAATTGTAAAAAGTGTCAGTTTTTACAAACACGAATCCAGTTTCTCGGCCATATCATAGAGAACAAAAAGCTGTATCCGACCCCGTTGAAGATTGAAGCCGTTTCAAAGTTCAAGACGCCACAGACACTGAAGCAGCTTGAGAGTTTTTTGGGTCTTACAGGATATTTTAGAAAGTTTATCTACAATTACGCAGTTATAGCCAAACCATTGACTGGCCTAACGAAAAACAATGTAAAGTTTGCAATTGGCCCGGACGAAGAAAACGCCATATGCGTGTTGAAGAAATGTTTGATATCAAACCCAGTGTTAGCCGTTTATAATCAGAAGTACAAAACAGAAGTCCATACGGATGCATCAACAGATGGTTTTGGCGCCGTGCTTATGCAAAAATCACCAGACGACAGCCAATTGCATCCAGTATATTACATGAGAAAGAAAACAACAGAGGCACAACGCAAATACACGAGCTATGAATTGGAAATACTTGCGGTCATCGAAGCATTGACGAAATTCCGAGTTTATCTATTGGGTATCCCATTTAAGATAATAACAGATTGCAACGCGTTCACCAAAACATTAGAAAAGCAGAATCTTTGTACTAGGGTAGCAAGATGGATAATGTTTCTTCAGGAGTACAACTATGAAGTTGAGCACCGCGCAGGCTCACGAATGCGTCATGTGGATGCACTTTCACGGTATCCAATTATGCATATAAGCGACGGAAGCATCTTAGGTGGAATAGAACAAGCGCAAAAACATGACGAACATCTAAAGACGATTCTGAAACTTATTAACGACGACAATCAACAATACGAAGACTACTTTGTAAAGTCTGGAATCCTCTACAAGTTAGTCAACGATGCAGAATTGATGGTGGTTCCAAGGGATATGCAGAAAACCATTATCGGCAGAGCTCACGATAGAGGGCACTTCGCTATGAAGAAGACGAAGGAGCTAATTTGCAACGAGTATTACATACCAAATTTAGACGACAAAATCAAAAAGTATATCGACTGCTGTATACCTTGCATATTGGTAAATCGCAAGCGAGGTAAACAGGAAGGACTTCTGCACCCCCTGCAAAAAGATGCCGTGCCGCTACAGACGTATCACATTGACTTTTTGGGTCCACTGGAATCAACCGGCAAGAACTATAAACATATACTTGCTGTTATCGACGCCTTCACGAAGTTTTGCTGGTTATACCCTACAAAGTCAACTACATCTAACGAGGTCATATTAAAGCTACGCAGCCAAAGCGTGACGTTTGGCAACCCTGCTTGTATCATTTCAGATAGAGGTTCGGCGTTTACCGCTCAAGATTTCCTGCAGTACTGCGACGACGAAAACATCAAACTGGTGAAGACGACTACAGGACTTCCACGGGTAAACGGGCAAGTGGAAAGACTCAACGCAGTGATCATCTCCGTGCTTGCCAAGCTCAGCATAGACGACCCTTCAAAATGGTTTAAGTACGTAGATCGAGTCCAGCGAGCCATAAACTCGACATATACCAGAAGCATCGATACCACCCCTTTTGAACTTCTAATGGGTATCAAGATGCGCACCAAAGATGACCAGCAGCTTCAGAGTTTGATCCAAAAGGAGTCCATCGTTGCATTTGAAGATGACCGCAATGAGCTACGGACAAAAGCGAAAACTCAAATTCTGAATATGCAAGCCGAGAACAAAAAGACGTATAATTTGCGACGTAAGGCAGCTAGACAGTATGACGTTGGCGACCAAAGGCCAAAGTTGCCATAAAGAGGACACAGTTTGGTAGCGGGCTCAAACTTAAGCCAAAGTTTTTGGGTCCTTACCAGATCATCAAGGTGAAGCAGAACAATGCCTACGACGTCAAAAAAGTTGGCAATTCCGATGGTCCAAAGCACTCCTCTTCGTGTGCGGAATATCTGAAGCCATGGTCCACAAGCAACAACGACGATAGCGACGATGCATTCGAGGCGAGTGCATAGTCAGGACGGCCGGATGTGGGCTGGGTTTTGCGTTCCCTGGACAAACGAGCAAACGCGAATTCGCCCCCAGGCGAATTCCCAGTCAGCACGAAGAGCGCACAATGGAGAGAGAGCAGCGAGAGAGAGCAGCGCGAGCAGTTGGAAGACAACCACCGACGAAAAGGGTTGCGTGTAGAACAAAACGACGACGACGTCCAATTTTAGTTCCTTGTATCTTTAATATCAATATTACTGTACCGAAACCTTTATTTTAACCTTACTCTGATTAATAAACAAAAAACCCCACATGAATACCACCTTTTCATTTCTATATTTGGATTCTTTTGAGAAATTGCGAAAGAAAGTGGTTGATGGTCTGTGTATATCTCGATGTTGTTAACACCATATAAATAATTACGCAACTTTTTGAATGCCCAAACTATGGCCAAAAGTTCTTTCTTATTAGTTGCATATACTTGCTCTGTTTTGGTTAGAGTTTTGGAAATGTAATTGGTTTTCCTTCCTGGGATAGGACTGCACCAATCGCAATGTATAAGGGCTTTTACTTGGCCTTATTATTTCATCTTTTAGCATGCGACTAACTTCAGAGTTCACAAAATCTGAAGCGGACATAGCATAGGGATACTGTTTGCTATAGATAGCCCTATCGTTTTCTGTGTTTATGTCACAGCGAACATCTGTCCTAAAAAGAATTTGCATGTTTATTTTTGAGTGCTCTTTATTAATAATGTTTAATATTTCGTCCTCCAAATCTTTTTTTTGATTTGAAGTTGACTCATTCACATTGTTTAATACATATTTGTCGGATAATTCAACGACGGCGTGTTCAGGATTTTTGAATCCCAAACGTTTCATTTTATTTAATTCATGTTTGTCGGATAATTCAACGACGGCGTGTTCAGGATTTTTAAATCCCAAACTTTTCATTTTATTCAATTCATGTTTGTCGGATAATTCAACGACGGCGTGTTCAGGATTTTTAAATCCCAAACTTGTATAGCTTTGATTTGCCTCTTCAGACTCAGATCTGACTTTGGCCTTCTCATCAAAGTATTTTTTTATTATATATTCCTTTAATGGAAGGATATTTTTTCCTCCAGATAAAGAAAGTTGGTTTAAAGAGCTGTCATAATCATAAATTAATTTCTCTTCCTTGCCCCCATATCTTATTACCTCTTTTTCTGTGTCAATTACAGCTCCGATTTTTTTCAATAGGTTGTAACCTATAAGTAAGTCTGAATTTAACCCATCTATTTCATAAAATGTATAACGCGTATCGAATATTGTTACCATGTGCTAATATTTAATAATAGAGTATCCATTTACTGTGGCCACTTTCTTATATATGGGAAGTTCGTTTTTATTTCCATATATTCCTGCTCTGATGTAACAGGAGGTTGCCCCGGTGTCAATTAATATTTGAAGTTTTTTATTTATCTTACTATCAGTCCGGATAATGTAGGGTAATCCTACTCCGGAGTCTTTCCTAAAAAATGATCTTCTTCGATATTATTCAATCTCATTGTTTTGTTAACCGGTTGGTTAACAGTACCTGTTGCTTCCCTTTTATTTTGTGGATGGTATTGCTGATTGTTCTGCGCCTCTGGCTTTTTATTTTGGAACCATTTATTTTGATTATAATTGTTATTGTTATAATTATTATGGCCCTGATAGTTGTTGTACCTAGGCCTATTCTGAACCTGTATGATTCGTCTACCTCTTAAATCTGCCCTGGTTCCAAGTATTATTTCTATTCTGGTTAAAATTGTTATAATTATTTTTTTTGTTATAATCGGGTTGGTGAAACCTTAAGTTATTGCCATTCCTTTGATTATTATCATATTTATTATTGCTGTTTTGTCTGTGTTTAATATTTGAGTATTGTTGCCCAAATAAGTTTGTCTCATAGTTTTTCTGTTGTGTTGTTATGAAATTGCTTGCAAATTTTGCCCTTAAATTATTGCTTTCTAACTCTTGCACTATTATCATGGCGTTTGGTGAGTCCTGCAGGTTCATAGAAAATATTACGTCTGAAATTTGGCCGTTAAGGCCGGTTATGAACACCCTTAGTGCTGTCTTCTTATGTTTTTCATTCATTTCGGCGGTAATGGGTTTGTTTCTGCCATAAGTCATTATAGTTTTATTCATTAGAAGACCACGTTTTTTATTAATTAGTCCATAATAGTCCATTATGGATAACTTCCCTTGACTTAAAACACTTAAGTCTTGTTCTATTATATGAATGGGACGTTTGGCGCTGAAGATGAAGTCCAATCTTGCCATTATGGCATCGAAGTTTAATACTGTGCCGGTATGAGTTAAGGCATCATTTGCCATACCTGTTATCTTGTTTCTCAGGATTGATAATGCTGAGAAGAATCTATCGCTACCTTTTTTATATTGCCCCATAGCTATTTCTGCTGATTCCCTCCAACTGACGTACTGGTCTTCCTCTCCTTTATATTTCCTGACTGATTTGATGATTTCATAAGAGGTTTCACATTTAATATTTGGATCAATTTCTTTTACCTTGTAATCTTCAACCTTTTTTATATTATGATTTAACTGTAATTTTAAACTCACGATCTCATCTTTCAAAGGATTCAACTCAGTATTAACGATATGTTTAATCAAATCGCTTACATTCAATGTTGAGCTGTTTGCCTGGCTGCTAGAAGCCGCTGTTGGTAAAGGTGGTGTCATGGTGAGAATTTTTTTATAGTCGTTTTTTTATTTGGTGTTTTGTTCTTAAAAAATATTATCGCTCACGAGTTGTCTTCTTATCTTCCTTTTGGCTTGATTATCCTGATTTGGGTCGTCCTTCTTGATTTGTCCTCTTTATGGTTCGTCTAGTTTTTCTTCTTTTTAATTGTATGGTTTGGGGTCATCCTTCCTCGAAGTTTTTCGTTTGTTTTTTTGTTTTGATTTAGATTTTGATGATGTTCCGTTTTTGGGTTTTTATTTAAATTATTTTGATTTCGATGATAGTTTTTGACGTAAATTTTGATTTTAGAGCAGTGAGAATAGTTTTTTATAATCACTAATTTTCAGAATGCTGTAATCTTAGAGGATTATTCCATTAATTAATTTCCTCTACAAGGTTGTTATAACGCGAACTCTCACTTTCGGTTAAAGGGTTTTTTTTTTTGTTGCCGCACAAGTTCCTTTGTTTAATTTAGAACTGTATGTTATTTGTTTTAAAGCCTTTTTTCCGGAACACTAAAGTGCGGCCCCACGTTGGGCGCCAATTAAATAAATTGGACTGGCGACCAAGGGTCGGCTCCTAATAAACAAACCTCGGATTAAGAGAAGCAAGATCTGCTTAAGAGATTGGCTCAAGAGAGTCGGAGAATAGGATGATGAGAATTTGGTCTCAATTGTGAAATTTGAATAAACCAAACAAATATCGGGTGGCCAACGGCGCAATTGGAACTTAATGAAAAGTGTGAACTGATATGACGTCTTATTGGAGTGGGAAAGTTCATTAGGAATTGGGGACCTAATGGAACCTAATGGAAGAACTGTGTAAAAATTTCCCAACTAGAAGATGTTTATAAATCGGGTAAGAAGGTTTGGGTAGTGGGTTGGTTAACTTGCATGCATAACGACCGTTCGTATGAAAGCTTTCCTACAGCGGAGTCGACATTTCTCCAAATTCTAATATCGAAGTTATTTAGTCTTATGCTCCCATTCTCCAAGCTCATTAGGCTCGCACTCTAAGCATGCATCTCACTCTTCTGCAAGTTAATTAGACTTCTCTCCACGTTCCAAGATCAAAGCTATCTCCAAATTTAAAGCTCATTGTACTTGCGCTCTGCAAGCTACGGCCAAGTGAAGTAATATTACAAGACCCTGAATGAGTCCATTTTGGCACACCACGTGAGGAAAATATTCACTGATTACACAAACTTGGAGAGGTTGGAGAAAATCAACCCTTTCCAAAGTAACTGATGCCCCACAATTGTGCGACTGGGTGTACTCAGCGCCAGGTTCATTTCTTACGGGATTCCATATTTTTCGGATCTCCAGCAGTGAGTGTTTGTTGGCGATGCCGGTTGTGATTAGTTTAACAGTGAGTGTACGAAGTCTGTGCCTGGACTTTGCCGAGCTACCCAGCAGTACATACAACCATACCCTCAAAAACCTCCCCACACACGTACTGGCCATCGCTCTATCACCAGAAATTATTGGATGCTTATAAGTTTATGGGTCTCTAAGTTACCTTTGTTTTCGATCACAGCCCTCTCTCGGTCACAAAAATGTAATAAAACCTGAGTTGGAAGACGGACATAATCTTGAAGCACGTGCTGGCTGCCGTACCACCTATCCCTGACCCAGATAATATCACTCGGATCTACAACCAAGGCAGTCTTGTCATTATTTACTATGTTTATGCTATGAATTTTATTAATTCTAGAATACGTGAAATTAAAGTAGCCCCTGTTTATCCGACGGAGACGAAGACATGAAATCATAGCAGCAGAGTTGCCAGATGTGTAATTTGGCAACAATTTTGAAGTAAAGTCTTCCTCTTTCACCAGCGCAAGAAGATCAGTCACCTCGGCATCAGTCGAAAGGAATCTGTTTAATTCCACAAACATTTTCCATTAATTTTCTTGTTTCGTCGTCTCTTATTTACTTTTTTCGCTCGGCGTTGCCACCTAATTTGTACATCATTTCATGAATTCAGGCTAAATTTATAGTCAACTATCGTGTGTTAACGAATACATGAAATGGTGTTTATGCACACATTTTTTTCCCATTGCATGAAATGATTACATGAAATGGGTCTAGCATAAACACAATAATTATTATCAAGGTCAGATTTGGAAGAAGGGCAGAGTTAGATAGACGTACATAATCTAGAAGCACGTGCCAGCTCCCATGCCACCTGTCCCGGCACTGGATCATATCACCCGGATCTACAACAATGGCAACCGCATTGTTGGAGCTTGAAATTTAAATTTTTTAAACTGTCTTATATTTGTGCGCTAGTTCTGTTGTATTACCAAATTTAATTCTATCGCCTGCAGTTAATTGAGTCAACAGGACTGCTGACACCGATGGACTATTAATAAAATGAGGTCGTAAGTACGGCATATCTGCCAACACTGATGTGTAAGATAATGCAACAGTAATCTATAGCGCGAAAATGGAAAAGTCAAAATTTCCCTTTTGATGCCTTGGTAGGCGATTGTTTTACACACGTGTCTTCTGAGCATACACTTGATTTGCAACAAGTTTATTTTTGTTGTTGTTTCATACTGACTGATTCAAATCCCTGTGTATTGTGATCGTGCTGCATGGCATATTCATGAATTTTTCCGATTCCATGCTAAGCCTCCCACTCGATTATGGGTGATCATAAAATAAATTAAAATCATAATGTTATACAATTTGTATATTACCTATTATATATCTAAACTATTATTGTTAATTTTCTTATTATGAATGATTTAGTCAATGAATTATCTACCTTTGTAAGCTCCCGAAGTATCGATATTTTCCTATTGATTTATATTACAAGATCAACGTGAACAACTTTTTTTTTTGTGGGAAACTATAGCACCTCGCACCGCAGCAACATTTAGGGTAGGCTCAATTGAGTCCTCCAACTAGTATAGGTATAGACGGAGAACCCTGACATCTTGGTTTTCCAACATAAAATGGGGTATAACTAATCTCAATCCGTTTTTATATCGTTAGCCGCTGTGACACCAGCCGTCCTCCCGCGCAATCGTGCGCTAACCAATGATGGGTGACGCTTGTAGCCAAATCGTTAGCATACGCAGGAGAGATAGACCTTAGCCTAAAATTCGAGGAAAATAATAACTTAACTTACTAAAAGATCTTAGCATGCATTCAAAATAAAATAATTATCTCTATCTCATCTTTATTTCATCTCTCTTTCTCCTCTCTCTGCTCTGTTTCTCCTGTCTTTCTTTCCTCTCTCTATATCTTTCTTTTCTTTCTGTCTCTCCCCTCTCTCTACTCTCTCCCTACTCACTCTCCAGCCTCTCTCTATCACCCTCTCTCATTCAACCTCTCTCTATTACACTGTCGCCCCTCTCCCACTCTCTCTCCTCTCTCACTCGTTCTGTTCCCGTTACTTTCACCGTCCTCTGATCTTTCTCTCTAATTTAAGAAGCGGAAGTAAATTAGTATTGGACATAATATAATTTTTTTGCTATTACCCTGAGAAAGCACCTTACAGTAATTTCGCTGGACATCACCAAAGCCTTTGACAAAATTGGAATCCACACCGTCATACAACAACTACAAACATGTAAAGTAGGCCTATGAATCCTGAATTATGTCAAAAATATCATGACAAATAGAAAAATCCTGGTAAAAACTGGCACAATTCTATCTAACACCTTCCCCATTAGCAACGGAATTCCCCAAGGTTCTCCCATCTCCGTTATCCTATTCCTTATAGCCTATAACTCCCTCACTGATATCATCTACCTCCACAAGCAAATCAAATTCTGTGCATACGCCGACGATTTCCACCTACTTATCGAACACAAGGAACAAAAAAATCCCATAACCAACATCCAAACAATTTTTAATCAAATAGACCACTGGTGCAATCACTCAGGCTCAATCCTCTCTAAAGAGAAATTCCAACTTCTCCATATATGCCGAAAACATAACTGTAAACCAAAGATCCTCACCGGTGGCAAAACCATCCAAGCTAGCAATTCACTCAGAATATTAGGACTCACAATCAAAAACAGATATAACTGGAACTCCCATATAATTAAACTCAAAACAGAACTTGTTAGTCCACTAGGCATTATTAAACAGCTCTCGTCAATGAGATACAACAGCAACACCACATCCCTAATCCATATCATCAAATCCTTAATCATCTCCAAAATAGTTTTCTGCCTTCTCATATATGGTCATGCACCAAAAGCTCATCTCAACCGTCTAAAAACCATCCTTAATTCAGCATTAAAAGCCGCCCTAGGAGCATTTCGGACCACCCCCATAAATAATATGCTAACTGAAGCCAACATCCCCACCATCAAAAACAAGCGAGACTTCCTAGCTGGAAAAATATGCAAAAACATTACCAATTCAAAAGACACCCCCTAAACACCCTCGCAAAAAACTATAAAAGTAAACACAGACTCCTCAGCACTGTCGACAGAGCTATACAAATATCCCAAAAACATCTCATCCCCTTTTCACCAATTAGATCCACCACATGCAAAAAATTCAACATGCTAACCATCCACAAAGCAACCAACATCAGACTCTCCAAACTCAACAAGAACACCATCCCACCAATAGTCTTCCACCAACTTTTCCTCTCCATCAAATCCTCACTCCCCAAACACAACTTCCTATGCACAGATGGCCCCAAAGCAATGGGCATTACTGGGTACAGAATTTCCAATGAGTCTTCAACAATAAAAACTGGACTTCTGTCATTATTCTCGTCGCTACTATCCAGCGAAATAATAGCAATACACGAAGCCATCTGTACTGACTTTCTCTCCTCCATTACCGCAATCACAAGTCCCAACAATCACTCCTACTACGCCTCCTCAATCAGAAACCTAATCACCATACACTTCCCTAAGATCACAATAATATGGATACCCAGCCACATAGGCATAAAAGGCAACGAGATCGCAGATACCTCAGCCAAACTTACCGCCAAATTTTCCCTCATATACACCCCAAACCACAATTCAAACGACACTTCCCACTTCCTAAGGCAAATCCTCCAATCCACACAAGCCGACCTCCTCACAAAAACTTCTACCTGGTACCATCAGATCAGACAACACCCTTCCCTCAACCCCATACCCCCTATAAACTCTTCCACGAACATACGACACCAAGTCGTCATTAACAGACTAGAGAGCAGTGTGGTAAATAACATCCATCTATAAGTTTTCTTGAAAGTCTTTAGTGATGAAAGAAGTGAATTCTAATAAATTCGAGGAAGCTCAGCTGGAGTCGGAGATACAAGCGATTTGCAGAGATGTTGCAGGTGCGTAGTTAAAATTTTTGCACACAGCCAGAAACCCCGTCAGGACCAGGTGTGCATGCGCTACGGTTATACTTCGTACAAATAAAATCAGTTAAATATTCAAATTTTGTATCAAAGCGAGCAGAAATGTATAGAATGTAATAATATTCTGTTTCTTTATTAATATTTGTATATCAAAACTTCCTAACTTGCTGAGTGCGTCTGTATTGTGTGGAACCACGAACCGAACTACTAGTCATCGATACCTCTCGGAACCAGCACTTGCTTCCGACGATGCGTCGTTGCCAGCCCCCGATTGGGTGGATCCGCCACATTTACTCCCCCCTCTGTGACTTCGTCGGCAAGAGACGGAAACGCTAATGGGTCTGGTGATGGAGTCGGTATTGGCCGTGGGTTTCTCTCCTGCAGCTCTGCATTCATTCCTGGAGTGTCGTCATTCGCAAGAAAGGCAGGTTTGAGCAGATTTACTGAAATAGTCTTTTCCTGACCATTCAGCTCCATTATGAAGACTTTTTCGTCTACACATCGAACAATTTTAGAAGGGCCCGTGTATGGCTGCTCCAGCGGTTTCTTGACAGTGACCATAAGTTAAAATACGCGGGTGCAGTTCTTTAAGCTATTTGATATGAAAATCTGGGGCTTTCAGTGGTGAGCTGATAGTATTGGCTTGATGGCGCGGATGTGTTGACGGAACCTTTCAACGAAGCGATACGGAGCTTTACGATTTTCTGTGCTTTTCTGAGTAAAAAACTTATTGGAAGCATTGGAGCATTTCTGCAGGTGACGCTTTTTGGTCCTCCTTATATGCTGCGCTCAAGCCAAGTAGTGCAATTGGCAGGAGTTGCACATTAGTGAAGCCTTCAGTGTACGATGCCATCTCTCAATTAGCCCATTTCACTGCGGGTGGTAAGCTGTAGTCCGTATCCTCATGGCACCGATCATTCATCTCAGCTCAGTAAAAAGACCAGATTCGAACTGTGTTCCTTGATCAGTGGCTATGGTTGGAGGCGTGCCAAATTGACTAATCCAGTGTGTGTAGACAGCTAAAGCTGCGATCAATAATAGTGAGGAAATAACGGAGGTTGTTGACGCGTGGTGGTTCTATTAGATTCAGGTGTATATGGTCAAAACGATGGCTTGGAATTTTAATGTGATTAAAAGCACTGCGAGTGTGCCGGTGGATTTTCGAGCGCTGACATGGAACAGAACTGTGGCTATGGCGTCCCAGCAAATACCTGGCCAAACGAATCGTTGTCTTAATAATTTGGCTGTGGTACGACCGCTCGGATGTGCCAAAGCATGAACTGAGTCAAATGCACGTCGTTTGATACTCGTAGGTATGGCCTAATCTCCCTGTAAATGTGTCACACCATATGTCGTATGCCTCCAAACGCTGAACTTCAATGTTTAATGACGTATTTTCTATTTGCTGAATTTCGTCGTTATTTTGCTGCTCCTCGAAAATAATCTGTGCATTGAAATTAATTGCCATATTGATTGCGTGGATGCGTGAGAGGGCATCGGCGACTGTGTTTTCCTTACCAGGCGTGTGCACAATTTCCGTCGAAAATTGGGAAATGAAGTCAAGCTGTCGCAGTTGACGTGGTGATGCCTTCGATGCTTTCTGTGAAAACGCGTATATAAGTGGTTTGGGATTGGTTTGAATAACGAACCGTCGCCCATCCAGTATATGTTTGAAGCAGCCCCAATTGCAGTGTCGAAGGCGTCAGTTTTTACCACTAATTCGGCTGACGGTGCGAGGAATGTTGCTTGCGTGACCGAGTCCATTCTTTGCTTGCACTTCTGGAACGCTTCATCGGCCTCTGGAGTCCACTTGATTTCTCGCTTATAATTTTTATTTGCACCTATTAAATATTCCGTCAGTGGGACTTGAGTTTTTTCTGCACCAGGAAATAAACGCCTGTAATAATTGACCATACCTAGGAACCTTCGCAAATCCATAATTGTTTTTGGTTTAGGAAATTCTCAAAGAATTTGTGTGGAGGCTTAGACCCTGTGGAGCTGATAGTGTAGCAAGGAAAACAACCTCTTTTTTTTCAAAATGATACTTCTGCGGGGTAATGCTCAAACTGTTCTCGCGTAGAATTTCGAATATTGCTGCAAGGTGCAGCAGGTGTTCCTCGTGGGAGCTTGAGAACACGATGATGTCGTCAATGTAGCAGCCAACGAAAGGTAGGCTACAAAGTAGGTTCCCCATATTACGCTGGAATGTTTGTGCTGCATTGCGTAAACACGGAGGAGTTGTAACAGCGGTTTTGGTTTATCCTCTTGCGCGACAGGAATCTGGTGGTTCGCGCGCACTTAGTCAATGGTCGAGAAAACTTTGGATCCGTACAAACGCTGAATGATATCATCAGAGTGAGGTTCCGGATAGCGATCTGGATTGGTACGAGAATTTCCCCTGCAAGCCGCCTCGGCTTGTCAAAAACTGGAGGACCAATCTCGATGTAGTGAGCTACGTCATTATTAACGCTCGTTGCTGGAGATGTGTTTGGTCGGGTTATCTCACTGAAACTTTTAAATAGATCTAAATAGGATCAATTGATTCCGTTTGCGTTTTAAGAATTGATTGAAGGAACGTTGTACAGCTTGCCCTTTCGCAGACAGTGAGGTTGAGATCCAGAAGCAAGCCGAACTGAATAAAAAAATCAGCTCCAAAGATTTCTGACTGGACATGGGCTATTATTAAAGTCTAGCTGAACTTCCGGCGTAGGCTTAGATTAAACGATCTAAAAAACGATCTTCCATATGTGTCGATGACTGATTTGTTTGCTGAATATAATTTAAAGCTATTTTGTTTGTATCGCTTACTATTAAGTATGTATATCGGTATGAGTGATATGACCGAACCGGAATCAATGAGGAATTTGTTATTTACAAAGCGGTCGAAAATGTGGAGTCGAAACTCTTTGGTGAGGTGGGCGAGTTGGTTTTTGCTCTCACTGGACGCCTGTACAGATGGCAGCTTCTTTAATTTCCCTGCTGTATGGACCAGGAGCATGGCTGCACACAGCGACGGTCGTTGACACCAAATCGGTTGTGGTAAAAACATACGAGTGCTGCTGTAGAAACCGTTTGTCGGCTTATGTTTGTCTGACCTCGCTTGTTGTTAGCAAGCTGTTTTTTCAGCAGAGCTAAAGTGGCTTTCATCTTATCCATGTCATGCTTATGTAAATTAAGACCGTCATCTGGAGTGTCAACTGAGCGGCGAGAACCTGAGTGTTGAGCCGTGTTTGGGCTGCGCGCAGTTGCCATGACAAAAGGACCTTCCTCTTCCATTGGATCATCTGCAAGTGCGATCTGTTCCTCAATGGAGGCGGAACGTAGCACTTTTAGGCTTCGTTGATCATGCTGCGGAGGAGTGACTCACAAACCATCACTGGATGCACGTCCTCCAGCTAGTATTTCAGTTGGCGCAGAAACTGCGATGGCTTTTGCCCATCGAGTACAAGTTCTGTCATTGCTCTGTGTAGTTGGCGATCAGCAGACTCAGTGCTGAAATGACATCGAAATGACATCACTGCACGAGTATTCAAACCAAAGATCAAAGTACTCATGAATTGCATCGTTAAATAGAAGGTATTTGGTCAAATCCTTTCTTGGATGTACTTGGTTGAATGGCAGCACATACACACATTCTGCTTTGGATGTTCGACAAGACTCGACCAGATCATGTTGATTCGATAATTTCTGCCGAAATATCAGATCCAGAAACTGATTCGGAGTTGCATTCCGTTGAGAGAACGAATCATCGATAAATTTGGGCGAAAAAGTGTTTGTTGACAAAACATGATTTTATTGGGCATTAAGTACCTGCAACATTCTTTTCTGAACAGTTTTTCACGCGAGTTCTACCTCAAAAACAAACAAAACTGTAATATGTAAAAAATTTTGGAGCGCCAAGAGTTTTTTCTGTTTTGAGTATAGATCGTTTGAGCATCTAGACTGAGATGTTTGATATTGCATCATAGCGATCTGTTACTCTGCGGTCGCATCTGTAAGGGTTCCATAAGCTATGCTTTACGTTAAAGTCGCCTCCTTTTATGCATTTTTGTTCAAGTTGTGCACATAAATTGTTCAAATCCGTACTGGACCGTACAAAATTGGGCGGTAACTATACTGAGGACACGATGATGTTTCCAAATACAGTTTCTTGTATGAGCATAAAATCAATATATTTTTTAAGACCTTGGCTCCAACTTCTCCAACAAGACAGACTTCTACTCTACTCCTAGCCATAATGCCAGCTTGCTCCATTTGACCGATTGATAGAAGTTGACACGGATGACACTGATTTATCGTCTTCACCATCATTCTCCGTATCCGACTCACCCTCGTTATTTGCTTCATAATGTGACAACTCTGTTGCAAATCCTCTTTTAGTCGTACTCAATCGCAACTCCGACAACTTCTGACGCAACTCGTCAGCCTTCAATGCCAAGATCTCTTTTCGCTCCATTTTACAATTTTAACCTGCAGAAAATTTAGTTGGATTTTTTTTTGTTTATTTTTTGTTTTTGTCAGTATATTCATTTATTGTTATACACAAAATATCACTCTTATATGTACTCTACCACTTTCTAATTTTAAAATGGATTGTGGGTACAAATAACGAGTTCGAATTAAACAAAAAAAATCCTCTTGTAAGGTAAGTCATGGTCATTCTATATGTTCTCTACCAGGTTTGGAGTAAGCTATTAGATCCTCCTGGCTGGCAAGTCAATTGGATGAATCCGCTTCAGCCGTGTTCTGTGCAATGCTCTGGACAGCCTCCTGGCTTGCAAATGTGAGTCTGGAGTGCAGAGTAATGCCAAGGTATTTGTGCTCCTTGTATTGATTAATGAGAATTCCGTGCAGGAATACCCCAGGGCAGCTTTCTCTTTTTAAGGTGTGTGTCACAAGCACGCATTTGTCGGTGCTAATGCTGATATTTCACCTGCAAACCCAGTTTTCGAATTTTTGAGGTATCCCTGCAGTATGTCTGTTGCCTCGTATATGCATTCCGCTCTAGCCATCGCGGCAGTGTCATCGGCGAAAGTAGCCGCAGTAAGAGGTTGGTTACCATGCATTCTAGAGTTGGCTGGCTTCGGCATGTCATGCATGTACAGTGTGTATAAAATTGGCCCCACTCCGGCACGGATGAATTTGGGTGATACAGCTCTGCGTCACACGGAAGCTCATCTCTACTAGGAAGCTTTTGACCAAAGAGTACAGCTGCGAGTTGATCAACGGCCTGATCTTGAAAAGCAGCCCATCATGCCATACACGTTGCCAAAAGTTTGGTTAAATCTCAAAAAAAAAATGTAAATAGAAACACAGCCCTGTCCACTATAACAATTTTTCACAACCTTAGAATATACAAACTTTCCAGCAACGCTGCACCGCTAGATAAGTCTGTCTCTCGATGATGCCACTGCTCACGTTCTCGTTCCGCTCTCTCGCACCGTAGTTCGTCGCCGTCCCGCTCTCTTCGTGTGCACCGCTTCTTGTCGCCGTCCCACTCTTTGTAGCGTCGCACATACTTTGAAGACTTCCAAACTCAACTGGAACCTTCTGGTCGTCTTCGTCGGCTGCCAAAATCCGTGCACCAGCCCTTGGCTTACACGATCCTACACACAACGATGATACACCCAGGTCCAATGACTTGCTTGTTTTTCGCTTCTACACTGCGTGCACCTCGTGTCCACAAGATGCTTTTCTGCTTTGTATGTGTGAGTTGTCGCTACTCACCGTCTGTATGAGTGCTCGTTACTTTGCCTCGTTACTTGCAATCGCACGTCTCTCTGAGGAAATTCTTGCTGCTTCGCTGTCCCACTGCTGCTACCTTTGTCGAACTCCAGCCAATTTGCTTATGCCGACTTTTCGATCTTCTCCAGCCTCTTATTTGCGAATTGCCTCTGAATTTCACGTTCTTATTTGCCAAAAATTACTGCAAACTTTCCCGAATGGTAGGCCACATCCCGGTTGAGCCCCCAAAATTGCGGTGTCTTCCTTTTAATAAGTTAGAACACTGACAGTTTAATTGTTTAAATGATAGATATAAGGCAGTTTATTCATTTGACCTGGTTTTTTTAGCTTAACAAATTATGCGTGCGATATGTACGAGATATTGGCAGCGACTGAGTCTGGCGATATTTTACCACTCTCCTCTTTTAGTTGCAACTGAGAATGATATCTATCGATATGTATTGGAGCAGAGACAGAGACATAATAGGTGAGACCGCTTCTGGTGTTCTTTGTGACTCCGCTCCCAATACCGCATCCTAAAGTAATATTTGTGCATCAAAATTTCTTAACTTGCTGAGTGCGTCTAAATTGTGGGGAACCACGAACCGAACTACTAGTCATCGATAACTCTCGGAACGAGCACTTGCTTCCGACGATGCGTCGTTGCCAGACACCGATTGGGTGGAACCGCCGGTGTGGCGCTGAAGGACGAAAATGCACGGATAAAGCACCGCAATATTGAATAATTCAAACTTTTCGAAAAGGAAATGCAATCAAATATTTTGTATTCCCTATTTATCCCCTAAATTTCAAACCAATTCCGTTTTCTCGACCGCCAATTTTTAGCATAGCCGCTTGTTTGGTTTTTGTTTTTTCCACTACATAGCAGTGTTTTGTTATGGTACTCACACATATGCATGCACACCGCTTCGTTATATTAGGCTGGGATAATAAATTTCGCCGTGCCTAGCAGAATACCACAAATACCATGAAATTCTTATCCAGTATATATAATTTTTTCGAACTGAGTACTACCTGCAGATTGACCCTAGCAGAACCGTTCTGCTAGCAGAATATTTTAATCGTTTTCATACGAATATCAACCCTGATTCTGCTGGCAGGGGACTGAATACTAAGCTTTATATATGGAGCACTCTGCCAGGAAAACTTTTTCGGAACTGAGTCCTAGGCTTGATTATTGACCATTGGTTATCGATAGAAAAATATTTAACCCTCTAACACGTAACAGTGCCTTTAGACACTTATTCTATTTTATCACATTATCAAAAAAACATAGAGCTTTTACATAATTTGAATATTTTTTGGCAGTTAATAACAGTGTAAAAGGTTTGAAAGCTCTCAGAAGCAACGGATGAAGCAACGGAGCTAAGGGATGTTCTGATGGAGCCACCTGAGTCCAATAAATATGACAATTAATGTCGACCATTATTAGGAAGCAATGAGCGTTGTAGCAGAGAAATAGTGATAAGTGCCTAAATACACTTTTGGGGCTCCAAGTAATATTTTGTTGCCAGCAGCGACATCAGAACTACTTTAAATTTTTGTTTATTTTTCTTTACTGTATTTTTCTTAATAAAAATATAATGAATAGAAATAACGCGGACGTCCCTCAGCGGGGACTATCACAGGCCAATATCGCCCTTAGCTATCCGGATATGAATGGACCTTTACGGGGGTGTTTAGATGTCCTCGAGAATCGAGGTGTGTTTAGCAAAGGCAAGTAATTCCCTCGGCGTCCTCTTGGAGGTATCCTCCAGTGATGTCATCTCCGGTGCGCCTAGGTATCTTTTCCTTACCCGTGAGAGAGACGGGCAGTTGCAGATGAGATGTTCCAGGGTTTCGATAGCCCCGGGTTCATCACATTTCCTACAGTTGTCTCTGTTGTTGATGCCTAGCTTGGCTGCGTGAGCCGCAGCCAGACAGTCACCTGTGAGTGTTCCCACTAGCAGTCTGCAGTCCTTCCGTGGAAGGTGCAGTAGAAAGTGAGTTAGTGGTACGTCTTCTTTTCAGTGGCTTGCCACCACACTAGGACTCCATACAGCAGAGTTGGTCGCACCACCGAGATGTAGATCCAATGTATTAGAGCGGGTGACAGGCCCCATGTGCTGCTAAGCTTCTTCTTGGATGCATAAAGCGCAAGGGTGGTATTTTTCACCCTTTTCACTACATTGGGTCTCCATGCTATCCACAACTGTGCCGAGGTATTTGACCTGTCCGCCAACTCGCGTATCTCCCTGAGTGTTCGTTCCATTATGGAGCTGAGGGTCGATAGACATATACCCGTAAAAATTATGCTTATTTCGTCTGCATAAGCTGTTTTTTTTGGGGCCTTCCACTCGAATCTTTTCATGAGGTCATCGACCACCAGATTCCACAGGAGGGGCGACAGGACTCCACCCTGAGATGTGCCTTTGTATGCTCCCTTTACCGGTGAAGCGGTGCCACTGATTGCACCTGTCTACAACTCAGGAGGTTATTTATCCATAGGTTTGCTGCGTGTATGCAGTTCGCCCCTAGGCGATCCATTATTGCGTTCGTGGCTGTAATATTAAATGCTCCGGATATATCTACGAATACTCCCAGTGCATACTTTTTATTGTTGAGAGTTTTCTCGACGGTAGCTACTAACAAATGTAGGGCTGTCTCCACCGAATTCCCTTTAGTATAAGCATGCTGGTTCTTCGCAGCACTCACCGACCTCTACTTCGTTGTTTTCGGTGTTGGTGAAGGTTCCGCTCTCTTGGGCCCGCGTTGCCGATTGCTCGGTCAAGCGCTGCCTCTTGGTAGCTAGCAACTCTTCCACCTGGCAATCGTGTTCGCTAGTCGAAGCCTTCATCTGAGGCAACTGTGTAAAGTACCTGCGGCCCCCCTTTACCTTTAGCTCGGCTCAAGCTAGCTTGGATTTCTCCTCCGGGGAGATGGATAGCACGCTCTCCAGGTCCGATTCTGTCTCGACTACGCCACCTGCGCGGCTAATCCTACAGAGAGGAGATTTTCCATCAGTAGTATTGCAGCCGACGTGACCTGCACCCGCCACGTCAGAGTTTTGCTCCTCTCCGTGCCCGCAGGTGGTGGCGGTCACGCTCCCACCGACATTTGGGTTGACAACCCGTGCTTGATCCTTCTTCTCCTCCATACTTGGCCCGAAGGTCCATACGTGGCTAATGTTTTTCGGGGGAGCCACCCTCTAACGTTTTAGGCCTGACCGCCAGGCACTTCTAACCATGGCTCTGACGCATCTCCCCCGACTCGAGATCAAGGGGACGCTGAATCATTGCCTTAGCTAGAAACTGCATTGCCTCGGGCAGATCAAGCGACAGTGCATTACCCTTGTCCGGGATAATGCAGTGCCCATTGCCATTGCAGCTAGAGGATTTTTGCCAGCCAATAGAAATTGAAATATAAGAAGAAATGGCAAAGCGATTTCGGTACAAGTTATCCGACTTTACTGATGAACAGTCGCTGGATTTGTTTTAGTCAGCCCCGTCGGATGTCAAAGTGTCAAACATATCGAGTGACGACGAGGACGACGATTTGAATGTGTTAGATGCTCTGAACACTTTATTAGAGGATGCTGATACTGTATAATTTATTGAACGTAATGTTGAAAATGTTCAAAATATAGCACAGGAATATGAGCCTACCCGGAATACCGTTAAATGGCTTCGATCGCTACTGAACATTCAGCATGCATATCTTCGATATCTTCGGGTGGCTTCAATGGTTTTGGTAAGCAATCATATTTCCGATATGATATAAAAGTGACTAATTAATTTGTTTTAGGTATTGAATCAATAAAAAAGGAGTCTACTAAAATTATGTGGCGACAGCAATTCATGTCAACAACATAGCTTTTCGATGAGATTATTCGCTGCCAGAAGTAATGGAGCTCAAAACCCCATTAAAGGTATTTTGCTATTTTTTCAATTCAGAAATCATGAATATGATCGTCGAGGATAATATAACAAATAAGTTGAAAATTAAGAATGATGAAATCCACCATTACATCGGTATTTTGATGTTATGTCCATTTATCGCTACCCGAATATAAAAAGGTACTGGAAAAAAACCGCACTTGGACCTATACAAGTCTTCATTCCAATTCGAGGTAATTAAAGTAATTTAGGTACTTATCACTGAGAGATGAGAGTGAGCGGATCAAAAAGAGTAAACCAGGCGATAATCCAATATTCCGCACCCGAAAATTTGTTGATTGTTTCAACCAAAGGTTTAAATCCGTGCCAAAGCAAAAAAAAAAAAAATTAGGCACCACTTAAGCCAGTATATGCCCAATAGGCCACACAAGTGGGGTATCCTGTTTGTGCAATTCTTTTAGCTACGCATACCGCCTTGAGATCTACAGCGGTGCAGGTGATAACATGGTGAACCTGGTCAACCAGATCTGGGTGATTCAGCCAGCATTGTTCTACTTTTCAACCAAAAACCGTGCAAAGTTTCAAGCACCACATTATTTATACCACCACATTTGATCACTTTTATATGTCGCTGCCTTTGATGGTCTGTCTGCCTGCGAAAGCTATTAATAGCCTTGAAACAGTGAATGAAAACCGAATCCGCAATTTCAAGCTGCCAAACGATAGCACCATCAACAAAAAGCCAAGGGGTTTTCCGACTTACATACACAGTCTTCATATGGAGTTGAAATAAGTAATGTGCTGTTGAAAGGCAATAAGGAATTTCGCTTGTTGTCGACTTATGTGGGTGTTTAGCCATTTGCAAGTGCAAGTTCGCAAGAAAGAACTGCAAAGGCTGCTCGTTACGGCACATCGATGTTCATTGCCCACAAATTACTTGAGAGTATAACGCTCACATGGGTGGCGTAGATCTAATGGATGGACTTATGGGACTCGACTCGAGTTTTGTACCACTTGATCGACATGGCAGCAACAAACGCGTATTTTTTATAAAGCCGTATAGATAAGGAGACCGGGAGCAGATGTGACAGATTGACAGATGTGAAACCTCGATTCCCACAGACCACCATCTACCATCCATTGAAAACACAGCTGACAACAACAAACCAAAAATTTGTGCTCAGCATTTTTTGTCAAATTTAAACCAGAAATATGGAATATTTGATTATGGCTTCGACTGTGAATCACCAGCAAAAAATGTTGCTGCAAAAATTGATGATGGCGTTGGACAGAATGGAAAGTGATGAACTCGGGGAATTTGCACTGATGAATTACTTTAATAAAGATATGCCAAAAACGGGTTCTCTTGAATTCAAGTGAGCAACCTGAACAGACTGACTTTAATCAGTATGCAGAAATAACCAGATCTGTCATTGCAAAACATTGCCTAAACAAATAAAATAACATTTTTAAATTACATATTTATTACATATTTTTATTTGTTTGCCTCCTTGTCCCGAAAAAGTTTGAACATCTCACATTGAAAGCCCAACATCTGGGAATGATATGTTTCCTGGCTCCTTACCAATTGCTACAGAAGCTCGGTGTGTGCTTTTTGCTCCTCCATCTGTTCCCGCGCAATGTTCAAAAGTTCTGTGTGTGCGTTCTGTTTTCTCCGCTTCGGGGGGGCGCACTGGCCGTAGATGTAGTGCTGGAGCTACAGTTGGAGCCGTCAAGCTCCACCTTGATGCTCTCGAAAAAGTATTCTTCCAATGTTTGCAAGTCCAATTGATATAATATTGTTAAGATATATTTCATTTAACTTACTTTCGTTGTCCAAAGTGTTATGTTCCGTATTGTGGATTCGGAAAGATCCAAGGAAACTATTTATTTTGTCGAAATGCGGTGTAGATGTTCCATCCCCGCTTCGCTCAATTCTATTATTTTCGAGCCTGCGAAGTATTCTATATTTGTTAAACTTACCATCTGCTGCATTTTCTTCCATTTTTGCAAATTCTTCTCTAATTTTCCTTTCACTTGTGTCTGTCGCAGTTATTGTTTTTTCTTATTCTCGACAGTCATTTTTTTAAATATTCGCAGTTAATTTCATTTTTTTTGAATGCCAGTTTTCCAAATTTGTATTTGAAAAAATCGGCTAAATATCGCATATAACATCCAAAATGGATGGTGGAACTAAATTTGATATTTCGGAACGGCAAAACCTCACAGACCATCCCCGAAATGGATGGTGGATGGTCGCCAATGCGAATACGCTACTAGCTATTAAAAAAATTCATAAGTGATTAGTACATATTGGCGCCAGTCTTTTGTGGTGCCAGCGTTGATAATGCTTTCTTTAGGCAATTGGTTCCTAAGCAGTTTTTCATCCTCAACAATATTTACTATATTTATGCTATGAATTTCATGAATTCTAGAATGCTTGAAATTAATGTAGCCACTGTTTATCGGACGGAGATGAATACATAAAATCATTGAAGTATTCCATTTCATGAATTCAGGCTGAATTCATAGTCAAATTTCGTGAGTTAATGAAAACACACTTTTCGAGCCAAGTCCCTCCAACAGTTTCGTAGTGGAATTCGTCAGCAATCCTGATATTCCCCAATCCGCTCTATGTTAGTTCTTGCTCGTTCGTTTATTTGTTCTATATTTATTCTAGTAATCATAGATTATCATACATATTTTTATCAATTCTATCGATTGCACTTCTTTTCTTGTACATTATCTTTTTAGCGCCAAATTAAAATTAATTCGCAACTTCATGTTAACATTACTAAAGTTCATTAGGCCTTTATAAAATATTAAGTGGCGTCAACATTCTCCCTACCTTGGAAGCTACTTCCAACATTAAGATTATCTGTATCGGTCGGCAGTGGGCAGAGCTTGTGTACGTTGCGCTTAAAGAGTCCAGTCTTGGTTTTTTAATGTTACAACCAGATTTGCTCCATCCGCTCCTGGGTGTAACTCTGCAACTTTTCCCAGCAGCGCATTGCCCTCAGCAATAAGGACTAGGGTGCCAATTTAAATTTTGTTGGCTACAGTGTTCCACTTTGTTCACTTTTGCAACAACGTAAGATATTCCGTATTGTATTCCCTATTTATCCCCTAAATTTCAAACCAATTCCGTTTTCTCGACCGCCAATTTTTAGCATAGCCGCTTGTTTGGTTTTTGTTTTTTCCACTACATAGCAGTGTTTTGTTATGGTACTCACACATATGCATGCACACCGCTTCGTTATATTAGGCTGGGATAATAAATTTCGCCGTGCCTAGCAGAATACCACAAATACCATGAAATTCTTATCCATTATATATAATTTTTTCGAACTGAGTACTACCTGCAGAATGACCCTAGCAGAACCGTTCTGCTAGCAGAATATTAACCCGAATATCAACCCTGATTCTGCTGGCAGGGGACTGAATACTAAGCTTTATATATGGAGCACTCTGCCAGGAAAACTTTTTCGGAACTGAGTCCTAGGCTTGATTATTGACCATTGGTTATCGATAGAAAAATATTTAACCCTCTAACACGTAACAGTGCCTTTAGACACTTATTCTATTTTATCACATTATCAAAAAAACATAGAGCTTTTACATAATTTGAATATTTTTTGGCAGTTAATAACAGTGTAAAAGGTTTGAAAGCTCTCAGAAGCAACGGATGAAGCAACGGAGCTAACGGATGTTCTGATGGAGCCACCTGAGTCCAATAAATATGACAATTAATGTCGACCATTATTAGGAAGCAATGAGCGTTGTAGCAGAGAAATAGTGATAAGTGCCTTAATACACTTTTGGGGCTCCAAGTAATATTTTGTTGCCAGCAGCGACATCACAACTACTTTAAATTTTTGTTTATTTTTCTTTACTGTATTTTTCTTAATAAAAATATAATGAATAGAAATAACGCGGACGTCCCTCAGCGGGGACTATCACAGGCCAATATCGCCCTTAGCTATCCGGATATGAATGGACCTTTACGGGGGTGTTTAGATGTCCTCGAGAATCGAGGTGTGTTTAGCAAAGGCAAGTAATTCCCTCGGCGTCCTCTTGGAGGTATCCTCCAGTGATGTCATCTCCGGTGCGCCTAGGTATCTTTTCCTTACCCGTGAGAGAGACGGGCAGTTGCAGATGAGATGTTCCAGGGTTTCGACAGCCCCGGGTTCATCACATTTCCTACAGTTGTCTCTGTTGTTGATGCCTAGCTTGGCTGCGTGAGCCGCAGCCAGACAGTCACCTGTGAGTGTTCCCACTAGCAGTCTGCAGTCCTTCCGTGGAAGGTGCAGTAGAAAGTGAGTTAGTGGTACGTCTTCTTTTCAGTGGCTTGCCACCACACTAGGACTCCATACAGCAGAGTTGGTCGCACCACCGAGATGTAGATCCAATGTATTAGAGCGGGTGACAGGCCCCATGTGCTGCTAAGCTTCTTCTTGGATGCATAAAGCGCAAGGGTGGTATTTTTCACCCTTTTCACTACATTGGGTCTCCATGCTATCCACAACTGTGCCGAGGTATTTGACCTGTCCGCCAACTCGCATATCTCCCTGAGTGTTCGTTCCATTATGGAGCTGAGGGTCGATAGACATATACCCGTAAAAATTATGCTTATTTCGTCTGCATAAGCTGTTTTTTTTGGGGCCTTCCACTCGAATCTTTTCATGAGGTCATCGACCACCAGATTCCACAGGAGGGGCGACAGGACTCCACCCTGAGATGTGCCTTTGTATGCTCCCTTTACCGGTGAAGCGGTGCCACTGATTGCACCTGTCTACAACTCAGGAGGTTATTTATCCATAGGTTTGCTGCGTGTATGCAGTTCGCCCCTAGGCGATCCATTATTGCGTTCGTGGCTGTAATATTAAATGCTCCGGATATATCTACGAATACTCCCAGTGCATACTTTTTATTGTTGAGAGTTTTCTCGACGGTAGCTACTAACAAATGTAGGGCTGTCTCCACCGAATTCCCTTTAGTATAAGCATGCTGGTTCTTCGCAGCACTCACCGACCTCTACTTCGTTGTTTTCGGTGTTGGTGAAGGTTCCGCTCTCTTGGGCCCGCGTTGCCGATTGCTCGGTCAAGCGCTGCCTCTTGGTAGCTAGCAACTCTTCCACCTGGCAATCGTGTTCGCTAGTCGAAGCCTTCATCTGAGGCAACTGTGTAAAGTACCTGCGGCCCCCCTTTACCTTTAGCTCGGCTCAAGCTAGCTTGGATTTCTCCTCCGGGGAGATGGATAGCACGCTCTCCAGGTCCGATTCTGTCTCGACTACGCCACCTGCGCGGCTAATCCTACAGAGAGGAGATTTTCCATCAGTAGTATTGCAGCCGACGTGACCTGCACCCGCCACGTCAGAGTTTTGCTCCTCTCCGTGCCCGCAGGTGGTGGCGGTCACGCTCCCACCGACATTTGGGTTGACAACCCGTGCTTGATCCTTCTTCTCCTCCATACTTGGCCCGAAGGTCCATACGTGGCTAATGTTTTTCGGGGGAGCCACCCTCTAACGTTTTAGGCCTGACCGCCAGGCACTTCTAACCATGGCTCTGACGCATCTCCCCCGACTCGAGATCAAGGGGACGCTGAATCATTGCCTTAGCTAGAAACTGCATTGCCTCGGGCAGATCAAGCGACAGTGCATTACCCTTGTCCGGGATAATGCAGTGCCCATTGCCATTGCAGCTAGAGGATTTTTGCCAGCCAATAGAAATTGAAATATAAGAAGAAATGGCAAAGCGATTTCGGTACAAGTTATCCGACTTTACTGATGAACAGTCGCTGGATTTGTTTTAGTCAGCCCCGTCGGATGTCAAAGTGTCAAACATATCGAGTGACGACGAGGACGACGATTTGAATGTGTTAGATGCTCTGAACACTTTATTAGAGGATGCTGATACTGTATAATTTATTGAACGTAATGTTGAAAATGTGCAAAATATAGCACAGGAATATGAGCCTACCCGGAATACCGTTAAATGGCTTCGATCGCTACTGAACATTCAGGATGCATATCTTCGATATCTTCGGGTGGCTTCAATGGTTTTGGTAAGCAAACATATTTCCGATATGATATAAAAGTGACTAATTAATTTGTTTTAGGTATTGAATCAATAAAAAAGGAGTCTACTAAAATTATGTGGCGACAACAATTCATGTCAACAACATAGCTTTTCGATGAGATTATTCGCTGCCAGCAGAAGTAATGGAGCTCAAAACCCCATTAAAGGTATTTTGCTATTTTTTCAATTCAGAAATCATGAATATGATCGTCGAGGATAATATAACAAATAAGTTGAAAATTAAGAATGATGAAATCCACCATTACATCGGTATTTTGATTTTATGTCCATTTATCGCTACCCGAATATAAAAAGGTACTGGAAATAAACCGCACTTGGACCTATACAAGTCTTCATTCCAATTCGAGGTAATTAAAGTAATTTAGGTACTTATCACTGAGAGATGAGAGTGAGCGGATCAAAAAGAGTGAACCAGGCGATAATCCAATATTCCGCACCCGAAAATTTGTTGATTGTTTCAACCAAAGGTTTAACTCCGTGCCAAAGCAAAAAAAAAAAAAATTAAGCACCACTTAAGCCAGTATATGCCCAATAGGCCACACAAGTGGGGTATCCTGTTTGTGCAATTCTTTTAGCTACGCATACCGCCTTGAGATCTACAGCGGTGCAGGTGATAACATGGTGAACCAGGTCAACCAGATCTGGGTGATTCAGCCAGCATTGTTCTACTTTTCAACCAAAAACCGTGCAAAGTTTCAAGCACCACATTATTTATAACACCACATTTGATCACTTTTATATGTCGCTGCCTTTGATGGTCTGTCTGCCTGCGAAAGCTATTAATAGCCTTGAAACAGTGAATGAAAACCGAATCCCCAATTTCAAGCTGCCAAACGATAGCACCATCAACAAAAAGCCAAGGGGTTTTCCGACTTACATACACAGTCTTCATATGGAGTTGAAATAAGTAATGTGCTGTTGAAAGGCAATAAGGAATTTCGCTTGTTGTCGACTTATGTGGGTGTTTAGCCATTTGCAAGTGCAAGTTCGCAAGAAAGAACTGCAAAGGCTGCTCGTTACGGCACATCGATGTTCATTGCCCACAAATTACTTGAGAGTATAACGCTCACATGGGTGGCGTAGATCTAATGGATGGACTTATGGGACTCGACTCGAGTTTTGTACCACTTGATCGACATGGCAGCAACAAACGCGTATTTTTTATAAAGCCGTATAGATAAGGAGACCGGGAGCAGATGTGACAGATTGACAGATGTGAAACCTCGATTCCCACAGACCACCATCTACCATCCATTGAAAACACAGCTGACAACAACAAACCAAAAATTTGTGCTCAGCATTTTTTGTCAAATTTAAACCAGAAATATGGAATATTTGATTATGGCTTCGACTGTGAATCACCAGCAAAAAATGTTGCTGCAAAAATTGATGATGGCGTTGGACAGAATGGAAAGTGATGAACTCGGGGAATTTGCACTGATGAATTACTTTAATAAAGATATGCCAAAAACGGGTTCTCTTGAATTCAAGTGAGCAACCTGAACAGACTGACTTTAATCAGTATGCAGAAATAATTAGATCTGTCATTGCAAAACATTGCCTAAACAAATAAAATAACATTATTAAATTACATATTTATTACATATTTTTATTTGTTTGCCTCCTTGTCCCGAAAAAGTTTGAACATCTCACATTGAAAGCCCAACATCTGGGAATGATATGTTTCCTGGCTCCTTACCAATTGCTACAGAAGCTCGGTGTGTGCTTTTTGCTCCTCCATCTGTTCCCGCGCAATGTTCAAAAGTTCTGTGTGTGCGTTCTGTTTTGTCCGCTTCGGGGGGGCGCACTGGCCGTAGATGTAATGCTGGAGCTACAGTTGGAGCCGTCAAGCTCCACCTTGATGCATTCGAAAAAGTATTCTTCCAATGTTTGCAAGTCCAATTGTGATAATATTGTTAAGATATATTTCATTTAACTTACTTTCGTTGTCCAAAGTGTTATGTTCCGTATTGTGGATTCGGAAAGATCCAAGGAAACTATTTTTTTTGTCGAAATGCGGTGTAGATGTTCCATCCCCGCTTCGCTCAATTCTATTATTTTCGAGCCTGCAAAGTATTCTATATTTGTTAAACTTACCATCTGCTGCATTTTCTTCCATTTTTGCAAATTCTTCTCTAATTTTCCTTTCACTTGTGTCTGTCGCAGTTATTGTTTTTTCTTATTCTCGACAGTCATTTTTTTAAATATTCGCAGTTAATTTCATTTTTTTTGAATGCCAGTTTTCCAAATTTGTATTTGAAAAAATCGGCTAAATATCGCATATAACATCCAAAATGGATGGTGGAACTAAATTTGATATTTCGGAACGGCAAAACCTCACAGACCATCCCCGAAATGGATGGTGGATGGTCGCCAATGCGAATACGCTACTAGCTATTAAAAAAATTCATAAGTGATTAGTACATATTGGCGCCAGTCTTTTGTGGTGCCAGCGTTAATAATGCTTTCTTTAGGCAATTGGTTCCTAAGCAGTTTTTCATCCTCAACAATATTTACTATATTTATGCTATGAATTTCATGAATTCTAGAATGCTTGAAATTAATGTAGCCACTGTTTATCGGACGGAGATGAATACATAAAATCATTGAAGTATTCCACACTTTTCGAGCCAATTCCCTCCAACAGTTTCGTAGTGGAATTCGTCAGCAATCCTGATATTCCCCAATCCGCTCTATGTTAGTTCTTGCTCGTTCGTTTATTTGTTCTATATTTATTCTAGTAATCATAGATTATCATACATATTTTTATCAATTCTATCGATTGCACTTCTTTTCTTGTACATTATCTTTTTAGCGCCAAATTAAAATTAATTCACAACTTCATGTTAACATTGCTAAAGTTCATTAGGCCTTTATAAAATATTAAGTGGTGTCAACATTCTCCCTACCTTGGAAGCTACTTCCAACATTAAGATTATCTGTATCGGTCGGCAGTGGGCAGAGCTTGTGTACGTTGCGCTTAAAGATTCCAGTCTTGGTTTTTTAATGTTACAACCAGATTTGCTCCATCCGCTTCTGGGTGTAACTCTGCAACTTTTCCCAGCAGCGCATTGCCCTCAGCAATAAGGACTAGTGTGCCAATTTCAATTTTGTTGGCTACAGTGTTCCACTTTGTTCACTTTTGCAACAACGTAAGATATTCCGACGACCAGCGGCGCCAGAATATGTTGTGCACTACCAGGATTCGTTTCCAGTGGTTGCTCATAGACAGCTTTAACAGTGCTCCGTCGAATGGTTATAACAGCATGTTTAGCGGTCGGCCAACCAAGAAATGCCCGGGCCTCAACGCTTCCAAGTCATTCGGGTCCGATGGCAATGGATGCAAAGGCCTAGAGCTCATCATTGCTTCTAATTGTGCGGTGGTCGTCGACAGATCCTCGTAGTTTAGGGCTGTATTGTTGGTGCAGTTCACCAGCAGCTGTTTGGCCACCTTCACGGCGTTCTCCCATAATCCTCCATGGTGAGGGGAGCGTGGGGGAAGAAGTGAAACCCGACTCCTCGTTGGCTGCATTCGTCGTCAATGAGCTGCTGACTGGACGGATCAAGTTATATAGGGGTCGTCAAATTCCTTTGGCCACCTTTTTATAAACCCAAGCACTCTCATGGCCTTATTTACCATGGTGGAAATGTGTTCAGAAAACTTTAACTGGGGGTCCAAAAGAATACCAAGATCATCAACTAGGGTAATTCTCTCAAGGGAACCCCCGCCTAGGGTGTAAGGAGCCAGAAAGGCGCTGGAGCGATGAAATGTCATTACTTTACATTTCGAAAACGGTGGCACTCAAAGAATACATGATGAGCCTCCTCCACAACGCCACGGCCAAACCGCTTCAGGTACGACCGGAAGCAGCCATGACCACTCAGAAGTTGTATGAGGTGGAAGTCCATCTGACCGTGCTTCCGCTCCATCCAAACCCTGATGTCCGGACTGAGTCTGTGGGTTCAGCGTCGTTTTGTCGAGGAGTCCCATTGCCTCTGACATCTCTGGATACTCTCGAGCCTGGACGTTGCCCTCGCAGGAGGATTGTGGGTGTCCGCTCGAGCCGGTTCGTACAGCTCCACCTTTTCCCTCACTTGTTCCGCTATTGGGATTTAAATGCGCCGGCGTAAGGGCACATAGGCGTTGTGTTGCCTCGACTCCCTGCATGTAGCTCGGCACGTACGTCGCTTTGGACCACACTATGGCAGCGTACAGATTCTGTGAAGAAACGACGCTGGCGATGAGTTTCCTCCTTGCCTGTTTCGGTCCCCTAGTGTTAAGCAATATTCTTTGCGTTGACATAATCTAGGTGTTCCTTGAACGACAGTCTGGTGTCCAGCATGACTCCTAGATATTTCAGCGCCCTCTGGGATATGATATCGTGACCGCCGGCCGACACTTTGGCTGACTCTACCTTCTTCCTACTGCTGATCAGCACGACCTCGGTCTTGTGAGCAGCTAGCTGTAGCCCCTCTACGGCAAGCCATGACTACACGGTTCGGATTCCCTCGCTCGCTGTTGCTTCCGCCGCTTTCAGGCGCTTGGCCACCACTACAAATGCCACGTCATCGGCGAACCCTACAATTGTAGTGCTCTCTTGCAGGTGAAGGCGGAGGACACCATCATACGTCGTGTTCCACAAAAGCGGCCCCAGCGACTCCAGCAGTTATCCCATATGTCCTTCACTGCATACATATGTGTGTATATATATGCCGAGGACGTGTGTGTGTATGCAGATACCTATGCACTGGAAACTAACTGTAATCGTAATATTCATCCTACACGAGACCCCGCTTACAGAACAATTAAAGCGCAGAAGTCTCAAAGCCGCAACCACTTGACACTAGATATTAATTTTATATTTTTTCACACATATCGAATTGGAATTAACCATGACTGCAAGAAATATTAGATGCACAAAGCAGTTAACACTCACAATTTGATACCGAAGCCGCTGTCGCGGTCGGCGTCAGCCAGACTCTGAGTAAAATATTTATTGAGTTCCAATTGTGAACTCCATCCGGAATATGAACCTTCTCCAAAGGTACCTGCTCGGGCGCCAAATGTTCGAGCCAAATCCCTCCAACAGTTTCGTAGTGGAATTGGACAGCAATCTTGATATTCTTCAATCCGCTCGATGTTAGTTCTTATTTGTTCGTTTATTTCTTCTATATTAATCATAGCTCGCAAATAATTGTTGACAGTTTTTCCCTCACGAACATAACTGAAAAAACCATGCACGCTTGCTGTCGCTCTGAGCAGAACACTTCGTTTCTCATCGTTTTGATTTTCGGTGTACTGTTCTCAGTTGAGCTTTTCGTGTTATGCTCGTTCAATAACAACTCAAAGAGAGCAATCCGATTGAGCGCTCGCACATTAAGCTCCCGCAAAAAAGCGAAAAAAGTAAAGGCTCAGCGTAAACGGTCTTCAAATACATACACGCATACAAACGCAAATGACTTTTATTTTTCTCGCTCGCGACGAAACGCGAGCAGAGCAAAAGGAGTATGAAAAAAGGGTTGTTGGTTGAGCTGAGACCGATTTGCTCAGAGACTGATTTGAACGGTTCATCTCTGAGTCTTTGCTCAAAGAGTCTGTAAATAACAGTTATTTTTGGACAACGAGAAACGGTCAACTGTTATTTACGAGCCATGATATTAATTCTAGTGATCATAGATCATCAAACCTATTTTTATCGATACTATCGATTGCGCTTCTCTTCTTGTACATTATCTGTTTAGCGCCAAATTGAAATTCATTGAAGTTCATTAAACCTATATAAGATATTAAATGGCGTCGACGCACACATTTATGCACACATACATTTATGCACACACTTTTTCCTCATTTCATGAAATGATTACATGAAATGGGCCTAGCATAAACAATAATTATAGCAATAACAACAACAATAGCAAAAACTTCTAAAACCATTTTATGCGTTTGGTGAGGACCGGTGACTCAACGCTTCCAGAAATTGTCCCCGAAGAGCTGAGTTTGGTTTATATCTATAAGCTAAGCCTGAGAGCAATTGATGTGGAGTTAAAGGAGGATGTACCCGGAGGATTGAATCGCCATTTGATGCTTCGTCTTTCCATACAATTGCAAAAGCGCATAATGCACGAGCTGGTGTCCAATTTATGCGATCTTAAGCACGTAAATAGGACTCCCCATATATTTTCCTTATGCTTGCATTCAACCATTGCAAAACAGTCTTGGAATCTGACCTGTAGGTGATGTTGTCTATTTGAAGGTCACTTGTTTTAAAGGTTATTTGTGCCATTCGTATTCCAGCTATTGCAGACAGCAGATCCATACGAGGAATGGACATCGGGGTCAGTTTTTTGCAGCCACCAATGTGACATGTACGGCCACATCTAGCTGAACGCGAACGTAGTAAACTGCTGCATAGCGTATTCGCTGGCATCGACTAACACATTAGAATAGCAGCTATGAATTTCGAGCGACTGCATTTGTGTCGCCAGCTGCAGCTATCCGTCCCACCCAACCTTGGATCGCCATACAAGCTAATTTTATCCTTGTTCGAAGTACAAAAAAAAAGGAGGATTCTTTATATTCGGTATTATTGGCAAAGTGCCCTTATTGAATTTCAGAACTCGACTGACTAGAATTATAAATCTTAAAGAAACCTATTGTTGATCGTGGTAGAGGAAATTCGGCAGCGGCCGCATCGATAAATCATCAGAATGATAGGAGTCAGCGGCGGCGGCAGCGCAGTTGTCGTCATTGGATGGCAACGGAAATCAGCGTTGCTGGCCGTTGGTGGGGGCAAAAACATCAGAGGCTGCCAACAGGAAATCGGCAAAGCTGGCCGATGGAGTTGAGAGCAGCGGAGTCGCATTGTCAGAATTGTCGCAGTCGCAACGTCGAAGATGGGGTGGGGGCGATCGTTCTCGGTAAATGTTTGTTGAAGCTGGTCAAATGATTTTTACTTTTTGTGTAAATTGTATCGAGATTCTTGCGCAATGTTTTAGCAGCTTGTCAATAAACTATTGGGAAAGAATTTTTATGGATTTTATGGATTTCATTTGTAAATAAGAGTGTTAAACTCATAAGGTGTTAATTTACATGCTGGAGAATTATCTTTAGTCCAATGGTGTAACAGTATGCCAGACCATATCAGTCGAAGACCGACATGAGCACCTGCAGTACTTCCCTTTGGTGGGAGTGATATTCTCAGCCAAAACGTCTTGTCGAAGGTGTGCAAGCCTGAGAATATACTTGAAATAGTCAGAACGAGGTTCCCAATACATACCAAGGATCTTCTCTATGCCACCTAATTGGACTTTCAAGTGCACCGCAGAGTCAACGTCAACGAGTTGGCTAAGAACCTTGTCAGAGTTTGATGCCCAATTTCGAATTTCGAAGCCGCGGGCCTGATGTACTACGCGATTGAGACTGGCTGTTTCCAGATTATCATGGTCATTGTCCAATATAGTCATAATCATAATGTGCCTTTTCGATATCTTTTTATACTCGTGGGTACTTCTGGATATTGGGTTCAATGTTCTTATTTCGCACGTAATGTACGATGCCGAAAGTCATTGCATTCATAAGATGGTTTCTCTGCTATCTTTGCCTATCTCAGCAATATCGCCGCAAACTGCCACTTGGCCTAAATGCCAGAAAGACTTTCAAAAGTGGTGTCAGTAAATCTGGTCCTGGGAGAAAATTTTGCGCTGCTCCCTGAGCCTTGGCGGTTGCATTACAAACGAGCCCTATTTTGTTAGGTTTGTTCGGATTGAGGGCGATGAATATTGGCAAATACCAAATACGCTGGTTGAACGCGCCCATCTCCTCCTTAGTTAGCCGGACTGCATACACGTTTTGCTTTAAGTTTTCTACACATTATGCGATAATATCATACAAATTAGGTTCCCTTTTGATCTTATTCTTAAGCAATTCTAACGATTAAGAGCGTTTTGGTAACTTTCGGGAAGAAATTGTTGCTTCTGCGCCGCAGAAGTGCCACCTCAAATCGACCATTCTATTTCAAGCATCTTCGATCCGAAAACTTCAAGCCCACTCGTCGTCTTTTGAGGCTTGACTGCCTCTTGACTGAAGAATAGAATAGAATATAATGTAACTCCTGACAATCGCTTCCACAGTGATGCATAGTCCAGTGCCTGGTCGATTTTGATGTGCCCTGAACGCCCCACCCTAACAAGCAATTGGTTCGTTATGTCTTCCTTCGCGTAGCTTACGTGGAACTGCAATTTTGCAATTTTTTGCTTCGATACGCAATATAGGTTGACTGTTGTCGTAGGATCGTAGTGGGCTATCTTTAAGATCCGGATAATTTGTTCGCGGATCGTCCGCATTCACTGATTGCTTAAGGTGGTTGCGAATAGTGTAGACGTTGTTCAACGCCTGTCATTATTTGAGCTTTCGTTGCGTGTAGCTTTACTGGTCCAAGCATATAGGCACTGGCATGCATGTTAAAGATTGCCTCATCTATTAATGTTACGGAGGAGCCTTCATCTAGGAGTGCATACACCTGAATAGTTCTATCAGCAGACGAGGGGGAACGTTGTACTTTATACCCGGTACTCAAGCAGTACATATGTATGTGAACTTGTTGTAATTTATTACATGTTCGCAAAAGGGACAAATTTAATTTTAGCCAAAAAAGAAATAAGTAATTAAGTCGAACCTTTTCGGAGATTTTTATCTATTAGATGTTTCCATATTTGTTTATATAAATTGTTTACATCTGCCTTTTCTACATGTCTTTATCTACTTCCTACATATACATACACGGCTGTGTGCGAGAGAGAGAGGGAATGAGTCTGCGCTTGGAAGGTCACTGAAATTTCATTTGTTTCTTCTGGCTGTACTAATGATCCGATCTGATCCAGATTCAATACTCTGATAGATATGGTAATTTTCTATGAATCTGCGTTTTTGGTTTTCCCGTATCTTCAAAATTGTGGGTTTCGTCCTTTGTGGGGGCGGAAGGGGGAGTGGCTAAATTTTGAAACAAACTCGTCTCGGTTTGATATCACAGGAAATTGGATTGAAAATTTGGTTGATCTAGCTCTTATAGTCTCTGAGATCTAGGCGTCAAAAATTCGATCAGGCATAGCGCCTACCCCTGTGTGTGAGAGAGAGCGAGAGGGAACGATGCATTTCGAAATGGTTTTCTTCATTGTGGCTATATTTATGGGTCGATCTGATCTAGATTCTACAATCTGATAGATATGCTCATTTTCTACGATTCTGCGTTTTTAGTTTTCTCGTATCTTTAAAATTGTGCATTCCACAGATTTTCGTCCTTGGTGTGGGCGGAAGGGGGCGGGGCGAAATTTTGAAATACACTTGTAACAGTGCGATAGGACAGGAGTCTGGATACAAAATAGTGTTCCTCTAGCTTTTATGGTCTTTGAGCTATAGGCGCTAATGAAGACGGACGGACGGACAGACGGACAGACGGACGGACAGACAGACATAGCTATATCGACTCGGCTATTGATGCTGATCAAGAATATATATACTTTATGGGGTCGGAAACGCTTCCTTCTGGGTGTTACACACATCCACTTTTGGCACAAATCTAATATACGTCTATACTCTTCGAGTACCGGGTATAAAAATAGTTACTTTTATTCATACTGTATCGAAGCAAAGGCAGATGCTTTTTGGTGCAATAATTTACCCCACATGCCTCCTTTACGAAACAGCCCTTGAAAATATCATTTGAGATGCTTTTTGGTGCAATAATTTACCCCACATGCCTCCTTTACGAAACAGCCCTTGAAAATATCATTAGAGACATCGCCCATTCCAGCTTGTGCTTATTCGACAACATGTCAATTAATTTCTTCACCAACATAGGATTATTGACGTGAGCATCCATTTTGCAAGTTTCTATTGTTACGCATATATTACGCACAGCCAATGCGAACTCTATAAACGATTCAAGTCTATCTGTAAAGGGCGACATTTTCCTCACCTTTTCACATTTTTCCTTTAAAAACTCAGGGAAAGTCGAAAAAAAGTATTTATCGCGCCTAATTTTTAGTTTTAGTTGGTTTAATTGAGCGTCGTTTAAGGTATCGTTTCTAAGAATCGATAGATAAGCAGCTAAGGTGAAGCCGTTTGTCCAAAACGACTGAAACCTCAATTCAACTCATTTAAAGTTCCATTAGTTGCTGGTCCAACTGCGCATAAATAACTAAGATATAGGATTTCATGCTTTAACCCATACTACAATCAGTAGTTTTCAGTCTTTTCAGTTAAATAAAGAATTTTTTATTCAAATTTTATTTTACTACAATAATTTTAAGATTAGTGATGCATTTGGCTTATAACTATACTATGACTATTTTTAAACTGGATAAAGTTAATTGGCTGTCTTCCTTTGTCACTAGTCAAATTTTCCTATGAGAGTCCACACATAGTCGCCCAAAATATTCGTTGCATAAAATTTAGTTGTTGGTTAAATCTCTCTCGGTGTTCATCACTATCGTCCACTAGGTTTGGTGGAAAAAAGTCTAAGTGGGAATGCAGGAAATGGATTTTTATTGACTTCCATTTTTGTATTATTAATTCGGTCTTAAAAGATATTAACGTAATCTTCACTCGTGCTTTTAACATTAAAATCTGTTCTAACCAGTCGGAATGAGTTACAGGCTGCTTTTTCATTTGAATATAAGATATTTTCGAATCCATCATCTTTTAGTAGTTTTCGAATTTGGGGGCCATCAAATTCGCCTTCTTTAACTTTTGCCAGCGACAGACGTGGAAAAACAGTTTTTATGTAACTCGTCGATTCACCTTCCTTACCCAGTGCTTTAACAAAATTTTGTATCAGTCCGAGCTTAATGTGTAATGGTGTAATATAATGTCTTGAACTTTCAAAAGAGCTCGATTTTGTACGTTATGATATCCCAAAATGATTTCGTCCCGTTTTGGCCAGTGCTTTTTTGAGTAATGATGTTCTTCATCTCGGCCATTCCATAACCATTTTTCAATTCAGTTAAAACGGCTACAACTTTTCAGTCACACGCAACCATCTACTGGTGTTCTTTATATTTAATAATACTAAGCAAAGGAAATAATTGTTTGTTACGAATAAACTCAAAAACTACTGAGCCGATTTCACCATTAGAAAGCTACATTCACCCTGAGTAACATAGGCTATAATTACAGTCGCAATACAGCATAACCACCACGTTGTTGAGGTGTTGTTGAGGCATTGTTTTTACTTTTTCAATTTTTGGTGTTAACATAGCAGGCCACGTATTACTTAGACTGAAGTGTAAATTAAATTCATGTTATAGTGCCTGGGAAAAAAAACCTCAACTATTTAAAAGTAGCCCAAAAGCGAGATTAAGAATACTTCGACGTATTGGAGAATCATCTTCTGAAAATTCAGATCGTCTCGCAAATCAGAGAGCGTATGCGGCGCAGTCGCGGGCCACAGAATCTAGCGCCGAACGGACGACGGATATTATGTGACTATTCCTCAGCAGAATGCCTTACGAAATAAGACGGTATCATGTATGTACTATTATGCCTACAGGTTAATGATTAGTACCAACTTTTTTAACACACTGCATTATTACAAAGATTTGTTTAAAAAGTACTGTTTGGATATGATGGCGAAGATGATTTCAAAAAGGTTAAATTTTATTAGCCGTAACCAACAAAAGCTTAGAGCAGATGAATATATTCATTTGAGGGAAAGATTTGTATTTTTGTGTGTGTGTGTGTGGAAACGTATGCTTGCTGAATCAGCGAAGCGTGCGGGTCTGCTAGTATTTAATATTTTCAAACAATTTAGTCATTGTTTGTTTTATAAGATTCTGACATTGGCGATTGCAAGAGACGGCTTTTTATTTCCATTGTGTAGAAAAACATCCTCTTAGCTGTCCTCACTGCTGTCAACAAAAAACTTCCAATATTTCGGGTCGTAAGCTTCAAGCTTGAAGAGTCCCAAAATGTCGTGGCAAACGCACATGTCATACTCCGTCATATAAAATTGTGCGTGAGCCAAATGACGCGTCCGAAAATTATTTATGTTCATATTTTTCATTAATAAAAGGCATACTTTAAAAAGTATCTAAGAAGCTCAGCTTACTTATTGGAAGATCCAGAATCTTCATCAAATCGTTAAATTACTCCTGTGAAAGACTTGCAATATTTATATTCTCAATATTTATATGGTAAATACTCCAATCACTTTTTATAACCGGTACTTTTTTTAGTGTTTTAGTGGCAGTATCTGCTCTGAAGGAGGACAAGGAAGGGTAAAGCCTATACCAGATTGGTTTGGGTAAACCCATTTCAAGAGCCGCTACTAGACTTTTCCACATCATTGAAGTTACGAACTTAAATTTTCTAAAGAAAAAGTTTATAAATGAAAAAGCAATGCTTACTATTTTTTGTAAACATAGTATCTTTTGGATTAAGCTAACTTACTTCTCGTCTTTATTAAATGCTGTTAAATTAAACCTACATATTCTGCAAATACAACTGGTCGCCAAAATTTTGGGCTTGATTTTAAAATTATCTACATACTGTTCTTGCTCCAAAATCCAGCTTCAAAGTCTAATGTAATGTGTAATGTGTCTAATGTACATTGACCATCGGCAGTTTGTCACTGCCCGCAACATCCATAACTTTGAGGATTGCCTTTCTGCGTGGCGGAATCAGTCCATCAGGACACCTGTCCAAGCATGTCTCCCACAATATTTGGTACGTCGTTAAGGCAGACGGACAGCCGGCCAGCGGCAGATAGTTGGTCTCCAGTCTATAGATATTTGAGAAGTGCGGGAGCGCTCGTCATCCACGTAGTAGACATCGAAGGTCTCCTCATCGGGGCTCTTTGGCTTCGTGGTGAGCATGCCGTGGTACCACTGCCTTAATACTTCGACCGACTCGTCGCAGACAAACACCAGGCGATCGCGTAGCAGGTCCGAGTAGGTGATACGATGCTGCTTCCCAATGTCGGCCACCGTGGTGGCAATGCTGCGCTCCACAAGCCGTAGATCCTTTTTGCGGAGTAGGACCTCGTTTATGTGCGGGATGAGCACCGGATTGGCTTTCTGGTCCGGACTCAGCATTGGAACCGGGGTACTGCGACTGATATTATTGGCCACTAGCTCTTTAAGGAGCACGGCCTGGGCGTGCGGGGGATCCGCGAACTTTTCCAGTGCATACATGCCCAGGCAGATGGCCTGTGCGGGCAGCGGCAGGAACCGAAGCGGACAACCCACCAGATCTTCAAACTCAAACTGAGTAGTACTCATAGTACTCATATTCGAAAAAAGAATACTAGAAAAGCAACCGATTGTATTACCTGGGAATGAGCGTCATAAGGAAATTGTCTATCTTTCGTCAATGAATAGGCAGTGCAAGAAAAACATAATGGAGGGAAACAAGCGAGTAAGTAACAGTCGGTTTGTAAGGAATGCAGGAAGGAAGAAATATTTTATTATTTGAGATAAAAGCCGATTTATGGAAAACATTTTTTTTTTACACCCGATATTTATTGCGCATCCGTGCATTCATTCTTCAGCGCCCATAAACAATAGATTCCTGCTTGTTCTCATACCAAATTTACATTTTGAACAGATTTCATTTGTAAAAAAACACAAAACAGAATTACCTAAATATATATTTACACCTGTTCACCGTCAGGACCTCACGAAATATATGACACTCTTTGACGAAGAAATATATGGGATGCATATTTTTAAAACTGATGTAAAATGTATGGACATATTTATTGAAACTGCGCCACGCATTTTTCAAAAGCAATAAAATAGAGAAAATCCATCTGTTTAGCTATTAACTTTTTTGATAGCTGTTGAGGTTTAAGGTTAGTATCCAGCACCGCGGAAACGAAAAATTACTGCAGAACTCCATAGAAAAAAAACTGCGCCAGGAATTTTTCGCTTGCGTTTTACTGGCCTCAGCTGAAAGAATTTCACAGATTCTATCAATAGCTAGCCTATCGACACGATTGGGGACTGAGAGATCAGTTGGTATTCCCGCCAGTAAAATATATGCGCCTATTATTATTGAAGTGAAAACCAAAAAGAGAGATGCAAATTTTAAACGTGAGCAGAAGATTGCTTTAATAAAAGCAGTTGAGGCAAGACCATGTCTTTGGCGGACCACGGAAAAAAAGGCTTTTGATCATTTTGACATTTTGGTGCATTCCGTGTGCGCTGTACTTCCTCCTTTTTTTGTTTGCAACGACCCCAACACAATCAAATCATCGTCAGAGTCCATATTTCTCCTTTTTCAATTTTAATTTAACTAACACGATTGCCTATGTTTACAAAACACAGCTGATTCATTAGAGTGATCGCCCTTTTTTTAGGTACTTTGTCACACTATTTCAATTTCGTTCTACACATACGAAAGAAATAGCAGATTCCTGGCAGCTCTGACTCCACATTAGATTTAAATTTAGTGTTTTATTGTTTGAGGTTTTTGTTACAAAGATATGTAGATGCTTTTGATCTTAAGGTTTTATCTGTAAGAAGCCGTTCCTGATGCCACTGGTTCCATGCGCTCACAAAATTGATGGCATTGTCCGACCAAATGCATCGGGGCAGCAAATGACGCGTTTCCGCGAATCGCGAGAAACAGTTTTCCTGCCACCGGTACAGAATTGTAGGCGAATTGCTCCATCTAGCGATTGCGGGCTATCATGGTGATGCTTTGTGTGTGATAATTACCTCTTCGCTCGTTCTCATCACAGATTAACACCACGTCTCCAGCTTTGATCGGTTTTACAGGTACTGGCAAAAATTCCCTTATCCAGCGGCGCCAAAAAATGCCCTCTAACTGTTGCGATATCCGGTATTGCATATGATGTCAAAAGCTTCCACTATCATTAGGTCGTTGTGTTGAGTTCATGGTGCCCAATTAATAGTGATTGGGTTTGAGTGGTTCTGGCTCATCCATACTGACAGGAACGTGGGTTAAAGGTCTGCTGCTTATAATGTTTTCTGCCTCTATAATTAATTAATTAATTAAACTTCTTAATGTTTCGACTCTGGGAGCCTGTTCTTTTAATGTAACTGTCAGAACTCGTTTCCCCGATTGTAACATACGCTCCCAGCATCCACCTGAGATTAGATTGGCTCGACAACTAAACTTCAACTGAATCCATTCAATTGATAGCCTCGCCTTAACTTGTTCCATATCCAATAAATCCTTCATTCTTCTTAATTGATTGTCCACGCCAACAAAATTTGTGCCCACCTCCGATCTTAAAGAATACGGTATGCCTCTTCTGTTAACAAAGTTTTTTATAGCTGAAAATGTAGAATAGTTTTTACAAAACAAAACCGAAGACTTTGGTGGCTGTAATAATTTATTAACAGGCGGGACGAGAAGAAGAATACATGCGCTCGATATCAATCAATTTCAACGAATATTATAATTAAAATTTTTCTTTGGCCTAACCAACCTACGTTGGCAATGCCTAACCAACCTACGTTAGAAATGCAGGGCGAATTCGCCAAGAGCGAGAGAGTGAGCTTTTATTACGCTTCCGCCTTGCCCTAAACTAACTTACATTAGAATTAATACAAATAAAATTAGTTTCCACTAATACAAAGAAAAGACGAGAAACGACGAAACACCGGCCCCGGTGGAAGCGGTGCCAACTTGTGAATGGCCCGCCGCAACTCTGCTCCGTCACTCCTCCTGAGGTCGACGACCCCGACCATGCCGTCCCCCCCTGCGTGTGTGGCGATGATCCTCCTTACGAGCCACTCCTACGGCGGAAGATTGTCCTCGCCACGAGGACGAGGTCTAATTCTTTTGGATAGGGCTGCTGCTGGTGCCATTTGCACCGAATTTGAAGCCCCAGGACATGGCCCGGAGTCCAGCAAATTCTTATCCGCTTTTTGATGCGAATTCGCGAGCTGCGTCCCCCTGCTCCTCGAGTCTCATCCATAGAGCGCTGAGGTGGCGGCTCGCTCCAGTAAAGTTCATCGCGTTGTTGCAGTGCACAACTTGGGGATATTCTCGGCGCCCGACGAACCTTTGGAAAGCCAATAAGAAAGAGCCAGTGGTCAAATCTGAAACAACTTCTAAGTGAACCGCTTTTGACGCAAAACAAACAAAAAGCGCGATGTATGACTTATATGGGGGCCTACCTCGAATTTTCAATGTCGTATATATTGGTCCACCAAAATCCACGCCGCAAATTGCAAATGGGCGGAGAGCACGGATCTGCGGTTAAATTCCCCATAAGTTGAGTCAGCAATCGAGGCTTGCATTTAAAGCATCGCATACATGATCAGTCCGATCAGTCTGACTGCAGACCTCCTGAGCGTTCATTGTCCAAACACTCTGTCGGATGATGCTCACCACCATTTCTTCTTGTTACTCGTGATGTTGTATAATCTCATCAATTTTATGGAAAGCTTCATTATATTCGGTCGGTGAGACAGTTTTTTCAAACTTTATACTTGGATCTTTGCATCTAAGTAGCTTGAGGTCTGACGAAAATCCCTCGGTGACATCTACTAGCTCCGACATTTGCACAGTAGCGGTCAGTCCGCAGTCTTCCTCTTCTCCAGCTGAGTGTCTTCTGGAGATCCGAAATGAGAGTTTTTGGGCTAGTTTTCTTCGTCATCCTTCAAAAATAATGGTCCTTCGAACCAGATTGACTGGACGATTTCGTTGACGTCACAACCTCTTGAGACAATATCAGCTGGGTTCTGTTTCATGGGTACATGCCGCCATGTAGCTTCATCTGAACATTCTTGAATCTCAGCAACTCTATTCGAAACGAACGTCAACAATGAGGATGGATGAGACCGAATCCAATGAAGAGTTACTTCTGAATCCGACCAATAAACAGTTTGTTCGATAGGGACCTTTAATAGGGGCTTGATTCTTGTTTTTCGACATGTTCCATGCTGTTTCTAAATGCAGCGGAATCGACTCATCCCAATCCAATTTGTTAAGCCAAAGTTCCTGCAATAGTATCTTGCTTTTTATGATGATAGGGCTTAGTAAGCCAAGTGGGTCGAATAACTTTGATGCCACCGATTGAATGTTTCGTTTTATCGCTCAGAGACCCATGACTGAATTGTCAATTTTAAACTTGAAGGCATCTTTGTGAGGCATAGTGACATAGTCACATAAAAAATGATATATATATGTGGAGTTTTTTGTTTATTAATCAGAGTAAGGTTAAAATAAAGGTTTCGGTACAGTAATATTGATATTAAAGATACAAGGAACTAAAATTGGACGTCGTCGTCGTTTTGTTACTACACGCAACCCTTTTCGTCGGTGGTTGTCTTCCTACTGCTCGCGCTGCTCTCTCTCGCTGCTCTCTCTCTGCTCTATATATGTATGTATTTGTAAGAATATTTTAGTCTAAATCCATGCAATTCAAGCTATACTATATCATACGTCTGCGAGGTGGCAATTTTCCAGCACAAGACAGTTTAAAGAATGTTATATCTGTCTTAAGCTCTAGCTTTCAATTATAGCACAAATACCTCTGGCTCTGCGCTTTTCCCTTTTATTGTTGCCTTTTAATTAACTTTACAGTCCATCCGTGGGCGCCATGAAAATTTAAAATAGTTTTTCTAAAAACAAAACCGAAGACTTTGGTGGCTGTAATAATTTATTAATAGGCGGGACGAGAAGAAGAATACATGCGATATCAATCAATTTGAACGAATATTATAATTCAAATTTATTTCTAGCCTAGTTAGGCTAGGTTAGTTAACCTACGTTGGCAAAGCGAGGCGAATTCGCCAAGAGCGAGAGAGTGAGCTTTTATTGCGCTCTCGCCTTGTCCTAAACTAACTTACAGTAGACTTCATACAATTTAAATTAGGTTCCAGAAAAACAGAGAAAATACGAGAAACGACGAAACAATAGCCATTATGCACGCATCGGTTGAAGGCCTTCCGCAAGCTCCAGATTAATAGCTCTGATTGTCAAACACGTAAAAAAGCCACCCACCTTTTCTCATTGCATCTACCAATCGTGAAAATTACGGGCCCAAAGAAGTCCAGTCCTGTAAATGTGAATGGTCGATTATAAGACGTAACTCGATCGGGCTGCTGTCCCATTAACGTCGGTATTGGATTGATTCTTGTAGTACTGACATGATGACTTAATTCGTTTTACAGCGTTTCGCAGACCAGTTATTTAGAATTTGCTGCGTGTTTCATTCACTATGAGGTAGTCATTCTGATGATGATATATTTTATGTACTATCAAATTGGTTACGGGTGCCCTCTTGGGAGAATGATTGGCTGACGGGCCCTTTGAGGTAATATTATGGCGTAGTCAAGCCTGCCGTGCACAACCAGAACTCTTTCCTTACTTAATTCAGGCGACAATGAATATATAGGGCTACTCTTTGGAATCTGATGCAATTTTTCTAAAATATCGATCTCTTCCTGGAAGACCTCCAATTTCCCAATCTTCATATTATCAACTCGGCCCTCTCATCTCATTGAAGGACAACTCACCAGTCGCTTTTACATATTTTAATCAGGACAAGCTATAAATCTTTTTAACCAGCCTATCTAAGCGCACATTGTTCGAAAATCGTTCAACATTTATCAATTGTTCTTGTACCGTTGTCATATAGATTTTTTAGTATGTCCTGACATAGTCATAAATGTTCTTCTTCTTTTAAATATGTGGGTCCCTTTTTTGTGACGGTTTGTGGATAATATTTAATATTTTTGTACGCTTTTGTAGCCTTGTCTGCTGATTTTAAGTGTGTCGGCACCCAGCGCCAGTCGTTTTCATTTATCGTTTCCAGGATCTCGCCTATCTGATGTGCTACCAACTGTTTGTATTGTCTATGGTCAGTGCGAATCCACGCAATAACGGTTCGTAAGTCGGACCATAGAATGGTTCTGGATACAGTAGCTTCATGACTCTTCAGTATCGAGTTTTTTAGTCGAACGCCATGCACAGCTGCTTGTAGTTAAAATCTTGGAACCGATAGTAGTTTCAGGGGAGCGCATCTAGTCCTGCCTGCTACAAAGACTACCTCAATGTCATTTTGAAAATTAATGCGCCAAAAGGCCACTGCTGCGAATGCTTGTTTGGTAGCATCGACAAAAACGTAAAGTTTTAATATCACATTCGCAGAAAAAAATTTCGACGAATAACACGTTATTAAGGCTGTGTTTACACTGGGGCTGCGTCTTGCTTCTCTGCGTCTTCCCAGAGACGCAGTATTTTTACTTAGGTTAAGCATTGGGCCCTAGTGGTGGCAATAAGTTGAGTCGGTTTCCGACACAGTTGCGTAAATTCGATATATTCGATTGTTTTTGCGCTTAACAGCACATTTTTGTACTTTGCCTATCAGCCAAACTATCACCACAAGCAACAACAAAAAATAGCAGATCAAAAATCAACTTTTGGCGCGGCTGAGGAAAAAGGTACAAATATACATATAATCCTAAGAGATTCTGCTGGCATATACTCGCCAGCGAACTCAGCAGTCACTTTCTGACAAAATTTCATCAATATATTACACACAATGGCCTTGGACACAACGAATAGATTCCCTATTGTGCGATATTCCAAAGAGGATCCCAGGCAATATAGCGCTAGCGAACATTATCACCCCTTTTTTTACAATGTTCCAAACGCGTGGAGGACATTGCAGTTTCAAGACAAATTGTGACTTATCTGCAGATGACCCCGCCGCTTCCATGCGTTGCAAAAGAATGTCCAAATTTTGCGCCACCACAGATAAAACAATCAATTATTATTGTGTTATTTTGCTCACAATGCAGCACAAAACAAGAAACAAAACTCGCCAGCTGTTTTCAAGACGCAAAGACGCGTGTCTGCCAATGTAAACGCCAATTCTGCTTCTCTGCGTCTTGGCCGATATCGATAGGAAAGTCGCCCAGTGTAAAAAGCTATTAGACTGATCGACAAAAAAAACCTTTTTTCTGATTCAAAAATCGGACTTATAAATCGGACCTCCATAAATGTCCACCACGTCGAGATTTTTTCAGATTCGTTTTTAGCGATGAAAATCCTTTAAAAATATTTTGCTCCGATCTTTGAATAATTTTGCGTGTCCACCAGTGTAATCTACCCTTTTTTTGTCTAAAAAGCCGAATCGTTGCGATGGTAATAACTTTGTAAATTATTGTTCAAGTTCTTTAGAAATAGCTATAAATATCAAAGTGTGTTGAAACTCGTCAAATTGATTACAATTTTAAAATACTATACAAAATTTATAAATTTAGCTCCAGTATTAAGATTTACATTGCACAATCATTACCGCCGGTGTGTATATTTTAAAATACAACGTATATTCAAAACTTCGTGAAAGTCTTATAAAGACAGGATGAGTAAGTATTTTAAAAACTTTTATTTAATACGTTATTACGATATGTTTTTCTACATACTAAGTATCCTTTTTTTTTTGTTTTGAGCCGAAGTGTCTCTTGAGTAGACATTGAACTTCAGATGAAAGTTTTAAATAAATAGATGATACCCAATTGGATTTTCTAAGCTCATCGGCTCTACGAAAATAATCATTGGGAAAAAGTATCGGTGTGCCGATAATAGAATCCTTGCATCTATAGTCTATCCACGCTGCCATTTGACTACCCTTGTACGCTCACACCACCTATAATTCATTCGTGCACAGTTCTAATACTTAATCCGGGTATCCAGCACTGCCAAACTTCATAAAAAAACAAGGCCAGGAATTTTTGCTTGCGTTTCTATTAGATATTTAGCGGATGTTTTCAAATGAAACCCTAAATAGTTCGCATTCACAGCAAAAAAGCGAAATTCACAGCGAAAATGCAAACAAGGACTAACAAGAAAAACATTACACAACTACAAAAAACACAGCCCGCCACTCATTTCAATTTCAATTTTCTGTGAGAAGGGTATAGAGAAGTTTAAAGAGAAAGAAAAAATGTAACAAGGAGCAGACAAATTTAGTGGTAGTAAGTTTAATGGATTTATGATACATGTAATTAACTAATTTGATATTAATATTAGTACACAAGTAACAAGGAGCAGACAAATTTAGTGGTAGTAAGTTTAATGGATTTATGATACATGTAATTAACTAATTTGATATTAATATTAGTACACAATGCAGTAAATAAGAGATACTCACAAACATCCACAAACTTCCTGGCTTTTGAAGTACTTTTGAAGAAGAAGTGCGTTTAATTTTAGCAAAATCTGACTTCCGTTTTTTCTCTCATATAACTGCATTTCTTATTCTCTAATATTTTTTTTCGCTCTATACTAGATCGACTAGGTTATACTCCTCCACCAGGGAAAAGTTTTTCGCACGAGCTTTATCGTTTGACATTTTCCAAATCACGAACGAAAGTAAACAAAGCATAAAATGCTGATGCAATAATTAAAGAATTCCTGTGTTTTGCGCTGTACAGCACATTTTACACAGTGGAAAAAATTTGTGCACTTTACAGCACCTCGCTTATTCTTTTTCATTCTGGTTGGCAAACGGACCTCTAGAGAACGAATTGTTTTTCAGATCACCTTATCAGATGGCCAGGTTCCAAAAACAGAGGAAATACTGTGCGGACGGAGGCACCAAAATGTCAAAATTATAAAAATGCTTATTTTTTTAGATCCGCCATACACATGGTCTTGCCTTAACTACTTTTATTAAAAAAATCTTCTCCTCACCTATAAAATTTGCACCTCGCTTGTTTGTTTTTCGAACAGTTTCGATCACTTCAGTAATAATAGCACTAGTCAACATGACTTTTCCGCTGTGGCCAAAAATAACTTCTTCTCACAGATTTGGGGACTTAAACATTTTCAAGCACTTATGTTTTTTTAAGGCACAGTTTTATTTTAAGAATTTTTTTTAAATTTGGTATCTTTTTCAGAGGTTGTGCTTCGATTTTACTTACTTTTACTTTTACTTACACTGATAGAAAAATGGCGCAGAAAAACCAAGTATACTCATAGTTTATTTAAATTAAACACAAACATAGTAAAATTTAATAAAAATTATTTCGATTGAAATATAAATCTTTTAAAAAATCATTTTTTTGACACGGTCATATATCTCGGGAAAATTTGATGAAGTTTTTTTGTAAGGTCAGGTAAAAGTTTAAAAACGCCCAAAAATTAGATACTAATGAATCCATATACTCAGGTACACTACACATTTAAATAATTTTCAATTTTACGCTACCTAAATGATGTTGATAGTTAATAATGAATTCATATACCTACATATATTGCATTCCTTTTTTTGAGCACTCTAGTCTTTTTTTGACTTCTAAAGCATCCAGTTGCGTATAAGTTGCAGTGAATACAATTTGTAACAATAATTAACGTGAAAATGGCAATGGATAATACAAAGTTATTGGATATATATAGAACTTCAAGCACATTAAACGAATTTGTGGAATCTGTTCTTAATGAATTGAATTTAGTATCGTACCCCGAGCAGTATGGAAGTATAAGACAAAAATTAAATGAAAGGGCGCATTCCGTAAAACTCACTACTTTAATAGCAAAAACGCAAACTGGTTGATTGGACACAGCTTGCTATATGATGGACCCTCCACCTTCACAGGACGAGACACAGGAAGACCAACAAAAATCTTCGATGACTGTTCAGATTATGTAAGAAAGAGAAAGCTTGTAGAAGCAACATGTCATATACGTACGGATCATTTATCAGAGGCACTGTCAATCAAATATACGAACGACAAGGAAAACAAGAAATTACAAAAGCTGTTTCTAATGCAAGTCCGGTGGGACTTGACAGGATCAAGGATAGAATCCTCACGCCACCAAATTCACAACCGAGGAAGTACACATTTGAAGAGGCTTTAGCATTGTTATACCCGGTACTCGAAGAGTAAAGGGGTATATTAGATTTGTGCAAAAAATTAATGTGTGTAACACCCAGAAGGAAGCGTTTCCGACCCCATAAAGTATATATATTCTTGATCAGCATCAATAGCCGAGTCGATATAGCTATGTCTGTCTGTCCGTCCGTCTGTCCGTCTGTCCGTCCGTCCGTCTTCATTAGCGCCTATAGCTCAAAGACCATAAAAGCTAGAGGAACACTATTTTGTATCCAGACTCCTGTCCTATCGCACTGTTACAAGTGTATTTCAAAATTTCGCCCCGCCCCCTTCCGCCCACACCAAGGACGAAAATCTGTGGAATGCACAATTTTAAAGATACGAGAAAACTAAAAACGCAGAATCGTAGAAAATGAGCATATCTATCAGAGTATTGAATTTGGATCAGATCGACCCATAAATATAGCCACAATGAAGAAAACCATTTCGAAATGCATCGTTCCCTCTCGCTCTCTCTCACACACAGGGGTAGGCGCTATGCCTGATCGAATTTTTGACGCCTAGTTCTCAGAGACTATAAGAGCTAGATCAACCAAATTTTCAATCCAATTTCCTGTGATATCAAACCGAGACGAGTTTGTTTCAAAATTTAGCCACTCCCCCTTCCGCCCCCACAAAGGACGAAAATTTACAATTTTGAAGATACGGGAAAACAAAAAACGCAGAATCATAGAAAATGACCATATCTATCAGAGTATTGAATTTGGATCAGATCGGATCATAAATATAGTCAGAAGGAACAAATGAAATTTCAGTGGCCTCCCAAGCGCAGACTGATTCCCTCTCTCTCTCGCACACAGCCGTGTATGTATATGTAGAAAGTAGATAAAAACATGTAGAAATGGCAGATGTAAAAAATTTATGTAAACAAATATGGAAACATCTAATAGATCAAAATCTCCGAAAAGGTTCGACTTAAATTTTTTTTTTTTTGGCTAAAATTAAATTTTGTCCTTTTGCGAACATGTAATAAATTACAACAAGCTCACATACATATATACTGACTGAGTACCGGGTATAAAGTAGAGCTGCGGCGCAGACGCGGCTAATAACGTTCCCCCTCGAAGTAACCATTCATGTCAATTTTGAATTTTTCCTTACAATGATTGATGGAAAAGTACTTAACGAACTAACTAATACTAAATCTACCTTGAAATGTGCATTTTGCCAAAAAAACCCAAAAGGATTTTAGAAATTTGGATGATTCCATAGTTGAAGAGGAAAATATGGAATATGGTATTTCCCCATTGCATGCAAGAATAAGATGTATGGAGTTCATTTTAAAACTTGCATATACCATTTCGCGAGAGGGAGAATCGTTTGACAACAGCACGATAGCCAAGGAAAGACAAAACAATAGGAAACATATTGTTCAAGAAAAATTCGTAGAAAAACTATAACTGAAGGTGGACTGCCCTAAACAAGGAAATGGAAACACAAACGATGAAAACTCATCACGGACATTCTTTGAAATAGTTGAAATTACTGCAGAAATAACTGGTGTGGATATTGACATAATCAAAAAATTGGGTGTCATTTTGAATGTTTTAAACTGCAAGGAAACAATTAACACCCACAAATTTGGTGAATATGCCTCGAAGACTGCAGAGCTGTTACATAAAAATATCCTGAACAGAAACATACTACTACGCTTCATAAAATTTTGACACATGGTCAAATTTTAATTGAATATCAGAGCTTACCAATTGGAGAGATATCAGAGGAAGCACATGAAGCGAGAAACAAGGATTACAAGAAATACAGGTACAAGAATACGTGCAAGACATCACGAAAAACCCAAAACAGGGATCTTTTCAACATGTTAGCAGCCTTTTCAGATCCATATATTTCATCCATTAGACATGTGAGATCTCAAAAAAAATCGGAAAATAGTTATTCTTTAGAAATGTTAAGTTTGTTAGATACTCCTCCCTCTAAATTGGAAGTGGAGACATTTTTTTGACAGAAAACAATAAATTAAGCATAATTACAGAATAAAAAATGTTTGTTTGTGAAATCAGATTAAGCTAAAAGGTTAGGTTATGTTAACCCGGATGGCCCTCAGCGGGGCCTTTTCATAGGCGAGTATGGCCCTTAGTTATCCGGATGGAGTGTATGGACCTTTACGGAGGTGGTGTCGAGGTTTGGAAGTCCTCGAGAATCGAGGTATTTTTCACGAAAGCGAGGAGTTCCCTTGGCGTCCTCCTGGAGGCGTCTTCCATTGATGCCAGCACCGGTGCGCCTAGGTGTCTACTCCTTGCCCGTGAGAGAGCCGGACAGTTGCATATGAGATGTTCCAGGGTTTCAATAGCCCCGGGTTCGTTGCATTTCCTGCAGCTGTCTGCACTGGTGATGCCCAGCTTGGCTGCATGAGCCGCAGACAGACGGTGACCTGTGAGTATTCCCACTAGCAGTCTGCAGTCCTTCCGTGGTAGGTGCAGTAGATAGTGACTGAGTTTTCCGTTGCGCTCCTTGCACATGGTTCTCGAGATTCTGCAGGTGATGGTACTTCTCCACCTGCTTTCGGCCTGCAGTCCGGCCTGTTTCTTCAAGTCGCTTTGTAGCGTCCTTAGGGAGACAGGCACGTCTTCGATTCTATCGTTTGCCAGCCCGATGCCCTCCTTTGCCAGAGCGTCCGCCGCTTCGTTCCCTTCGATACCCTGGTGACTGGGAACCCAATAGATCCGCACTGAATTGGTCGTGCTTAGTGTCTAGTGCCTCCCTGCTTACCAGGACATTTCTGGAACTAACCGCGGACGACTGTATGGATCTTATCGCCGCTTGGCTGTCAACGAATAGATTGACCACGTTATGCGCTCGTTCGGTCTGTTGAACGACCTCTGCAGCTTTCTTGATAGCGAAGACTTCCGCCTGGAATATGCTGCATCGGTCCGGTAGCCTATATGACGACCTTATTTCTGGGTCTGTGCAGTATAGGCCCACTCCTACGCCTCCGTCCATCTTGGAGCCGTCTGTAAATATTTTGAGGTGTTGAGTCTGGTCCCGTCCTGTTTTCCAGTCTTCGGGACCCATAAGTGTGTTTGTTTTAACATCGAGGCAAGTTTGGGGGGTCATGTAATCAGTAGAACTGATCATGCACTTTCCGATTGAACTGTGCCCGAATCCTTGTGGCGACATATTACCTGATGCAATTATAATATTTCCAGAATAAAAAATTTTTTTTTTGTGCAATCAGATTGAGCTAAAAAAAATGATGTAAAATTATTATGTATTGTAAAATTGACCAATAAAAGTACTTTATCGATCCAAACAAATTTAAATTCAGCACATTACATAGGAAAATATGCACCGGCAACAAAGTAGAAATTTGGCGTTTTATAGGTAAGCTTCTAAACAATGTAGCGCCACGTTATGTTGCATATTAAATTTTGGGAGATTTATCTTTCAAATGCTGTTTTTTTCATGAAGATATCTTCATTCGTTCAGAAGTTATTAATTTAGCAAGCTAAAATGGCAGGATGTCCCACTGTGCGTCGTTATTCTCTAATATTTTTTTTTGCTCTCTACTAGATTGACTAGGTTATGCTCCTCCACCAGGTAAAAGTTTTTCGCACAAACTTTATCATTTGAAATTTTCCAAATCACGAACAAAAGTAAACAAAGCATTTCTGTGTTTTGCGCTGTGCAGCACATTTCGCGCTGTTCGGTTTTTCGTTCAGATTGTCAGACAGACCTCGAGAGAACGAATTGTTTTACCGACCAGTTTATTAGGTGGTCAACTTTATCCTCACTTTCCAAAAATTGCACCGCAACCCGAAGTCTAGATACCGGCCTTTAATAGAATTTAATCAGAGATAAAATTGTAAAGGAGAGCAAACGCGAGAATAATGTTTACATCAGGATATGCAGCATCTGGAGTTCATTGGAGTTCACTTCCTTCATCATTAAAGGGCTCTAAGGTAATCTAAAGACGGATGTCATTTACACAGATTTTAATAAGGAATTCGACTCTGCAAACCACTCTCCTGGCACAAAAACTTGATGTTTTAGGGTCTCCGCCCAATTTATTGAGATTAATTTCTAGCTACCTTTCTTTCAGGTCCCAAAGTGTCCTTTTCAAAAATCCCTGCCTTCACCAGCTATGGTTTCTTCGGGTGTGCCACAGGGATACCATCTAGGCCCCTTACTTTTTACACTCTTCATTAATGACTTGCTTTCGGTATTCACATACTCAAGCTGTGTGTCCAGTACAAGGATAGTTTATCTCAATCCAGGTTGCAATCCGATACGGTTCTTGTGTATGGTGCCCTCAGTACAAAGTCCACCAGGATCGTAAAGAACCAGTCCAGATCAACTTTTCAATTTTCGCTTTACGCAGCCTCAACTGGGATGAAAGTGTGAGACTGCCGTCTTACTCTAATAGATTGCTTTTAATAAACCTTCCATTTTAAATTAACGGTAGAAAAATGCTTGGTGTGATTTTTGTGCACAACTTGATCAAGGGTGACGTAGATAGCCCTGACTTGTTGAGCTGCATAAACTTCACTATTCATGTTAGAAACACTGGAAACTATACACCGTTGTTCATTCCGAATTTTAGATAGAATTATTACTTGCATGAACCTTTTAAGGTTTTATGCTCGGATTATAGTTCCCTCTACCATATCACATCTACAACTAATTCTCTTCCTCTTCTTAAATCACTAATACTCACATACCTTTCTCGTAGTTAGAAATTTTAAGTGTACGATATTTTTAATGCATGCTTAGTTCCTTTTGTAAGATTAGGCTGGGACGAATCTTCAGACAAAAGAGAACCAACTAAAAGTCGAATCAATTTCATGGAATTACTGTTCCTAATGTTTTTTTCCATGGATACGCCACGGTGGGTGAGAATCTCTAAGAGACGCGACTGGCCCGTACCAGTCAACGAACTGGACTACCCCTCCGGGGCTTCCCAGCTAAACTCACCACCACGCACAGTCTCACTCCTCATTCCCCGCGGGAGTGCACCGCTAGGTAGTACTTCGCGGGGATGGGTTGCCTACTTTAGGCACTCTTCGCTAGGCGTCGCTACCTTTCGCATCTTCTCAGATCGCTCTGGATGGCTGTTAGGGTGTTGCAACGCGCATCCAGTTATCCTCTGTCTCCGTCATGTATGACATCAGCTACTCCAGTGGTGGAACAAACTCTGTTCTTGAGCGGTACCTCGTGCAGTGGTAGACCACGTGCTCCGGATCCTCGCTGGCGTTTGGACATTCCGGACACTCTGGGGTATCCTCGTGCTTGAATCTAAGGAGGTACTTCCTGTAGCCTCCGTGCCCTGTCAGGAATGGGGTGATGTTGTAGTTCACCTCCCCGCTGCTGCGCCCTATCCACGACTCGATGTATGGGATCATCCGGTGGGTCCACCGACCATTTGAGGACGCATCCCATCTCTCCTGCCAGGTTTGCATCGATCGCGCTCTTTCCTCTTGGGTGCCTGCAGCCGTTGTGTCTTGGCATGTCTTCCGTCTGATGTATATCACCTCCATCTCCGTGGCCAGTATATCCACTGGAATCATCCCGGCTAGGACCAGTGCAGCGTCGTCGGAGACCATTCTGAATCCGGATATGACTCGCAGAGCGCTAAGTCGATAGACGGATGAAAGCTTTCTCCGGAGTCCCGCAGTTTTCAGCGCAGTGCTCCACACTGGCGCCGCAAACAGCAGTACGGATGTAACTACCCTAGAAAGCAGTTTCCTACTTCCTACACGGGGTCCTCCGATGTTGGGCATCATACGCGCTAGGGCCATCTGCAAACGTGCCACCTTATTGCTGGCATATTCTATTTGGCTTCTGAAGCTCAGCCGGTTATCCATGATGACTCCCAGATACTTGAGGCATGGGGCCGATACAATCCTTACGTCCCCTACCTGAACTGTCATAAACTCCATGATTTTCCTGCTGGATATTAGGACAGCTTCCGTTTTATGGCCTGCCAGATCAAGTCCCGCATTCTCGAGCCACTCGCCTACTGTCCGGATTGAGCTATTCTCGGCCATCTCCACTTGATTGGTACATGATTGGCCACCACAACTAGCGCTAGGTCGTCTGCAAAACCTACTAACCTGCACCCTGGTGGGAGGCTGAGCCTCAGGACTTCGTCGTACATCACGTTCCACAGGAGCGGGCCGAGAACCGACCCCTGTGGAACTCCTTCCGTGACTGAGTACCGCTTAGTCCCCTCATCCGTGTCGTAGAGTAGTACCCTGTCTGAGAGGTAGCTCGAGATTATCTTCACCAAGTAGTTAGGGAGTCCAGCGTTCTCCAGGGAGCTCAGGATCCTTTCCCAGCGCGCAGTGTTAAACGCGTTCCGCACATCGAGGGTTACGAGTGCACAGTACTCTTTGTCGCCCCATCTCCATCTTTTTCCCTCTATCGCTTTATACGCTAGGTTAGTGACCAGCGTCACTGCATCAACGGTAGAGCGGGCCTTTTGAAAGCCGTACTGCGCATCCGAAAGTGTTCCCCGTTCCTCCATGGCGTCCAAAAGGCGATTGTAGATAATCTCTTCGAAAATTTTACCGACGGTGTCCAGTAGGCAGATCGGCCTATATCCAGAGGGGTCGTCTGCCGGCTTGTCTCCCTTCGGTAGCAGGATGAGTTTCTGCTGCTTCCACGACTTAGGAAAGAATCCTTCCATTAGGCACTGGGTGTATACTTCTATGAACGGGGTGGGAGCCATGGCGATCGCCATTTTGAGGGCTCTGTTCGGAACACCGTCCGGCCCCGGCGTCCTAGCGTTCCCCACTCCTCTGCACGCTGCTTGGACTTCTTCCAGGGAAACAGGTGGTACGTTTCCCGTCGAGGACGAGTATGCCGGCCGATCTGTAGGGTGTCGCGGAAATAGAGCCTCAATGATCCTGGCCATGGGGCACGTTATCGCTGGCGTAAACCCTGTCCTGAAAGTCTGGGCGTCCCCTGGCCCTTTGGATGCGCCTTGTGGCTTGCAAGCATGCTTTCCTAAGCCTTTTTATTTGGTCGTTCCACCAGTAGCATGGAGCGGCCCGGTTGCTGGCTCTTCGTCTTGGCATGGCTGCGTCGCACGCTTCTATAGTCCTCTTTTTTAATTCTGATTTCCTCTTCTCCGCCGATCGATGTGACCAATCTGGACGATTAAAGGTGTCCGAGAACGTGTCCTCATCCAAGACATTGGCTTTCTATTTTAGACCGGTAGTCTTTGGCGAGACCTTTTTCCGAGTGTACAGATCGAGGAGTATCGCTTGATGGTCGCTGAAGGTGAATTCCTCGCTGACGGTCCATTTGGCTCTGCGAAGCAGAGATACGCTTAGTACGGTGAGGTCGACGAACGAACCTCTGCCCGCTTTTCTAAACGTCTGCTTCTTGCCGTCCTTAGCTATACCCACATTGGGAGGGGCGAATGTCTCTAAGAGGCAGTATCCTCTCGCATTTGTCTCCCGGCTGCCCCACTCGACCGCCCATGCGTTGAAATCTCCTGCTATGACCATCGGTGACCGTCCTTGTGTGTCTGTGGCTATATTCAGTACCATGCTCTGGAATTCGTGCAGGCTCCAGCTCGGGGGCGCGTAGCAACTATAGAACGTTTTTCCTCCTATTTTTGCTCGAGCAAAGCCTTCACTGTCCAAACAAGCATCCATGATCGCCTGGGTGCGCGACCAGATGGCTGCCTTGCGGTTGCCACTAGTCACCCACCCGGGTCTCCGTATTGCTTTGTACGGCTCGCAAAAAAGTACCACGTCCGCCTGTCTCTCACGCACTAACTGCTTTAGGAGGTCTTGAGCGGCCTCACAATGGTTAAGATTAATTTGTGTAATCTTCATCGCGGTTGGCTTGCAAGGGCTCTCCTGAAGGTGGGGCACCTGCTGCTCCCAGCAATGTGTTTTGCGTCCATTTCCTTGCCCGTGCAAAACATACACTCTGGTTCTTTTTGGCAGTCCTTAGCCAGATGGTCCGGCAGTCCACACCGTCTGCAGAGGTTCAAGCGATCCGTTTCGCACTTGCAGTTCCTAGCTTGGTGCCCAAACTCCAGGCATCTAAAGCACCGCGTAATTGCGGTTTTCGTTCGGATTCTGGTATTAACCCATCCAATCCTCATTGCTCCTGCGTTCAGGGCCTTTTGTGCACCGGCTGCAGGCAGTCTTATGGTTGCTATTAATTTATATTAATTGTTTGGACGTTGACGTGCAATGACTGCACCATCAAGTGGCCCATGGGACACCAGCCGAATGCTGTTACGCGCGAATCCCAGGCCGAAACGCAGCCCTCCTCCCACCCAACCGACCGAGGGGCGCTACCGCAAAACGCGCGACTCGTTAACCGAACCGATCGCGATCATGCAGGATAGATAGATGTTAGACTAGTATTCGAGGAAAATTAGAACTAATCTTACTAAAGGAATTAATCATGCATTAAAACTATCGTACTCCACAACTACAATTACTAACTACGAGAAAGGTATGTGAGTATTAGTAATTTAAGAAGAGGAAGGGAATTAGTTGCCGATATAATATGGTAGAGGGAATTATAATCCGAGCATAAAACTCTAAAAGGTTCATGCAAGGAATAATTCGATCTACAAATCGGAAGGAACAGAGGTATATAATTTCTAGTAATTCTAATAGGAATCGTAAAGTGTATGCAGCTCAACAAGTCAGGGCTATCTACGTCCCCCTTGATCAAGTTGTGCACAAAAATCACACCAAGCATTTTTCTACGGTTAACTAAAGATGGAAGGTTTATTAAAAGCGATCTACCAGAGTAAGACGGCAGTCTCACACTTGCATCCCAGTTGAGGCCGCGTAGAGCGAAAATTAAAAACATTTTCTGTACTGATTCTATACGGTCCTGGTGTACTGTACTGGTGGTACTGGTGTACTGGTGCACCATACACAAGAACCATATTCTAAAATCGGACGAACAAGCGATATATAGAGAGTATTTGTTATATAGGGGTCGTCAAATTTTTTTGACCACCTCTTTATAAACACAAGCACTCCCATGGCCTTATTTACCATGGTAGAAATGTGATCAGAAAACTTTAACTTGGGATCTAAAAGAACACCAAGATCATCAGCTAGGGTAATTCTCTCGAGAGAACCCCCGCCTAGTGTGTAAGGAGCCAGAAAGGCGCTGGAGCGATGAAATGTCATTACTTTACATTTCGAAGCATTAAGGTATAACAAATTTGCACAACACCATGACTGAAAGCTATTAAGATCGGATAGCAACCTGGAGTGAGATAAGCTGTCCTTGAACTGGACACACAGTTTAACATCATCCGCATACATAAGTACTCGAGAGTATGTTAATACCGAAGGCAGGTCATTAATAAAGAGTGTAAAGAGTAGGGGGCCTAGATGGCTGCTCTGTGGTACGCCCGAAGAAACCATAACTGGTGAAGATAGGGAGTTTTTGAAAAGGACTCTTTGGGACCTGGAACAAAGGTAGCTAGAAATCCATCTCAAGAGATTGAGTGGAAAACCTAAAAGGTCAAGTTTTTGTGCTAGTGTGGTTTACAGAGTCGAATGCTTTACTGAAATCTGTGTAAATGACATCCGTCTGTAGATTACCTTGGAAGCCTTTAATGATAAAGGAGGTGAACTCCAATAAATTCGTGGTTGTTGATCTCCGCCTAATAAATCCATGCTGGGCAGGAGATATAAGTGATCTGCAAAGATGCTGCAGGTGCGGAGTTAAAATTTTCTCTAACACTTTAGGAATTGCAGATAACTTTTATATACCTCTGTAGTTCTTCGCGTCAGACTTACTACCTTTCTTATGGAGAAGAATAATGAACGACTCCTTCCATATGGAGAAGAAGCATGAAGAAATAATGGACAGACTTAATAGCTTAAGCAACGGTCCACACAGAGACTCGGCGCAGTATCTAAGTACACAGCCGGGAACTCCGTCCGGACTCGGTGAAAACACCGGCTTAACTTTCCGGAGATCAAGAAGCAGAGAGCTTTCATTTAGCAAGGGACTGAAGATGCCGTTCGACCTGGGTAAACCGTATGGGTACGGCTGCCCGGAGAAGCATTCCTGTGAATAGGTTGTTTGAAAGAATTGGGCAAAAAGATCGGCCATTGTCTGATCAGTATTTTCCGACGTATTGAGAAATGATAGCGAGAATGGATGAGCGGACGTTTTACGCTTACTGTTTATGAAGCTGTAAAACTGCTTAGGGTCCAGAGAAAAACGTATCCTGCATCTAGATAGGTAGTTCTTATAGCATAGGGAATTAAGAACTGAAAAGTTTGACCGAGCCATTACATAGCGAGAGAGAGAAGGAGAGCCAACTTCTTGAAATTTTTTGTAAAGTCTTGATTTTATGTTTTTTAGACTGGATAACTCTTTGGTAAACCAAGGGGGCTTCCCAGATCTAATAGGACAGGAAAGTGGGACACAAGACTCAAAAAGTGAGTCAAGTGCATCGTAGAAAATGTTTGTGCATATCGTAACATCAGTGCACAAATACAAAGCGGACCAATCAAAATCCCTAATGAGGTTATTAAGCTTCGCAAACTCGGCTTTACGAAAGCAGCGGACACATTGAGGTAGCCTACCCGACCGATCCAATGCGGTTGGACCTATATCGAGCGACACTTCAAGTGTAGGATGGTAGGCGTCTTCAGGTATAGTGAGCGGAGGGACTCGGGTTAACAACGCAATGGTCGGATCCGTCACAAAGCACAGATCAAGCAATCGACCCAAGAAATTTTTCACATGGTTGAAATAGAGAGCCTTAATGATCCTGGCCATGGGGCACGTTATCGCTGGCGTAAAGCCTGTCCTGAAAGTCTGGGCGTCCCCTGGCCCTTTGGATGCAAGCAATCGACCCAGGGAATTTTTCACATGGTTGACATGAGACAGGGATAAGTCGAGTAAGCCGTCTATAAAGTCATGTCGTGACATGGGGACTAGGTTATTAGACTCGTTTACCGAAGCCCAAACAGTTCCTGGTAAATTGAAATCCCCAAGAACTATCATGTGATCTTTTCTGATAGCGAGGAAGAAACAGCGCTTAAGGCGGACAAGTGCTGCTCATAAATTGCGATATCCGAAGAAGATGGAATATACAAGCATGTAATAAAGACCGAAAAAGCGGGACGAATCAGTTTTATATACAGGAATTCCAGTTCTTGTTGAATCTGGAATGTAAAATGTTTCGACGTGAAGTTAGAGTCCACTGCAATCAGAACCCCACCTTCACGTCGAGACGAACGGTCATTCCTAAAGGTTGTGTACCGACCTGCCAAAACTTCAGAACTAAGAATTTCCGGTTGTAACCAGGTCTCGGTGAACACAATTACATGGGATGCAAATGCTACGCTATCCCGATACAGAGTGCTGAGCCTACTAAGCAAGCCTCTAACATTCTGGTAGGTTAGGAAGTTAGTTTTTTGGATGGGTGGACTGGGAAGATGAGGATGCAGCACTGGCCTGATTAGTATTAGGAGTTATTGGGGGCCTATTTTTCTTCTTTGCCCTAAACTACTTCACCACCATGTTCTCTGTCCAAAATTTGGCAGGGCAAATGGTGTCAAATTGAGTCGGGGAGACGCTTATTTTTAATGAAGCTACCTCCCTGGCATAAGAGGAATTAATCTTCTCCACCTTTAAACTGACGGCTTGTATATTGCTTTGAATAAAAGCAATAACGTCACCAATAATGGTGTAAGGGAGACAAAAATTTGTCGTTTAGGTGTGATCACCACCAATCTTTGGTTTTCTTTTATTGAACACACGCAATGGCTTATAATGGCACAGCCTCCCCTCTCGCTCTCAATCCCATCTTGCCCCACAATTCTGACATTGCATATTACAAGCATAACCTCGATACTCGAGGACTTCCAAATCTCAGCAATACCCCCGTAAAGGTCCATCTACATCCGGATCACTAAGGGCCAGACTGGCCTATGAAAGTCCCCGCTGAGGGACGTCCGGGTTAACCTAACCTAACCTTAAACTGACGGCTTCTATATTGCTTTGAATAAAAGCAGTAACGTCATCTATAGTGGTGTAAGGGGCAAGCCGTGAGACAAATATTTGTCGTTTAGGTGTAGGTGTGATCACCACCAATCTTGGGTTTGGCCCCACAGACCTTGTACCTGTGATGGCAATACCCGGTGGTCCGCGTCGTATGTTTGTTGGTGGGATCGAAGTGGACGGGATATTGGGATTGTTGGCGGACTCGACGGAGACGGACGCTACGGAAATTTATGGTTGTGCGTTCTCCGAAGTGATAAATTCGGCTGCCGAATTGGCATCACCAGCAGCTGTCGTTGCCCTTGGAATAGCAAACGATATCGGCTGCTGCACAATTGAAGTGGTCGGAGTCGGTTGTTCGGCAACGGGCGGCAGAGGGACAGTTGGGGCTTGCAGATCCCGCGGAGTGACCTTTTTTCGCCTAGGAGACTCATTCAGCAGTTGCAAACTGCTAAACAAAGACTCCATGGCTAGGAGCCGATCGTACTGCTTTTTAAAGCCTTCGGTCAGCCCCTTAAAGCCATTCCGCGTCTGCCCCATTAACCTGGCCATCTCTATGTGAGCCCCCGGCATGCCTCACAACAGTAGAACAAGCCATTATGTTTGGAAATTGCATCACCCACGAGGCCTGAGTACCCAGCGCACTTTGCGTGCACTGCTTTTCCGCAAAGATAGCAGGGGATACTCGACTGAGCAGGGGTGACCACCTGTTTGCAGGTTTTTTTGGTACAGATAATAGGTGATTCCATTTTAAATACAATAAACAAAGTTTATTTCAAAACAAATAGATATCAGACCAGTATGCCAGGCAAACGCTTAAAGCGGAATAAGTAAAAACTGAGCGGAGAGAGGAGAGCGGTTGCAGCAGCTGCAATGAGAGAGAGAGAGCGCTACTACACGGAAAATATTGAGAGCGAGAGAGGAAGAACAGTTATTTATGTTTGGGTTATAGGGAGAGAGTGATGCTAAAGCACAGACTACAAGATGAGAGCGGGCTAAATTCAATGTGAGAGCGTACTTACGAAAAGCAACAACAAAAACACAATGTTAACCGAAGCAAAAAAGAATTATTATATTTTTAATTTTTTGCACAGTAAATAGGCATGCACTCGCGATTCAGGATAGACTTTAAGTTAGCAAGTTAATCTGTTAGTTCGCTGAAGGTTTATTTTGGTCAAACACCGGTTGTTTATACAAAATAAGTGAAAAATGAGCGGAGCGCAATGAAAAAACGCGTCTGAACACTACGAGAGAGATAGACAATTTGCGTCTGGCCATACGCTTTCCTTAGCCTGACGTCCGCTGGGGTTACGTCCGCCAGGTTGAGCTGGTCCGCTAACGCCTTGCAGATGTCCTCCGCTGTGGTGTCCTCCTCTAGGTCTCTGCACTCGATGAATACGCGGTGCTACAGTGAGCGGACCTCGGCTCGAAACTGGGCTATTTCATCCCCTGATTTGGTCAGCTCCAATAGAAGTTCGCCCTTCTGTGTTCTTCTGACTCTGTTTATCGCCTAACCGAGGGCGTTGAGTTTCTCATCCCTCTTCATCGTCCTGAGGATATCCGCATAGCTCGATTCCCCCTTGGTTTGGATGATGAGGGCATCTGGTCTCGTCCTCTCGACGCGCCCGGTGGTTTCCTTTGGCCTCTGGGGCGCGTCTCTCCGTTTTCCTCTCCTGGCCACGGGGGTTTCCTTCGTCCTCTGCGTAGCCTCTCTCCGGTGTCCTCTCTTGGCCACCAAAGTCCAGCTCTCACCTCCAGATGCACTGGGTGTCATCTGCGTTCCAGCGCCTGCTGTTTTGGCGTTGTCCCTCTCCACCGCAGTGCGCGAAGTCTGCGAAGCCTGGTGAGACCTTATTACCTCCTTCGCCTTATCGTCATGCACCTGGATCGACCGACGCTTGCCGTCCTCCATAAGGTCGACCACGTATGCGATCTCCTCGCCAAGCGCCCGGAATGCTGACCGATTGTTCTGTTTCTTCTTTCCTACGGTAGTAGCACCTGTGTAGATATGTAGATTTACATGATCATTACACGTCTGCCGTTGGCTCAGTGGCTCCGCTGCCATGCACTGGTCGTCAGCTGAGATGTCGATCAGCTGGTATGACGAGTAGCAATTGCAATGAAGAGCAAGAGCACAAGGGCACAGCAAAAAGTGCAAAGGAAAAAGGAAAATTAACAAAAATAACAAAAATCTCAAGTGCTACACATAACGGAAGGAAAGCAGGAAAGCGGATAATCTCACCCGTCCCCCTTTGGCCTAGGGAGGAGCAATACGGATTTGTTGCGCTTTCCTGCCGTCTGGGCGTTGAACATGCGGCTTTGCTTGCCGTGACGGCCTCCTTGGTATGTACCCCTCACTCGTGCAGGGATATTCTCTATTTGTTTACTTTTCCTTCAGGCATACCGGCTAATTTGCCGTCTGCGCGGGAGCACCAGGAAAAAAACGCGTCTTCACTTTAACACTTCATTTTACTCTCTACTGTTCCTAATATGCCGGTATGTTCCTAATATGCCGGTATGTAACTGCATACATATGTATATATGCATATAATGAACTACAACGGACAGCAGTGCACGCACAAGGGAGTGTGTGTGTATGCAGACACCTATGCACTCGAAACTAACTGTAATCGTATTATGCTTCCTACCCGAGACCCCGCTTACAGAACAATTAAAGCGCAGAAGTCTCCAAGCCGCAACCACTTGACACTAGATCTAACTTTTATATTTTTTCATACACATCGAATCGGAACTAACCATGCCTGCAAGAAATATTAGATGCTCAAAGCAGTTAACACTCACAGTTCGATACCGAAGCCGCTGTCGCAGTCGCCGTCAGCCAGACTCTGGGTGAAATATTTATTGAGTCCCAATTGTGAACTCCATCCGGAATATAAACCTTTCCCAAAGGCTCCTGCTTGGGCGCCAAATGTTCGAGTCAAGTTCTTCCAATAGTTTCCTAGTGGCATTTGTCAGAAATTCTGATATTCCTCAATCCGCTCGATGCTAGTTCTTGCTCGTTCTTTTATTACTTTATATTTAATTCTAGTGATCATAGATCATCATACATAATTTTATCGATACTATCGATTGCGCTTCTCTTCCAAATTCATGTTTACATTGCTAAAGTTCATTAAGCCTATATAAAATATTAAGTGGCGTCAACACTACTGCGTCTCCCGATCCAGCTGAAGCGCCAGTGGATGAGGCAGTTGTTACGGGGAGAGGCTCAGCGGACTCTCTTGCTGGTGCGAGTAACAAATGCTCCTCCACGCGCTCTATGCATTGAAAGCCCTCTCTCTCATTACAGCGCACGTGCTTGAAGCCACGCCGGCTGAAGACTGCTGAGAGATACCGGTGCTTTTTCATTTTCATAGCCTCTTTGAATATTAAGTAATGCCCTCTTAACAACTGCTCGTTGACATAAATTGGAGATTCAGACTCATAACCTTCAAGCTGCAAGCTCAGTTGTTTGTTGCTCTTGCGCCGGCATAGCCTAATTTTCCTCAGAAGATTGATTTTTTCTCGAACGTTTTCAAATTTTAAAATGATGACGGGATCCACGTTTGTTTTTTGAGTTTTACGGGCCCTGAAAACATCCCGGATTCTTAGAGGAGTGGTGGGCTGGAATTTGAAGCAAAGCTTATTGAAGATGGCTCTGACATTCTCTCCGTCCGCGTAGGGAACACCGTGTATTCGGATCTCGCTCGCGCTAGCTGCCATGTATTCGGCCGTCTGTCTCGCCACTCTACCACTCTCTCACCCAGTGCGCGCCAGTCTGCAACTTCCCGGTCCAGCCGCTCGACCCGGTCTCCCAGTTTGTCTGGGAGGATGCGCTTCTCTGCTTCTTGGACATATTCATGTTTGTCTGCTCTTGAAAGCGAACCTTTAACATATCCAGTAATTGTGGCGAAAGGGCGTCGGAGAGGCACTCACTCGCTGTTTCAGCATTATTGCGAATGCGCTTTGTTGGCGGTGCAGTGAAGGATGACATTGTTTTTGTTATTTTTGTTACTTTGGTATCTCTTTTGTGCCTTTTTTATTAGCTGTTGCTCGCTTGTGTTTTGTTGCTGGTTTATAAGAGTCGGTTTGCAGGCAAGCTTCGATGGTTTCACTCAAAAACAATAACAAACTCTTTCTACTTATTTGCGAATTGAAAAATTGGAAACTGAGTATTTGAGCGGAAGATTTCTTTAATTTTTTGGAAACACGTATTATCCAGTGTGGTCCAATAGCAAAATATTTTAACGCAAAAACCATTCTCGTTGTTGGATGGTGACATTGATGATGAATGAGCTTCTTGACTAGGAATCTGCACTAAAAAAAAGGCAGGAAGGGGAAGGTTGTGGTCATTTGTGAGTACTTCTACTAATTCCAACCAACGTCTTAAAAACTAGGTCTTATGTTTCGTAGAAGCTTTTCGGGATATTTTGAGAGAAAGATGTGCCTGAAAACAATGAGGCGTTTGGTCATCAAAATGCTCGATTTGGTATAATTTATAAGAAGGTCTTGACAGCCACCATAAGAACAATAGCTCAATAATATCGTGCCGTTCCATACTTGTCATGTTAAACGTGAGAAACGGCGGTATTAATAAAAATTGGGAGGTTTAAACAGCAGATCAGAGAGAACAGCCCGATACCAGCAACAATTTCTCACCTCTTAACAATCAATCTTTCTAGATATAGGATATGTTCTTTTTATGACCATAAGCTGTGAGGGTTTTATAGCTTAAAAAAAAGTAGGCGTAGAACGTAGATCTATATAGGTATATCTAAGTTATCCGCTATTTCTAAAGTGTTTGAAAAATTTGAACTCCGCACCTGCAGCATCTTTACAGATCACTTATATCTCCTGCTCAGCATGGATTTATTAGGCGAAGATCAACAACTACGAATTTGTTGGAGTTCACCTCATACACCATTAAAGGCTTTCAAGGTAATCTACAGACGGAAGTCATTTACATCGATTTCAGTAAAGTTTTCGACTCTGTACTACTCTCTCCTAGCACCAAAACTTGGTCTTTTAGGGTTTCCACCTAATCCCTTGAAATGGATTTCCAGCTACCTTTGTTCCAGGACCCAAAGAGTCCTCTTCGAAAACTCCGTCTTCACCAGCTATGGTTACTTTGGGTGTACCACAGGGCAGCCATCTAGGCCCCTTGATCTTTACAATTTTCATTAATGACCTGCCTTCGGTATTAACATACTCTCGAGTACTTATGTATGTGGATGATGTCAAGCTGTGTGTCCATTTCATTTCTATCCCGCTTGCAATCCAGTTAAGGTTACTTCGTGTATACCACAAGGAAGCCATCTAGGCACCTTACTCTTTACACTCTTTACTAATGACCTGACTTCGTTATTAACATACTCTCGAGTGCTCATGTATGCGGATGATGTTAAGCTCTGTGGACATTTCACTTCTATCCTGCGTGCAATCCAATCTCAATAGGTTTTAGATATGGTGCTGTGCAAAATTTGTTACACCTTATTGTTTCGAAATTTAAAGCAATGACATTTCATCCTTTAAACGCCTTTCTGGCTTCTTAACCCTATGCGGGTTAATTAATCTTAATTATTTTTGTTGAACAGCTTGAGCACGCTGATAAAGATAGCCCTGATTTTTTGAGCCGCATAAACTTCTCGATTCCTCTTAGAAACGCTAGATATTATATGCCGTTGTTCCTTCCCTTTTGTAGATCAGATTATTCCTTGCATGAGCCGCTTTTGAGTCTTATGCTTAAATAATAATTCTCTCTACCCTATAATATCTGGGGTAGAGTAAGTTATTGTGGCGTGTAAATTATTGTGACGGACTTGTAAAATCTGGCATGTAACCTCACATCTGAAACAGCAAATCACTATGGTCGATGTCTTTTATCGTGCTGACATTTTATATGCAGTAGTATTAATGAGGGGACGTGTGCTCTGCACTTTAAGTGATTTTAAATGAAAAATAAGTAAAAAATGAGAGGGAACTTTGGGAGCAGCGGCTAAGGCCGCGGCTCTACTTTATACCCGGTACTCAGTCAGTGTTGAGAAATAAGCCGCCTAGCTTAGTTGTCATATTCGTTCATATTATAACCAACCATATTCATATGCTCATAATTGTATTGCCCCGCTTATGCTCCTATTCTTACGCGCATAACTGTGTTGTTATTGCTTGTGCCCAAACCATAACTGTAACGCTCACACACATATAGCAAGAACCGCAACTGCACACGCATACATTGATGCTGCATAGGACCGTCGCATCGCATGATCTTCCAATTCTCTTTTGCTCGACTTCTGTTCGTGAAGTTGGAGCAGTAGCAAAATCGACTAGAACACAACCGCACGCACCCCCGCTTTTTCATAAAACTGTAAACCGCTAACTATTACGTAATCAGTATATTAATCAAATAAAACCTAATTAAAACAAATACAGTCTACTCATTCATCACCATACGAAAATTTGGTTCTTCGAGCCGGATCGCCACGTCTGATTTTATTTGAAACCCATATACTGAGTGATATCGTGGACCGCTGTTCGTCATGAATGCCCTCATACATCGTTTAATTCAGCAACATTGTGCGCACAAATCCCAACTAACTCGCGCAGCGGCAGAGGCTCAGGAATTTGTTCGGTCATGTACTTCTGTCCAAACATAAGAATACAAGTTGGACCGATTGGTTGCAACTTTCAACCGCTTCATGGAGCTCTCTGAGGAGCTAGTCCAATATAATGAAGAAGAGGATTTTGTGGATCCGAATTTGGATATTGCCAAATATGAAGAAAAATTCTTTAGTGCCCATGCCATTTTCACTGAGCCATCAGTGAGCGGAGCAGTCTAGATAGTGCTCACGACACTTCAAATATATTGTTAGCTAGCACCGTGGAAGGCTTATTTGAGGGACAAACACAACTTCTGGAGAAGATTCGGGATTCAGCGGGACCCTCAGATCTGCATTTTGAGAAAATACGCATTTCTACGTTTTCTGGAAGATACGAGGATTGGTGTCAGTTTAGTGACCTGTTCTTAGGCTCAGTCGACTAGTCTTTCTAGGTGTCAAAAGTTCCATTATTTGAAATCCTATCTAGATGGTGAAGCTTTGGCTCTGATTAAACATATTCCCATTACTGATGATAATTACCAGGACGCATGGAGGAGGCTCAAAAATCGCTACAACAAAACATCACTTATTGCTCGGTCGTTCATTCAAAACTTTCTTTCGTTGCCAACTGCAAAGGGTTCAAAAATCATTGAGTTGCGCAAAATAGTTGACTCCACAGACGAGAGCATACGTGGTCTACACGCGCTGAATTGCGACAACCGCGATGTGTGGCTGATCCATATATTGCTCTCAAAACTAGACACTGAATGCAAGGAAGCTTGGGCTACATCTAGTGAATCGTGCAAGGAAAATGTGACCATAAATGACCTGTTCGTTTTTCTTTTCGCCCGTTTTTACGCGCTTGAGTCTTGTCAAGATACATACTTAATTCATGATCCTCCCACTGTGCTGAATAGACATCGTGCAGTGTCTCATCATGTGGACGTGTCAACTACATCTGGTCGTGATTGCTTGTATTGTCACGGGACACACTGCCTTTATGCTTGTACTCAATTTAAAGAACTAGATCGTCGCAGGTTTGCAAGGTATGGTAATTTGTGTTTCAATTGCCTAAGTCGATCTCAACAGGTAAAGGATTGTAATTCCACAAACACGTGCCGCCTGTGCAAGTCGAAGCACCACACACTTGTTCATCCAAAGGAAACACGCACCACTCCGAGCGCTGCTGCCAACACATCTGCTGACCCAAACTTAAGCTCGCCCATACATTCTGTTGATGCTGATACTGCCGTGATCAGCCATCATACGTTGGAGAGGGGATTCGTGGCCAATAGTCAAGCCATATTGCCAACGATTTTAGCCACTATAATCGACTCCTGGCGCAACGAGAAAACCTGCAGGATATTGCTGGATACTGGTTCCACTATAACGATGGTCGCTGAGTCGTTTATACAACGGACCCGGCTGCCGCGCACGCATGCTCGTATAACAGTGGTTGGTCTCGGTGCAAGCCCTGCTGGGGTTACTCGAGGTCGCGCCACGTTCACGTTGCTCTCCCGCACAAGCACAGCATCAGTGGCGGTAACAGGTCTGATTATAAGCACTTTAACCTCCTCGATTCCAGCACAGAAGTTTGAGTCGAACACTCCGATGTGGGAAAATATTTGCAATTTACCCTTAGCGACCCTACATTTGGTAAGCCATGCGAAATCGATGTGAGCTGATCAACTTTGGATTATATACACTGGACGACGCAAAGAGTTTGGTTTAGAACATCCTATTGCACTTCATACTAATTTTTGTTGGGTCATTACAGGCAGCTATCATCTCTGTACTGATGCTCACACCCACGCACTAGCACATCACGCTCACGAAGATCTGGATATCTTAGTTCGATCGTTCATGGACATGGAACGAGTTCAACCAAGTAACGCTACCATTGACGCTAGTGATCCCGCTGAGCAACACTTCGTTCAAACGCATACCCGCCGAGAGGATGGCGTGCACATCGTCCAATATCCGTTTAAGGATTCCGCTCCGCCTATGGGGTCCACCTTGCCCCAAGCTAGACGCCGCTTTTCTTTTCTCGAACGGAAATTTCGAAAGTTCCCGGCACTCAAACAACAATGTGTCGAATTTATGGAGGACTACATACAACGAGGATACATGGAGTTGATTCCGCCGACTAAGGTAGATGGGGATCCCGCCAATCACAATTAATTGGCCCATCACGCAGTATTTAAACCAGATAGCACCACCACGCGATGCCGAGTTGTATTCGATGGTTCTGAGGAGGACTGCAAGGGATATTCACTCAATTCACGACTACACATTGGACCACCTATTCAAAGGGATTTACTTTGAGTATGTCAACGTTTCCGTCAGCATCGCTATGTGTTCTGTACGGACATTGAGAAAATGTTTAGGGGCATCCTGGTTTCAGAGGAGCACACGCAGTATCAACGTATCGTCTGGCGAAAAGAGGAGACTGCTACACTTGATCATTATCGACTGCTGACCGTGACGTATGGTTTAGCTTCTTCGCCATTCTTGGCTGTCCGAGTTCTCAAGCAGATCGCTCAAGATTATGCCGATTTGTATCCGAATGCTGCTGCGGTGCTTGTAAGGGATGCGTACGTGGATGATATTCCTACTGGCTGCGATAATATCGACGATCTCATTGCACTCAAGGATGAACTAATTTTGCTATTGAGCCTAGCTCAATTTATACTTCGAAAATGGAGCTCAAACTGTTGTGCACTACTAAAGTCGCTGCCAAAAGACATTTGTGAATATCCACCAAAAGCTCTAGAAGTAGACAGCCCAACTCAATATGTGAAGGTTCTTGGAATGCGCTGGGACCCAGACGTAGATGATTTCTCCTTCAAGCTGACCATTCCGGACGCTACAATATCTCTGACAAAACGGATCTTGCTATCTGAGCTTACCAAGATCTACGACCCCCTTGGCTTACTTTCCCCCACCACTGTATTTCTAAAGGTTAAATTTCAAGATAGTTCGCTGAGCTCAGTCGAATGGAACGAACCACTAACCCCACAGCTGTGTGCACGTTGGCAACAGTTTGTAGCTGAAGTTCATTTATTGGAAATTTTTTCGCATACCTCGTTACCCATCATCAACTCGTCAAGCAATTGAGCTGCACGGATTTGCCGATGCTTCATCTCACGCATACGCCGCTGTTATTTATAGTCGCGTGGAGCTCAATAACGAATATGTGGTCAGATTGATCGCCGCAAAAACCCGTGTTGCGCCCATCAAACCTATATCCATCCCGCGGGTCGAATTGAATGCAGCCCATCTTCTTTCGAAACTGATGTCTCTGATCAAGCAAGCACTAACTATTCCTATTTCCAGTACTTCGTGTTGGTCTGACTCAGAAATCGTACTGCATTGGCTCTCGTCACCCCCTCGGACCTGGAACACCTATGTTTGCAATCGCACTGCTGAAATCCTGGAAGTTTGTCCACGTGGCTGCTGGCAACACATTCGCACTGGAGACAACCCCGCGGACTGCGCATCACGCGGACTTCTACAGAGAGAGCTTGTAGACCATCAATTGTGGTGGAAGGGACCACATTGGCTTTCCCAGTCACGTCTTACTTGGCCACCCGTTAAGGCCAAGTTCGCAACGTCAACGGAGGAGGCTGCGCGCATAGAAGTAAAGGTCAAGCCTCAAATCAATCTACACATTTCCGATGAAGGAAATGATTTTCAGTGTATGATTAACAAGGCTTCCTCCTGGTCACATCTCTTACGGACAATTAGCTACTGCTTTCGCTTCGTACATCGCATTCGTTGCAAGGACCGCCTGTCATCGTTTCTATTGTCCTGGGAGCTTCAATATGCACGCTGTAGAGTAATCAAACATGTTCAGATGGAGTTCTTCCAAGTAACGTACAAGCAGCTGATCACTGGACAGCCACTTTCTCGAAAATCCAAGCTGATTCGTTACACTCCATTTGTTGACAAACAAGGAATTGTTCGCGTAGGAGGACGCATCGACAATTCAATGGCAACTTACGATGCGAAACATCCCATACTTATTCCAAAGGAATCATCAGTCATAGCTAGTAGAAGCTAGACACCAGCATGTCACTTCGCTAAACGCTGGAGTTGAATTCATGTTCCACACTCTTAGACAGAGATATTGGATTCTCGGTGCCCGCCACATAGTCCGGAAAATTGTATTCAACTGCAAGATTTGTTTCCTACAGCGCAAAGGTACGAGCACACAACTCATGGCTGATCTTCCCGCTTTTCGAGTCCAGCCCACCCGCTGTTTTTTACATTCTGGTTTGGATTACGCTGGACCAGTTACCAGTTACAAGACATCGGTAACTAGTCGTTCAGGGGGCTGGTATGTTGAGAAATAAGCCGCCTAGCTTAGTTGTCATATTCGTTCATATTATAACCAACCATATTCATATGCTCATAATTGTATTGCCCCGCTTATGCTCCTATTCTTACGCGCATAACTGTGTTGTTATTGCTTGTGCCCAAACCATAACTGTAACGCTCACACACATATAGCAAGAACCGCAACTGCACACGCATACATTGATGCTGCATTGGACCGTCGCATCGCATGATCTTCCAATTCTCTTTTGCTGGACTTCTGTTCGTGAAGTTGGAGCAGTAGCAAAATCGACTAGAACACAACCACACGCGTATCGTTTAACCACCGCAATCGCACCCCCGCTTTTTCATAAAACTGTAAACCGCTAACTATTACGTAATCAGTATATTAATAAAATAAAACCTAATTAAAACAAATACAGTCCACTCATTCATCTCCAGTCAGTATATATGTGATTTACGATTTATACAATTATTATATGTTCGAAAAAAATTGAATAATTGCCAAAAAGGGAACTTTAGAGACAAAAATAAAGTCGTACCCTTTCCATTTTGCATTTATTTTTTACATCTGTCTTCTCTGCATTTCTACATCTACATACGTCTTAACTACGACTCTTGGGTATGTGTGCGACATAGAGAAAAAATAAGTAAGCGCTTGGAAGGCCACTGAAATTTCATTTGTTCCTTCTGACTATAATAATGATCCGACTTTATCCAGTTACAAAATTGTGATGGATATGGCCATCCTCTATTATTCTTTATTCTCTATTTTTAGTTTTCTCGTATCTTAAAAATAGTGGATTCCACAGATTTTTGTCTTTTGTGGGGGCGGAAGGAGGCGTGGCGAAATTTTACTTGTATTAATATCACTTTACAGGAGCATGTATAGAGATTTGGTTGCTCTAGCTTTTATGGTCTCTGAGATCTAGGCGCTCATCTGGACGAAAAGGCATAGCACCCACCTCGGTGTGTTAGAGAGAGCGAGAGGGAACGATGCATTTCGAAATGGTTTTCTTCATTTTGGCTATATTTATGATCCGATCTGATCCAGATTCAACACTCTGATAGATATGGTCATTCTAAACGATTCTGCGTTTTTAGTTTTCTCGTATTTTTAAAATTGTGCATTCCACAGATTTTCGTCCTTGGAGTGGGCGGAAGGGGGCAAGGCGAAACGCTTCCTTCTGGGTGTTACACACATCCATTTTTTCAAGAAATCTAATATACCCCTTTACTCTTCGAGTACCGGGTATAAAAAGCGGGAAGAATCAGTTTGACTCTCAGGAATTCCAGTTCTTGTTTAATCTGGACTGTGAAATGTTCCGACCTGATTATTGAGTCCACTGCAATCAGAACCCCACCTGCACGCCGAGACGAACGGTCATTCCTAAAGGTTGTGTTCCGGCCAGGTTGTGTACCGGCCAGGTTGTGTACCGGCTTTAACCAGCTCTCGGTGAACACAATTAGGTTGGATGCAAATGCGACGCTATCACGGTACACAGTGCTGATCTTACAACGCAAGCCTCTAACATTCTGGTACGTAATTAAAAGTGAGGAAGTTCGTTTTTTTTGGCGCGTGGAGTTAGAACGGGAAGATGAGAATGGAGCACTGGCCGGATTAGAGATTAGCGTTATAGGGGGCCTATTCTTCTTCTTCGCCTTAAACTCTTTCACCGCGAAGTGCTCTGACCAAAATTTGGCAGAACAAATGGTGTCAAATTGAGTTGAAGAGACGCTTATCTTGAAAGAAGCTATCTCCTTGGCATAAGAGAAAATAAACTTCTCCACGTTTAAACCGATGGCTTTTATTTTGCTTTGTATAAAAGCAGTCACATCACTTATAGTGGAGTCAAGGGCCAGCCGTGAGACAAAAACTTGTCGTTTAGGTGGGATCACCACCAATCTATGTCTTGGCACCACTGGCCTGGTACCTGTGATGGCAGTCCGAGTCGTATATTTATTGGTGGGATCGGACGGGATAGCTAAAGTGTTTGCGGACTCGACGTAGACGGACGCTACAAACGTTTCTGGCTGTATGTTCTCCGAGGTGATAAATTCGGCAACCGAATTTGCATCACCAGCAGCTGTCGTGGCCCTTGCAGTAGAAAGCGATATCAGATGCTGCTCAATTGGAGTGGCTGAGGGACTGTTAGAACTTGCAAGTCCCGCGGAGTGACCTTTTTGCGCCTAGGAGACTCATTCAGCAGTTGCAAGCTGCAAAATTGAGATACAAGCCATTGCGTTTTGAAACGGCATCACCCACGATGCCTGAAATCTCAACGCACTTTGCGTGCACTACGTATTCGCAGATCAGGGGTGAACTACTTTTATGCAAGTTTTTTTGGCACAGACCACAGAGAATTTCATTTTAAATACAATAAAAAAAATTAATTTCAGAACAAATAGATATCAGAATAGTGTGCCAGACAAACGCTTAAAACGGAATCAGTCAAAACTGAGCGGAGAGTGGCTGTAGCAGCTTCAATGATAGAGAGAGCGCTACTGCACAGAAAGTATCGAGAACGAGAGAGGAAGAACAGCTATTTAAGCTTGGAATATAGGGAGAGAGTGATACGACAGCAAAGACTACAATATGAATGCGGGCTAAATGCAATGTGAGAACGTACTTACAGAAAGCAACAACAAAAACACACTGATTAACCGACGCAAAAAATAATTATTAAATTATGGTGTTAAACAATTTCACAGGTATACACTCGCGGCTTAGGATTTAAATGTAGGAATTAAATTTAGGAAATTTAAATGTAGCGCCGCGCGCGTGTAATCGATAGTATGTTTCAGTATTTTTCAAGATGTATGTATCACTTGTTGTGTACGGTCACACTTAAAGGTGCCAAAGTCAAGCCACGGTTCCCGCTTCGGCATTCCGATTGACGAGAGCAAAAAGAGTGGGAGGCGAGACTGCGGTACGTAGATTTACTATTGAAATTCTAGGTTAAACTGAGATTTGTATTGTTATCCCTAGAATAAAACGCTCCTATTATCGCACTTCATATTTACGCTACGGGATCTAGCTATTTCTCGTTTCGGTGTTGAAGCGATTCATGGTGTTTAAGGCAACTCCCAACTGCTCAACGTCGGTCGGCGTCAAGTACCTTTGCATACACTTATATTAAATATAACATTAAGTACACGAAAACACTTTTTAAAACATAAGGATTCCACATAAACAACCGCTGTACTGAAATATGAACCAATGAAAATGAAGTCTAATGAATATTTCTTAAATTGACGTTTGCGTTTTCATACTTCTATCCGACTTCTATTCGTCCAATCTACCGGTTTTGTTCTAGCACCCGAATATCGTCAGCACGCTTAATTTCTTGGGTTATTTTCATCATAATAGTGCATTCGATACGAGATGATCTGTACGCGCAATACCACCACCCCCAAGGCCGAAGAGCTAGAGCAGGAAACCCATAGCGACACACGCCTTCACAAATCACAATCCGTTCGCATAATATTGTTGCACGTCACATACCTCCGCACAACACAAAAGAAACGGGAGCAGTTGATGATACGTGTTAAGACCTTAAAGGAAAAATCGAAACACTTGCGAGTTGAGTTGTAAATTCAAACTGTTTTATTTTCAAAACTTATGCACTATTTATAGGAAAATATAAGCTAATTAAAACTAAGACCAACGCTAAGAAAAGGAGGGATGTGCGGCACTTGTTCCCACGCTCATCCCTGCTAATGACACCTACTACATGCAAAGCACATGTGTTAATAGATTTGCGTTCGACGTGCCCATGTATATGATTTTATGGTCGAACTCTATGTGTTCTTTTTTTCAAGTGGCCTCCTTCAAGTGGACTGTATTGTTTATTGGTTGCCTTTTGTCGGTTCCTGTTCATGTTTTATGAACACACACACTAGCAGTCATAAATTACTCATTTTATGTACGTTATATATAGATCAGTTCAGTGTGATGCAATAATTATGTTCTGCTTGAACGATACGAATGCATTTCTATGATGCGTATTCACGGCTTTTCCTGAGTTGCAAAACTGAAAATCTTGACCTTGCATGGAGTGATGGAAGACCGTGATTCGATGAAGCTTCTTCATATTTAGCTTGAGTCGACCCTCTAAAATTCCGCCGGATTGCTTGGACCATTAAACAATCTTCAACTTCCTCCTTGGTTCCCAGCGCTTCCAACGCGCGAAGATGTAAAATGGCGGCGTCCACAAACGCCCGCAATTTGTCAACCGATAAATCGCCACGCATCAGCTCAAATACCGAATACCGAGAATGTAGAATGAGACGTTTATTAGCAAATCGATTTTTTAGAATACCTAAAGCTATGCTGTAGCTAGCCTGATGGTGTCCAATGCCACTCCACTCAAACATGACCGCAAATGCTGTTACTTCTCAATAGAAGTCAGCTCAGCTTCGCTTTCAATGACAGCTGTGAACATGGAATAAAAGCTTGTCCATTCTGTTGATTCGAAACTCTGTGTTTCGAAACGTGGAAAAATTCGTGGGCTGAAGCTGCTTGCACAACTCACGCCTTAGAATAGTCCTATATGATAATATGGATGAGTCGAATCTCCCAGGCATTTCACTTTACCTGGATTGAAAAATCCACTTTCTCCAAACTGGTGTGTGCCACAACAAAATTAAATTTCAACTCCGTTAGTGATTCAGCGCCAAATGCCACATAATCACTGTCATAACGATCTACACTTTCAGATATTTCTTATCTTGCCTATGGTTTCGGATACAGATTATTGACGTGGACCATTAGTCACCAAAATGTTGGAATCTGCCCCACATATATATCCCCATATATCTACGAAATACATTTACGTTTTTACATTAAATTTGGCTTTATTGTTCGATTGTTTTTTTAGAGGCGGTGAATTTTGGGCTTATGGTGTTTTGCTGTACACATTCTTAGTAAGGCGAAATTAAGAACTGTTATCCCGCTTTTGGATAATTTCGACAGTCTGCGTGTAATGATATGCTATGCTTTGCGATCGATAAATACGAAAAACATGAGCGCGACAATAGATAAGCATAAGAGAAGTTTGACAAGATAATTTAAATGACCTAAGAGCCATTATCGGCTGCTGCTCTAAACAGTCTGAAAACATTGTGCTAAATAAGGCAATGACAAATAATAGATTCATGAGATTTAGTGACCCAAAAGAAGATGATGATAACGCTCAAATGCCTAAGTCCAAGCTAGTAAAGCCACCACCTATTGGTTAAAAAAACGAACACAAAATTGAGGGAAACAAATTCTGTCACGTTTAGAGAAAAGGGTAACATAAATGAAAAAAAAAATACAAGTCAATGACGAACATAACTATCGATCAGTGGCTAAATACCTCGACTTTGAAAAAAGAATTACTATATCTTCCAACTTAGGAGTAAATCAGACCAACAGTTCCGATGAATAAAATAACGGATGGACTTAAGGATAAGGGCTTTGAAGTTAAAATGTCTATGAACATAATGAATATAAATAAAATTCTCCAATCAAGGTAGAACTGATACCTAATAGTACGCCTTTAGGGAAAAATGAAGTTCATCCAATCTATAAGCTCCAATATCCACTCCACCGTAGAACCACCATTAAGAAATCGCATAAACGAAATGAACCCGTCCAACCCGTCCACAGGAATATGTATACAACAAAACTTTTTGCACCCTACGAACTTTCCGCGTTTCTTGCGGGGATGTACATCTTACTCGGCCCTGCCCCGTAAATAAGGTAACTATAGAGGTTGCCCTGTCTATCATTAGCTACAAAATCGTCTTAACCAACAAAAAACCGTTGCTCGCAACCCATTCAGCCCACAGAAATTGCCGTATATACCATCAACAACGAGTCGTACGCTTCAGTTTCTAAACCAAAATTTCAACAAACCAGGGCAGAAATTGACAGAAATCGCTGCCCATCATACCCCTAAAAATGCAAAACAATTACCTAGTAGAATTGAATCGATACTGGTAGGTAGGCTAGGTTAGGTTGAGGGTGCTGCCGCCCGCTAGGAGCCTGTCACACTTACGACGGGCTTGGCCCGTCCGTACTCTTGGTCTCTTGGTCCGTACTCTTGGAATCGTCCTTTTTCTACTTCGTGAGACATGATGTCAGCAATTGTCCCATCTGGACGCTCTTACAAGGTTTTTCTATCTTGCTATCTTTCTGAAACGTTTTGTGGATTTTTCTGAGATGTCAGCTATGAACGGCGAGCCCAAGTATTTAAGCCTTCTTCTGCTGAGAGCTGGAAAATAAAAGAACAGTGTTTTTCACCGGCTCCTCCTCTTCCTCGTCCCTACAGCTACGGTAAAAATTAGGGAATGTATGACTGCGTTGCACCTTTTCTATCGAGCTAAAAGATCTCCGTGGTGCGCTTCTTATCTATGTTTGGCCATGTTTGCCGAGTTATGCAAAATAGTGCCTCTAATTGCCACTTATTTTTTATTTAGTTCTGATATTACTCTTTAATGATAAGCTTGCAGGTACCCATTGGTATACGAATATACCAATGGGTGGCCTAGTTCGAGGAAATCGCTTGGAGCGATTTGATCGCAGCTTGGCTATAAATAAATGTTTACCCGAGTTACCATAACGGTAACCTCTCGAGGTCGTTTCAGAGCTTCCCTAATTATTGCAATTTCGCCTGAAGGAGTACTTTATTTTTAGCTGTTCGGGTAGATTCCTCCCCCGACCTTGTTGTCCAGCTTTGATCCATCTGTGAACATCTTTAGGCTCCTTCTGGGCCTGGAGGTCCCTCGAGCCATTCGTCTCTGTGAAGGATGATTATATTGAAGGCGGTATCAGTGTACATTCTGATAGTCGCGCCAACTTTGCGGCCATTTACTCGCAGAGTGTTTGAGGTATTTTCCCGAGAAGATGATTGCAACGTCGTCCGCGTATGTCATGACTTTACAGCCCCTCCATTCAACGTCGCACAGAGTTTTGTTGACTGCTTGGTTCCGTATAAGAGTAGACAGGACACTACATTGGAGGTGTTGCTTCTGTTGAACAACACTCTCTTTGCAACGTCCTCCATTCAACTTTGCCTGCGCTTCAGAATGCACAAATTCGTTTTCTTAGCAGATATGTTCCAACAAATATGGGTCAGCTATAAGCATCGATATTTCCAGAGGATCATTTGGAGAGAAGATCCAACCAATCAAATCAAGCACTTTCAACTATGTACTGTCCTATGGAACCTCATATGCACAATTTCTAGCAGTTCGGGTATTCGGACAACTGGCGAACGTAATCTCATACGCAAAATCATACACGATAAAGACAGCATATATCACAGCAACGAATGGCTGATCTACCCAGCATTCAAATCACAGAAGCACTGCAATTTTTCAACACCAGTTGCTACTATGCTAGGCCAGTCCTTCTCAAGAATAGCAAGGCTCGCAAACCACGCATTGGCAAAAGCTACATTGCCTTTACACTTTCCACTTTCCAAAGATCTCACCACTGAAACTTTCCAGTCAGCGTTGAGGCGCTTCATATATCTACACTTCTTATGTGGATGACCATTTACTTAATTAATTACTTACTTACTTAGTTCACATTCCTGTGAGCCGATTGGGGTACTGGCAGAGCATCCAGTCTATATACAAAGGTTTCTGGAAACAATGACATCAATGGTACCTGATCAATCTTCAATAGCGTCCAAAATGGACCTCGTCTTTCCCTAAGATCTCGATCTGAACGTTGTGTTTATTAAAGATTCCAACAGCGCACGAGCTTCATGGCACATAGGTCGAGTTGTTGAATCCTATCCAGGAAAGGGGGAACTGGTTCGAGCAGTCAAGCTCAACACCGCATCTGTAGAAATAACCTGACCAATTACTGAGATAGCTGTATTGCCCCGTTCAGAAACTGTGTTTCAGGGCGGGCCACGATGTTAAGGAACGCAGAGGAAAGTTTATAGTTAGATATAAGTCCATCGCTAAGGGAAGAAGCGAGTGCGAAATAGGAAGAGATAAGGGGAAATTTTTCGGTACTCGAAAAAAAAATTGGTATATTAGATTTGTGCCAAAAGTGGATGTGTGTAACACCCAGAAGCAAGCGTTTCCGACCCCATAAAGTATATATATTCCTGATAAGCATCAATAGCCGAGTCGATATAGCTATGTCTGTCTGTCCGTCCATCCGTCCGTCCGTCTTCATTAGCGCCTATATCTCAGAGACTATAAAAGCCAGATCAACCAAATTTTGTATCCAGAACCCTGTGATTTCACACTGTTACAAATGTATTTCAAAATTTCGTCCTGCCTCCTTCCGCCTACTCAAAAGACGAAAATTTGTGGAATGCACAATTTTTAAGATACAAGAAAACTAAAGACGCAGAATCATAGACAATTAGCATATCTATCAGGGTGTTGAATCTGGATCAGATCGGATCATAAATATAGCCACAATGAAGAAAACCATTTCGAAATGCATCGTTCCCTCTTGGCCTCTCTCACGCACCAGGGTGGGCGCTATGCCTGATCGAATTTTTGACGCCTAGATCTCAGAGACTATAAGAGCTAGATCAACCAAATTTTCAATCCAATTTCCTGTGATATCAAACCGAGACGAGTTTGTTTCAAAATTTGGCCACGCCTTCTTCCGCCCCCACGAGGTACCAAACTCTGTGGAATGTTATGGCTCGCCGTATTGGATACTGGACCAGTGAGTACCAAATCCAATCAGGACATCTATGGGTGAGCTCTCTGAAAATGTAGGGTCCCAGATGTAAGGCACGGCAAGTCTCTCAAAAAAGCTTGCGATACCGCATACGATGGAATATTCTGTGCCAATTCCGAAATAACGTATGCTCTGGCTGTTGATTGTAAACCTGGCCTAGTCGGTGAGCGGATGGAAAAATTACAGAGCTTCTTGGACTAAACGGAGATGGTATGATTGATGATGGACACCCTTGGCTTGATGCGTTGGAATGGTAATTTGATCATTTTGACGAAATGTTCCGTAATGAACGTTGCCTCTGAGCCAGAGTCCATCAAACCGCTCGCGTGGAAATTTTTTCTCAGGTGGAAAATATTAATCAAGGCCGTGCCCAGAAGAACGGCACTTGTGCCAGATGCGAAATAAGCCTGAACGTTGGGCTGTGATTCGAAGAACTTGGATTTGGAACGGATGTGGCTGGATCTAAGATTGCCACGGTGTAACAGCGTGTGGTGCCGTTCTCCATAAGTGTTGCAGTTGTGGGCACTTTGGCGTTCTCGGCTCTGATGGCCTCTTGCGAAGCAGTTCCAGTTTGTTCGGCTTAGCGCCGGCCCATGGTAGCATAAAGAGCATAATGAGTTCTCTTAATTGTTGCTTGCTTGCTTCTGTTTGTTCGTTGGTTGCACAGAAAGCTGGCTGCCACCTATTTTTGTATCTACCTAACAATCGCCGTTATATATACGGGTCAATTGTAATAACTATTATACTCGCATCAAATAGCCACAATCACCTTGCATGGAAAATAATTCAAACTTCACGCTTTTACAAATAGCCAATTACAACCTATTGTGTTTTAATTAAATATAGCTCAACATTTTGGTGACCCCCTACGTAATAAAAAACATAAACTATTATATCAAAAAATTTGTAGTTGGATAATTCGCGTAAAACTACGGTTGTTAGGTTCGGCGGTTGTACACAAGCGGTTCTCGCGTTGTCTGCTTTACCTTTTGCTTGCTGTTTTGTTTCGGTTTCGGTGCTCTCAGTGTGGATGCTATTGTTGTTGTCGGCAAATTACAAACTCTCGCTGCTGGTCGAACGTTGCGATTGTGTAGTGCATTTAAATTCACTGGCTATTAACCTCTGCGTTTTGTTTGGACGTTGACGTGCAATGACTTCACCATCAAGTGGCCCATGGGACACCAGCCGAATGCTGTTACGCGTGAATCCCAGGCCGAAACGCAGCCCTCCTCCGACCCAACCGACCGAGGGGCGCTGCCGCATAACGCGCGACTCGTTAACCGAACCGACCGCGATCATGCAGAAAAGATATATGCTAGACTAGTATTCGAGGAAAATTATAACTAATCTTACTAAAGGAATTAAGCATGCATTAAAACTATCGTACTCAACTTACAATTTCTAACTACGAGAAGGGTATGTGAGTAAAAGTGATTTAAGAAGAGGAAGGGAATTAGTTGTAGATATAATATGGTAGAGGGAATTATAATCCGAGCATAAAAATCTAAGAGGTTCACGCAAGGAATAATTCGATCTACCAATCGGAAAGAAAAATGGTATACAGTTTCTATTGTTTCTAACAGGAATCGTGAAGTTTATGCGGCTCAACAAGTCCAACAAGTAACCCTTGATCAAGTTGTGCACAAAAATCACACCACACATTTTTCTACGGTTAACTAAGGATAGAAGGTATATTAAAAGCAATCTACTAGAGTAAGACGGCAGTCTCACACTTGCATCCCAGTTGAGGCTGCGTAGAGCGAAAATTTAAAAGTTTTTCTGGACTGATTCTATACGGTCCTGGTGTACTTTGTACTGAGGCACCATACACAAGAACCATATTCTAAAATCGGACGAACAAGCGGTATATAGAAAGTCTTTGTTATTTAGGGTCGTCAAATTCCTTTGACCACCTCTTTATATACCCAAGCACGCCCATGGCCCTATTTACCATGGTAGAAATGTGTACAGAAAACTTTAACTTGGCATCTAAAAGAACACCAAGATCATCAACTAGGGTAATTCTCTCGAGAGAACCCCCGCCTAGTGTGTAAGGAGCCAGGAAGACGCTGGAGCGATGAAGAATTTCGAAGAATTAAGGTATAACAGATTTGCACAATACAATGACTGAAAGCTATTAAGATCGAATTGCAACCTGGAGTGAGATAAGCTATCCTTGAACTGGACACACAGCTTAACATCATCCGCATACATAAGTACTCGAGAGTATGTTAATACCGAAGGCAGGTCATTAATAAAGAGTGTAAAGATTAGGGGGCCTAGATGGCTGCCCTGTGGTACGCCCGAAGAAACCATAACTGGTAAAGATAGGGAGTTTTTGAAGAGGACTCTTTGGGACCTGGAACAAAGGTAGCTAGAAATCCACATCACAAGATTAGGTGGAAACCCTAAAAGGTCAAGTTTTTGTGCTAGGAGAGAGTGGTTTACACAGTCGAATGCTTAACTGAAATCTGTGTAAATGATATCCGTCTGTAGATTACCTTGAAAGCCTTTAATGATAAAGGAGGTGAACTCCAATAAATTCATAGTTGTTGATCTCCGCCTTATAAACCCATGCTGGGCAGGAGATATAAGTGATCTGCAAAGATGCCGCAGGTGCGGACTTAAAATTTTCTCAAACACTTTAGGAATAGCGGATAACTTGGATATACCTCTGTAGTTCTTCGCGTCAGACTTAATACCTTTCTTATGGAGAGGAATTATTAACGCCTCCTTCCATATCGAGGGGAAGCATGAAGAGCTTATGGACAGGCTGAATAGTTTAAGCAACGGTCCACACAGAGACTCGGCGCAGTACCTAAGTACACAGCCGGGAACTCCGTCCGGACCCGGTGAAAACACCGACTTGACTTTCCGGAGATCATGAAGCAGAGAGCTTTCATTTAGCAAGGGACTGAAGATGCCGTTCGACCTGGGTAAGCCGTATGGGTACGGCTGACCGGAGTAGCATTCCTTTGAATAGTTTGTTTGAAAGAATTGGGCAAAAAGATCGCCCATTGCCTGATCAGTATTAAGAAATGATAGCGAGGATGGATGTGCGGACGTTTTACGCTGACCGTTGACTAAGCTGTAAAACTGCTTAGGGTCCTGAGAAAAACGAATCCTGCATCTAGTTAGGTAGTTCTTATAGCACTGGGAATTAACAACTTAAAATTTTGACCGAGCCATTACATAGCGAGGTAGAGAAGAACTTCTTGAAATTTTTTGTAAAGTCTTGATTTTAAGTTTTTTAGACTGGATAACTCTTTGGTTAACCAAGGGGGCTTCCCAGATCTAATAGGACAGGAAAGCGGAACACAAGACTCAAAAAGTGAGTCGAATGCATCGTAGAAAATGTGTGTGCCCATCGTAAACACAGTGCACAAATACAAAGAGGACGAATTAAAACCCCTTTAAGGTTATTAAGCTTCGCAAACTCGGCTTTACGAAAGCAGCGGACTCATCGAGGCAGCCTACCCGACCGGTCCAATGCGGTTGGTCCTATATAGAGCGACACTTCAAATGTAGGATGGTAGGCGTCTTCAGGTATAGTGAGCGGAGGGACTCGGGTTAATAACGCTATGGTCGGATCCGTTACAAAGCACAGATCAAGCAATCGACCCCGGGAATTTTTCACATGGTTGACTTGAGACGGGGAAAAGTAAAGTAAGCCATCTATAGATGGCTTTATAAAGTCATGTCGTGACATGGGGAACCAGAACCCCACCTGCACGTCGACACGAACGGTCATTTCTAAAAGTTATGTACCGATCTCCCAAAAACTTCAAAACCAAGACCGGCTCTAACAAGGTTTCGGTTATTACGCCCGTTTACCAAAGCACAAACAGTTCCTGGCAAATTAAAATCCCCAAGAACTTTCATATGATCTTCATCAGATAGCGAGGAAAAAACAGCGCCTTAGGCGAACAAGTGCTGCTCGAAAATGTCGATATCCGAAAAAGGAGGAATATACGAGCATGTAATAAAGACTGAAAAAGCGGGAAGAATCAGTTTTACATACAGGAATTCCAGTTCTTGTTGAATCTGGACTGTAAAATGTTCCGACTTGATGTTAGAGTCCACTGCAATTAGAACCCCACCTTCACGTCGAGACGAACGGTCATTCCTAAAGGTTGTGTACCGACCTGCCAAAACTTCAGAATTAAGAATTTCCGGTTGTAGCCAGGTCTCGGTGAACACAATTACATGGGATGCAAATTCTACGCTATCCCGATACAGAGTGCTGAGCCTACTAAGCAAGCCTCTAACATTCTGGTAGGTTAGGAAGTTAGTTTTTTAAATGGGTGGACTGGGAAGATGAGGATGCAGCACTGGCCTGATTAGTATTAGGAGTTATTGGGGGCCTATTCTTCTTCTTTGCCTTAAACTACTTCACCACCATGTTCTCTGTACAAAATTTGGCAGGGCAAATGGTGTCAAATTGAGTCGGGGAGACGCTTATTTTGAATGAAGCTACCTCCCTGGCATAAGAGGAATTAATCTTCTCCACCTTTAAACTGACGGCTTGTATATTGCTTTGAATAAAAGCAATAACGTCACCAATAGTGGTGTAAGGGAGACAAAAATTTGTCGTTTAGGTGTGATCACCACCAATCTTTGGTTTTCTTTTATTGAACACACGCAATGGCTTATAATGGCACAGCCTTCCCTCTCGCTCTCAATCCCATCTTGCCCCACAATTCTGACATTGCATATTACAAGCATAAGCTGAGAGCCGTGCTAACGACAGCACAGAGGATTGGAAATTCCGTCGGCAAGGAGAAGATTGGTGAGCTCAGTGAGGAGGAGTTAAACTTGCGCTTAAAGTCTCTAATTTTTTTATTTTTTTTATTACTATACTTATTGTATATCACATTAATAATAATAACGATAACAATAGGTGCTGTAACTAAGCTACTTTTATATTGGGCTATGTAAACTTCCTTAAATCTAACTACAAAATCCTCTTGAAGGGTGCGTCGTATGTCATTCTGTGGTTGCTTAACCAAGTTTAATGGAGGCCATTAGATCCTCCTGTCTGGTAGGTCAACTGGATGGATCCGTCGCAGCCGTTGTCTGTGTGGAGTTCTGGCGAGTCTCCTTGCCAGTGCGTTGGGGTGAGTCCCGAGCTTCGGGATGTATTTCTCGGCTTGGACATTGATAACATCGCCAACAAAAGGGACACCAAGGTCTCTGGCTATGTCCCGGAGCGTCTTGTGGAGGCTCGAAATGAGAGTTTTCGGGCTAATTTTCTTTTTCATCCTTCAAAAATAATGGTCCTTCGAACCAGATTGACTGGACGATTTCGTTGACGTCACAACTTCTTGAGACAATATCTGCTGGGTTCTGTTTCATTGATACAACCGCCACGTAGCTTCAGTTGAACATTCTTGAATCCCAGCCAATCCCAGCTCTCAGATACGGTGATCTCAGGTGAGTTTGAAAACCACATTGACAACTCAAACCCTGCGGTTTGAAGAACCTCAGACACTTCGGACTTAATTTCCCTTAGCTCCTTTATGAATGCAGCACCAGTCTTCATGTCATCGATGTAAAAGTCGGACCCGATAACGTCAGCAGCTGTAGGGAATGAAAGCTCTGCCGACTCACGCTAAAAATTTTAAACTCCGGAAGCGAAAAATATGGCTGGTCGAGTCCCGTAAGTTACGGTGTTAACCTTGTACTATCTCAAGGATTCTGATGGGACTCTTCGCCACACTATGAGTTGAAACTGCCTATCAGCTTCATTCACCATTACTTGGCGATGCATCTTTTTAGCATCGGCTGTCAGGGCAAATCTGTGAAGACGGAATCGGAGAAGTGTCGAATAAAGCTCATCTTGAATGGTAGGTCCGACCATCAGAATATCATTCAAAGCCACCTACGAGGACGTTTTGGACGACGCATCGAAAACGACGCGAAGCTTGGTAGACGTACTTTGGGGCCTAAGGACACACCGATGTAGTGTGGAATAGAAGGAATCGTATTTTCCGTTGGAGATATATGGCCTAAGGAGAGGTACTCTTTCATAAATTCCAAATACATTTTCTTCAACTCAAGGTCACGATGCAATCTTCTTTCAAGCGACAAAAATCGCCGTTTAGCAACCTCAAATGAGTTGTCCAAACTGATTGGTTCTGATTTAACCTACAGCTTTACTTCAAACCGACCTGATGGCAATATCTGAGTCGTCTTCCGATAGTGATCTTCACATAATTTGTGCTCAGGCGTTTCAACTTTTTTCGGAGATGGCATTTCTTCCAGTGACCAAAACTTTTGCAAGGTCCTATCGATATACACTAGCAACTCTTCACTGCAACTCAAACTATTTGCTATTTAAGGAGCAGAACTTTTTGAAACATACCCAAACAACCCAGCCAAGAATGGTCTTCTGAAGAGTGGGATAGTCTGGACCAACAGCTAATAGTTCAAAAAATGATTCTGCTCCTATCAGCATATCTATTCTTTGTGGCTTGTAGAAATAGGGGTCTGCTAGAGGTAGGTCCTTTGGGAATCTCCAATCTTTCCCAGTCACTCACATGCACTGACTGGTCAGTGGCCTCAGCTGGGCCTCCTTTGAGCCACCTCACCAGCTCATCAGACCAGAAACGTCATTGTAACTAATGTAAATATCTATTGTGACAGCCAAGCTGCGATCAAATCGCTTAATGCGATTTCCTTGCCCTCGGCCACCGCGGCAGACTACCGCAAATCTCTTCACGAGATGGCTCAGCAATTTGCTATCAGCCTTATATGGGCCACCGAGACATCGAAGGTAACTGCATAGCAGAAGAGTTGGCCAGATCTGGCACTACAATCCTCCTTTTACAAGATAAGGAGGATATTTGAATGCCAATGGCCACCTTTAAGCTTATCATAAAAGAGCAATATAAGCGACTAAGAAACAATACGTGGCAATCAGTACCACGACCAAACATGGCCGACTATAGATAGGTAGCGCACCACTGAACAATGAAAGCTCGGCAGAAGCGCAGTCATACATGACCTCATAGGACATTGGCTAATACGCTACCCACGCAAACAGACTGGGCACACCATATAATTATTTTTGCCGAAGCTGTAGAGATGAGAGGAAGAGACAGTGGAACATCTGTTCTGCTCCTGTCCAGCTCTCAGCAGAAGAAGGCTGCAACAGTTGGACTCGCCCTTCATAGGAGAAATTCCAGAAATGTTCACAATATGTCCCAGAAAGATTGCCAACTTTATAAAAGTAGTAGGATATGAAAGCTGCTGACATTTATGTCTCACGACGCGGAATGGGGAAAGATTCCATGCGGTACCACAACGGGCCGAAACCGGCCTAAGCTGTCCTGGCGAGCCTGGCAGCCGACTTTACCTAACCTAACCTACATCTGTCTTTTCTAAATTTTTACATCTTAATATTAACGTATGTATATACGGCTCGAGGTAGTGTATGCGAGAAAGAGAGGGAACGACTAAGCGACTGGAAGGCGTTGTGTCGGCACTGAAATTTCATTTGTTTCTTCTGGCTATAATAATAATCCGACCTAATCTAGATTCGGCAATTTGGTAGACACGGCTATTTTCAATAATTTTGCGTTTTTAGTTTTCTCGTATCTTCAAAATTGTGCATACGACCGATTATCGTTCTTTGTGCGGGCGGAAGGCGGCGGGGTAAAATTTTGAAAAACACTTGTTACAGCGTGATATCGCAGGAGTCTGAATAAACTCATGTTTTTCGATTGCCGCTGCGCCGGTAGTTTTCAGTACTAAAAAGACATTGAACCGAACGAGAACACAAAAATACAGTCCACCGTAGTCCACCAACTACAACTATCAATGAGGATGACAGCAAAGTGCCTCATCTACATAACGACGCAGTACTCAGTCTGCTACAAAAACAGCGACAGCTTTTTGAACAGTTAGCTGCATACCAGAACACAGCGAACATGTAAGTTAACCAGAGTTAACTGAATTGGCCACTGGGTGGGACGAATTCGGCAACATTGTCAAATAAGCAGTTTCGTCACCCGTGGGATCAACGTCGTCGCGATCGCCGTATGCCGGTTGCCACAAAACACCATACACGAGGCGCCGTGTCAGCACTTTTGCTGGTCGGCGACGGACGTCATGGCCGGCAACGATAGCTGGCTTCTGGGAAATTTAGGATACCTTAGTTAATTTTTAATAACCAGCCGAGTGGTAATAACGTGTAAACGTCTCGCCTTGCGAGGATTAATTACTCATTCTATCCCTTTGCACATTCAATTACATATATTTAATAAATAAACACATTATAATCAATACCCGTGTTATATTTAATTATTACTGGCGCCCAACGCTATTGAATAACCACCCCGAAAGAGTAAATTAGTGCGGAGACAACGCCCACTAATTGAAAATCGGTGAAAAGTGCAATGAAAAAAAACGAAAGATCGACAGTATCGAGTGCGGAGACGCTTGCTCAAGAAAAAAAATAAGAAATTCAAAAGAAAAGTGAAAATCATCGAGTGCAGAGACAACGCCCGCTCAAAAAAAAAAATGGAATTCAAAAGAAAAGTGAAAATCTTGAAGCTCGGAGACAAAGCCCGCTGATTGAAAATTCACAAAAAGTGCAAAGAAGGGTCAAACCAAAAGACCAAAGAACATCGAGTGCGGAGACAAAGCCCGCTCAAGAATAGATCAAAAACAAAGAGGATTCAGATAAAAAAAAGGGAAAACTGTTCAGCGCTGAGACAACGCTCCAAGGTCATGAAAATTATCATCGAAAAACCACGCCCGCGGCAGTTCTGTAAATAGATCGCTGCGACACACCACCAAGCATCTCGAATCACGGTGAAAAAAGCGTGCACTCAATTGCACTCAAAAGCTCGTAGCACCGAGTGTAAATAAAAGGCATTTAATCAACCCCAAACTGTAACACCAGAGATGACAGCTTTCGGCAGCGGCGACGATAGACGAGAGAAGAAAACAGCGCAAAACAACTGGAGAGCAGCCACTGTACAGCAAAACGAAAATCAAATGATTTCCAGTAGGACAACGATTTCATAAAGAACTCGCTGAGGAGTGGAAAGATCGAATATCGAGGCCAGGGTCGGTGGGGATTCTCTGGTTCCGTGCTCATTCGGTAACTAGGGTTCGTTTGACCGCGTCTCGTCTCCTACTACATAAAATTTAAGTAGAATCCCTTGACCCTAACGGGAGCTAAACTCCGAAGAAAACCGATGTATATATAAAGCATGCACCCACGAAAGCAAAATAAGACGAGAATGAAACAAAAGGTTTCTTTGTCGGTCAGCTCCAAAAGATTGTATGCGCGAGCTCTTGAGGTGATATTCGACCTGCACGTTTCTTTACCCACCCTTCCATGATTTCCATTAATGCAGAAGGAAATCCCTTAAACTTCCCAACCGATCTCTTTTATGCCACCATGTCACTAGGAATGAGAAATCTATAATCAGAAAAACAAACAAAATTATTATAGCTAGAAATTAGGGTATATCAAAGTACATGTAGAAAAATATAATATAAATTTCAAATTATGATATAAATGGGTATATAAGAATAATAATATAGGTAGAAAATTTAAAGTACAATTACAAAACCATTAAGGCATAAAGAAAAATAATTTATACGTCAAAAATCTGTATACTTAATTCGCACCAAGTTCATAGTTTTTTTCTTTGTTGCGTAGTGTGACTTTTACTGCATTGGAAGAATGCAATAAAAAGGAAATCAAACCAACCGCCTTTCGTTGTGGAGGATGTGGGAGTAATATTAATGTTGGCTAATGGGGAAGGGTGAAGGGAGGGGAATATTAGGGAGGTTTTATTTTTTTGAACACAAAAGAGAAAAGAAGGTAATAACTTTAATTGTTGGAAAAATGAAAACTGATAGCGGTGGTTGAGGTAATACTGTAACCGGTAAATTAGTTTATCGGTGCATATGAGGGTTCAGAAGGAGCCAAAAAAAATTAAATTAAATTTATAACAAATAAATCTACACTACACTACAACAACTTTGTTCCAGGTAGCAAGCGGCTTCTCGCGGCCGTCGCAGAAGGTGGTTAGCGGCGCAGGGGGAGGGGGAGCGTCACTGAACTGCTTGTAGGGTTTAGGCACTACCAGGTGTGGCGCCTGCGCAAAGGTTATGCTAGGTGCAGGGGTTAGGCAATCGTCGGAGGTTATGTGGACCGCCGGTGGGGTTTTCCAGTTGTTTCCCGAGGAGAGAAAATTTCTCGGCCCCACACCAAGGTTTGGCTCGCGGGGCTTACGAACGTCAAGTGACGGGGCTTGGTGTGGGTGAGCAACTTTGGGGAGCTAGATGGGATGCCGATCGCAGGCAGGGCCCTATTGGGCGAAATAGAAACCACAAGGGCTAAAAAGAGCGCACTTGCACAGACCGTTTTCCTGGGTTTCCACTGACTGAGATCGATCGGGGCAGGGCTTCGAGCCACACATTTTTCCGGGCAGTTTGGGGAGGCGTGGCAGAGATGCAGCTATGTTGAAATTTTTCTCGGCGCCAGATTATGCACTTGGCATCATTAGCCGAATAGCGAGCACAACACGGATAATGTAACTTTTCCCAATTATGGTTCTTTCCCGAACACGTGGTGGTTTTTGGAGCGGAAAATTTTACGGAAAGCGGAGACACTGCCACTGATCCAACAATTTGAATATGACCTGAAAGAAGATCTAAACGCTCGTATTCCAAAGCTTCTCGGCGATGCGCTGCACAGCACTTGCCAAGGCTTCGCTCAGCTGTTCTAGCACAGAGCTTTTATTCTCCCACCCCAAACTATGCTATGAATGACCTGCATATATAATTAGGCCCCAGGTTATTGCATGTGTAAAAATGTAATCGATATTTCCCATTTAATAAGCAACAATAATCTGGCCACACTGCTTTGTATGTACGTATAATGTATGGTTCTCATTTCCGGACACACTCAAATAAATGTTCAACCGAACCACTACGCGTCTCTCAAATAAACCCAATATATTTCCATTATTGGTTATGGGCCCAGAGTTCGTTGTTTTCGGTTTTATAACTGACTAGAAAGCGTCTAAGTTTGAGTGTCGGTTATGCTAAATTGTCAATAGTTAGTATCGTTTGCGAACTAACACGGAACAATAAGCCAACATGAATTTGTCAAATCAAATCGAAAAACTTGATGAAAACAATTACGGTGTGTGGAACATGGCCATGAAAAGTGTCCTAGTAATGGCAGACTTATGGGATGTAGTGTGTGGAAAAAAGATTGGAGAAGATGACGCATCTGTTCAGAAATGGCAAAAATTTGATCAGAAAGCAATGGCGTACATAACCGTAAATATTAAGGCATCGCAGTTTGTGCACATAAAGACGTGCGTAACATCTGAAGCTATATGGAAAAAATTAATGGAGCTTCACATGTTAAAAGGCCCCATTCAGAAAGTGCAACTTTATCAAAAACTAATTCGACTAAATATGCAGCAGGGCGATGATGTGTCCGCCTATGTCAATTCTTTTGTAGAGACAATTGAAAAATTGTCAGAATTGGATATAAAACTCAACGACGAGCTAAAAGTAATTATGTTACTAAGCAGTTTGTCCGATTCATGGGAAAATTTTGTAGTCGCGATCGAAACGCGTGACGAGCTGCCAAAATTTGAAGCTGTTAAAGTAAAAATGATAGAAGAAGGCACTAGAAAACAGGAAAAAGCAGAACGCGAAAATCATTCGACCACACAAGCAGTATACACACATACACACCGCAGATCGCGAGAAGACGAGAATGTCGAGAAGAACGGAACAAAGAACGACGGGAACATAGGCGCAAAGAAGCATTTCAATGGAAAATGTTTCAAATGCGAAAAAACTGGTCATCGAGCAAGCGAGTGCAGATCCAAGAAAAAGGGTAGCAAATCAAGTGGACAAAGAGAACAGGCAAGCAGCTTAATGCACTGTTTTGTCGGAGAGCAGCAAAAAAGAGTTTGGTGCGTAGATAGTGGCGCAACATCTCACATGTGTTGCGATCGCAACATTTTCTTTAACTATGCTGAGAAGGTAACATCGATAATGTTGGCTACAAATAAATTCGTCTCATCACCCGGATCTGGCAATGTTAAAATTCAAAGTGAAAATATGATAATAAACTTGCAAAATGTGTTATATGTCCCTGAATTACATATGAATTTTTTCTCAGTGAGCACAGCAGCTAAATTCGAGAATTCCACTACATTTATTGGAAAAGTGGCACTGACTAAAAATAAAGAAGGAGAAACCATTATAAAAGCCAAGCAAGAAAACAACTTGTATGTGTACAAACAGTGCTCAAAAAAAAGTGCAGTTTGTTTGTTGAACACAGTTTCGCCGGAAATAAAGTGGCATAATAGATTTGGCCATCTTAATTTCCAAGATTTAAAACAGCTGAGCGAAAAGCAGCTTGTTCATGGCATGAGTGTTGAAAAATTTAAAATGGAAATTAATTGTGATACATGTAAAAGGGCAAAAATATGTACATTGCCTTTCCAACAGAAGTTAAATCGTACAACGAAGCAAGTGCTTGAGCTAGTGCACACAGATGTATGCGGCCCAATGAATGTAAAATCGATCGGTGGCAATCGCTATTTTGTGACATTTATTGATGACTACTCGCGCAAGATATTTGTTTACATTTTGCACGCAAAAAGCCAAGTTTTTGAAAAATTCAAAATATTCAAAAGTTTTGTGGAACGCCAAACGGGCAACAAAATAAAGGCTGTGCGCAGCGATAATGGAACAGAGTATGTAAACAAGGATTTATCAGATTTTTTGAACGAGTGCGGCATACAAAGGCAATTGACGGTTCCCTACACCCCTCAGCAAAAAGGGTGTAGCCGAGAGAGCCAATCGAACAATTGTAGAGATGGCAAAAAGTTTGCTTATCCATGCAAATCTGGATGAGTTCTTGTGGGCAGAGGCTGTTACTACGGCAGTTTACATCCGCAATAAATGCCCCACAAAGGCCTTAAACGGCGGTATACCATTCGAAGCCTGGAAAGGACGCAAGCCGTCAATAAAACACCTGCGAGTATTCGGATCTTTGGATAAGACCAGAAGAAGCAAATTCCAGCCAAAGGGCAAAGAATATATTTTTGTTGGCTACTCCTTAGCTGCAAAAGCTTACCGGCTGTTCGATCGAGAGAAGCGGACAATAATTGAAAGGCGTGATGTCAAATTTGTAGAAGGTGAGTTTGACACAAAAAGCATTGCGAATTGTGGTAATTCAGATAGAAATGACAATTTCATGACAAACATACTTCGCCTTGAGTCAATTGAAGTTCCAGATCAAAACTCAGATGTACCTTTAATAGCCGATCATTCAGACTCAAGCAGTGACTCCGGCGAAGAAGAGGAGGAGTTTTTGAGCGCAAGTGAACCAGACGACAATTACGTGAGCGGCCAAGCACCGCCACAAGAGAATGCAGTACAGCGTGGGCGTGGCAGACCCAAAATCATCCGCAGCGGTCAACCTGGACGACCGAGAAATCAGTACCAGGCAGTGCTCAATAGTCTTCTCAATCAGGTGGATGACACTGAGACACCGCAGTCAGTTGCTGAAGCTTTGCAAAGCCATTACTCTAAAGATTGGATAGAATCAATGCAAAAGGAATACGACGCTCTACAGGAAAATAAAACGTGGTCATTGTGTGAACTGCCTCCAGGACAAAAAGCCATTGGCTCAAAATGGGTTTTTCGAATCAAGAGAAACAAGGATGGTCTCATTGAGAAGTTCAAATCTCGATTGGTTGCTCAAGGCTGTGGGCAACAATTTGGAGTAAATTATTGGGAAACATTTTCACCTGTAATTCGGTATGAGACCATTCGCATGTTGTTCGCGATAGCTGCAGAAAAACAGCTATATATGCACCAACTGGATATATCAAATGCTCACCTAAACAGTAAACTTCAGGAGACTGTGTACATGAAGCAGCCTCAGAATTTTGTCGACAAGCATCATCCAGAAAAAGTTCTAAAGCTGCGTAAAGCACTTTACGGACTCAATCAATCCGGACGTGTCTGGAATAAAACGCTGGACGAAGTATTGTCTTCCATGGGCTTCAAGAGATGCAAGAACGAGGCATGCTTGTACGTCAAGAAAGATAAACAAACATACAGCTATATTGCAGTATACGTCGACGATTTAATTATTGCGTGTCCAAACAAAAAAGATATAGCCGTAATTAAGAAGAAGATCGCATCAAACTTCAAGTTGCACGATGGCGGCCCCATAAACTATTTCCTAGGAATGGAAATCGAGCGAGACGGTGAACAGGGTTCGATTTCGCTTTGCCAGAAATCGCATATTCAAGGACTATTGGAGACGTATGGCATGAGCAAGTGCCGTCCAGTCAGCACACCGCTTGACCCAGGTTATCAAGTTGACTGCATTAACGATAATTGTGTCAAGGTGAATACAACACAATATCAGTCATTAATTGGTTCCCTTATGTATTTAGCCGTCTTGAGCCGACCGGAAATTTTGCACGCAGTAAGCAAACTGTCGCAACGAAATACTGATCCCCATGCAGAACACGAGACTGCTGCAAAACACATTCTAAGGTATCTGGCTGGTACGAAGAATTAGGGCATCACATATCGCAAGTGTGGCGAACCAGTAAGAGGCTTCGCAGATGCAGATTGGGCCAATGACAGGCTCGATAGAAGATCTTATAGTGGCTACGCATTCTTTCTAGCAGGCAGTGCGTTTTCTTGGACTTCAACTAAGCAAACTGTTGTCGCATTGAGCAGCACTGAAGCTGAATACATAGCTCTATCTATGGCTGCTAAGGAGGCCGCTTATTTACGAAGACTTCTGAACGAGATTGGTTGGTCAACTGTTGCAGAGCCGCTAACCATCTATGGCGACAACATAGGCTCGCAGCATATTGCCAAAAATCCGGTACAGCACAAACGCACCAAGCACATTGATATTAAGTATCATTTTGTTCGCGAAAAAGTAGAATGTAATGAAATAATACTGGAATACGTATCCACAAACGGCAATGTTGCAGATCTACTGACAAAATGTTTAAGCAAGCAAAAGCACGACGATTTTGTTAAATTACTTGGAATGACAAAGATAAACATGCGTTAGTTTAAAATGATTATATGTAGCTTAAGAAGAAGTGTTAAAAATGTAATCGATATTTCCCATTTAATAAGCAACAATAATCTGGCCACACTGCTTTGTATGTACGTATAATGTATGGTTCTCATTTCCGGACACACTCAAATGTTCAATCGAACCACTACGCGTCTCTCAAATAAACCCAATATATTTCCAACAGCATGCGATATACCCGAATAGCAATAACCTACTTACGATCTGTGCTGCTCAACGGCAACCGTTACACCACCCGATAATATCCCACCGTTAGACAGAATATTAGCGGGAATCAGGCTTTAATGTCTTTCGCATGAAAGGTTCCTATTTCTCGGCCCTGTAAATTTTCAAGCAGGTAAAAACAATTGCCAAGTTTCTTCCGAACTCGAGATTTTAGAAATTTGGGAGCTAATTTGGCATTAAAGTTTTGCGTAAATTTGCCTAAGCAAAATTACGATGAAAAACTTCCTGACCTTCTCGGAAAGAAACGGGCTTGGCTCGTAAATTGTATTGGCCAACATTGCGATCATACGCTCTCTTGATATTGGCCTGAATATCTTTTCGAATTAAAGCCAAATTGTCAGATCTAGATACCGGCACAACGGGTTCTTTCAGCAGGTTAAGATCTTTCAGAAGCTTATAATCCGATCCATGAGTGAGAATGTCTAACCCAAACAGTGCTCGATAGGGTGAACAACCTAGGGACTGATGTAGAGAAGAGCGCAGCGAGCAGCAAATACTGGTGAGATGCTGATCCCAGTATGTCTGATCCTGTTGTAGGTATGATCTCACGGCAGCTAACAAGGACCGATTCACTCGTTCCGCCGCGTTACTCTGGGGAGAGTATAGTGCCGTGTACATATGCTTAATTCCCAGCTCAGTCAAGAGCGCATTAAATTCCGTAGTCTGGAATTGCTTTCCATTGTCGCTAACAATAGTTTCCGGCACGCCATAGGCATGAAAAATGTGCTTAAGCAGAAACTCTTGAACGGCCACGGACGTAAACTTTTTCAATGGGTGTAGCCAATGATACTTGCTGAAGAGATCTAAGACAATTAGCAAAACCTACATGCCCATTCTTGCTGCGAGGATAGGGTCCAAGCAGATCTATGTACAACCGTTGAAAGGGTCTACAAGTTGGCATGTGGTTTCCCATGGGTGGTCGCAGAGTGTACTTAGGAGCTTTGCTTGCTTTTCAAACCTCGCAGCCACGAATATACTCTCGAACATCTTTCGCTAGACCGGGCCAAAACAAACTTCTACGGACCTTCTCTATTGTCTTTTGCATTCCGGCATGCGCGGAGGTAGGATTGTCGTGAGCTTGTTTAAGGACGTCAGCCTTCAATCGCTCAGGGACCCATAATTTCCACGTTCGACTGTCTTCCACAGCATTTCCAACTGCATGTTCAGTTCGGATGTACAGAAATGTATCTACAATTTTCAGATAGGGCAACTTAGCGGAATTTTTCTTGAGCTGCTCTTTTAACTGTTGATAGTTCTCATCCTGAAATGCATCGGACTCGAGATCTATCACAGGAATCATCTCTAATCCGTATACTTCGGGTTCATGTAATCGGGACAGAGCGTCGGGGACAATATGATCTTTTCCTTTTCTGTGCGATATCGAAAATTTAAACTGCTGCAATCTAAAGATCCAGCGAGCTAATCTTCCGGACACGTTTTGCTGGCGCACTAACCACAACAAACTGGAATGATCAGTAACCACCTCCAATTCTTGAAGTTCCAGATAGCAACGGAACTTTTCGATGGCCGAAATTACTGCCAAACACTCTCGCTCCGTAACGCTCTAGTTACGTTGTGCACGACTGAGTTTTTTGACATAAAGGCTATTGGCTTTTCTTGCTGATCAACCAATTGCACGAGCACGGCTCCTATCCCAAAGTTACTAGCATCACAGTGAAGGTAAAATTTTTGTTCAAAGTCCGGATTTTCGAGCACCGGAGCAGAAGTCAGCACGGTTTTTAAAGAGTCCATTGCGACTTGCGCTTCCGGTGTCCAACTAAACTTCTTTTTATTGGACAGAAGCTCGGTAATCGGACATGATAGCTCCGAAAAATTCTGAATGAATCTGCGATACCAGCCACATACCCCGAGAAAATCTCGAACCTGCTTTAGATTCCTCGGCGAAGGCCAGTTCACTATTTTTTTTTTTTTTTTTTTTTGGACTTTGACGTGCAATGACTGCACCATCAAGTGGCCCATGGGACATGGGCCCGAATGCTGTTACGCGCGAATCCCACGCCGAAACGCAGCCTATACGCTATTTTCGAAGGATCGGTGCAAATACCTCCATTGCTGATGACGTAGCCAAGATAGTTTACGCTTGTAACACAGAACTGTCTTTAGATTTGCCTTAGGCAATCGCGCAAAAATACCATCGATACTCGATAATGGGTACGCATCTTTACGGGTGACTTTATTGAGTCGTCGAGCATCGAGACACAGACGGACTTTGTTGGGCTTCAGAACCAGTCTCATGGGTGAACTCCACGCACTGGAGGATGGCTCAATCACGCCTAGTTGAAGCATGCGATCCACCTCGGCGTATACCAACTTTTCAACCGCTGGACTAACCGAGTAAAATCGTTGTTTTACGGGGGTGGCCTGACCTACTTCGATATGATGCTGAAGCAATGCCATGCGTCCTAATCCCTCAACTTCATTCGGGAATAATTGCTTCACAATATCAAGCTGTTGTTTTTGCTGCCTGGATAAGGGATACCCTAATGGATCTGGTTCCGGTTCTTCATCGTCCTTTGAGCTTATCTCGACGGCTGAAATAATGTCTGGGGCTTGCGAAAAGGATCCTCAAAAATTGTGACCGAGAATCAGATTTTGCTTCAAGGATGGAATTAGATATAACTTCATGAATTTCTCGATATACCGCATGTTTATATTTAATACCCCCACTATCTCTTGACTTTGGCCATCTGCAGTTTTTGCAGTAGCTTTTATGGGTTTGTATTCAGCAACAGACAAAAGATCCATCTGAGCTAACTCAGCACCTATGCAGCTTATACTGGCCCCCGTGTCTAACAGACCCTGTTCTGTTCGACCCAAGAAGGACACTTCGGAATAGCTGCGCATATCTTTGGGATTGCTAATAATAGCGGAAACTAACAGTCTACGGTTACTTTTAACATTCTCATAATATTTTCTTAAACGTTTAATTCGTTTTGGGACTTCACGGTTTTCTTCGCTAAATATTCGCTTTCGAACCGCGAGATATTTATTAATCCGTTCATAATACGGCAAAAATCGACAACTATTTTGTACGCTCAACACTTCCTCCTTTATTTCGGAAGAATTTACGTCTACATTCGTGTTATTTGGTGCTACAACATCCGGCAAGGTTAATTATGATTTTTCGGGGGCATCCGGTTGTTGTTGGATGCACCCTTCTGCCGGTTTTCCGAAGCTCTACGAATGCATGTTTGGCACTGCGGCTTATAAACATTCGGAGCTTCACAGCCGTAACAGAATATACGCCTATCCGCAAGACAATTCTCCCACACATGTCCGAGTTCCTCGCAATTCCAACAAGTACGCTTTGCAGTCGAAGTTTGCAGGGAGCCAAGATCCTCGTTCTCTTCAGGATCGCTTTCTGGACGCGATTCCTCCAAACTATATATGGGACGACGAACTACCGTTGGCCTTGGCTTATCCGCTTTCTGCAACTCGTGCACTAAATTTTCATTCTTCTGCACAAGTCTTCGCAATTGACCGACTGAGCTAATGGACTGATACAAGATCTTATGACGAGTTTCGGGAAGCAAATTTGCTTTTAATATTTCGATTAACTCCTCCTCGTCCATTTTAATGACAAATTTGTCTATTAAGCCAGCCACAGCGTCATGAAAAGACACAAAGGGTTCTCCGACTTTTTGCTTTCGAGATCGATAGTCTTTATATTGCTGTCGAAGAGCTGCACAAAATTCCGACCAGACGATGCGATCAACCTGCTTGTGGTATTTCCAATACCAATCTCGCGCTTTACCAACCAGCAAAATATGCAAATGTTTGCAAAGGCCTAAAAAATCACTATCCAATGTTTCATTTGTCAATACCTTGACACGATAGATGAATTCTTCTACCCCTAAACCTTCAGTAGAGCCATCAGGGAACATTCCATTTTTGCATAATGTCGGCAGTCTTTGCCTTTCGCAGGCTAGAACTGCTGGCAATATATGAAACTGGGGTTCTGATATTCGACCTAGCATACCCTTCTGGCGAACTAGCTGAATATGTAAAGTTGACATGGCTCTGGCAACAGTGCGCTCTATCATCTGTTGCAACACATCCAAGTCCAGACCCTGGCTGGGAGGTGCTGTCCTCACATTGGGAGCTTCCCAATTACTAGAATGGCCAGTGCCATTAGCTGAATGCGCGGCAGTCGGATGAGAGCTTTGGCTTGCGTCCTGACAAGCACACTACTTCCGGACCTGAAGATCGACCTACTGGTATCTTCGGGAGATGAGCCCTGCCTCGTGGCTGATTTCTTTTCGAACGAGTTGAACTGTTGGTCCGCGTGACCGAAACTGACCTTGCAGGCGGAATTTGCCGGACTTCGGTATTGTGGACATTTCCCTCGGCTACCATTTCCGTATCTGCCTGACCATTTCCTGGGATCTGCGTTAGCTCCAAGGCTTTTGCAAGACTGCGAGTTGTAATGCCAGACGGACCTGGAACTTCAGTCTGTTCTGACGGCCTCTTGTTCGGTGAACAATTGCCAACGACGAGTTTTGCTTGAGACAATGTACATAGCCGATTACAATTCGGACAATCATCATGAAACACTTGATTGCAAGGGGTACAAAAACATGGCTGGGTATCGGACATCTCCGAGCGACAAATCCCACAAACATTTTCCGAACTCAGCGGATTGTTCTGAGGACTATGTCTTAAAGGCATATTTTAAAATTGTATTTTCTATCTTCAAACAAAATATTCCTATGGTGACATGTAATTGGTGACATAATAAGATCGGGCTAAAAGTTTAAAATCTTTGGAACGACGACAAATTATTTATTTTGGGCTATTGAAACTAATGCGAATTGTTCTGGCAAGGGTACGCAAAGCAGCATACACGCTAGTTCCAGGCAACCATCTATAGCCACCGCTGCCGTTACAATAACACCCATAACAACTCACTGGTATGAGTGAAGGCTAAATCCGGAATCGCAATCTCTGTGCTTCCATAACCCGTACAGGGACAATCAGTACTGATATCCAGTCTCAACTAAATATGCAATATTCTGCAATTGTATGTACCCGTATGCTCCCAAAAGGATTTCCAAAATCAATAACTAATCAACCTCATAAAAAAAAACTATTGAATCTAAAATCCTTTGAATTAACTATAGCTGTGAAGACAAGACCTAAACTAATCTCTTTTGTTCGGTAAGGATACGCAAGCAGCATATTCACAAATTCCAGACAGCAATTTTGAATAGCCCTAACAGATGCGGCAACATTGAAGCTATATTATCAACTCAGGATTAGCACCTAAACGTTATTTCGTCTTAGACTCCACGACTTTCAAATAATAATCAGAGGGACAATCAGTATTGGGATCCAAACAGAATCCTCAATATTCTGGAATTGTATCTGACCGAGGGTAATCTTTCGGACAAAACTAATGTCAGTATTAAGCACGTGAAAACAAACGAGCAAAAGGTGGGACGATCCAATAGCTGATGGTGTTGCTATTGATTCACTGCAACTGCAACTCTTTATTCAATTACTCCTGTTGGGCGCCAAAAATGTATGTGACAACGTTACACACCAGCGTCCAACTGGGTATCAACGGAAAATAGAATTGGACAAACTGCAGTCGAATTGCACTAACAGCCCCACGTTGGGCTCCAAAAATGTATGTAACAAAACGAAAATCAAATGATTTCCAGTAGGACAACGATTTCATTAAGAACTCGCTGAGGAGTGGAGAGATCGAATATCGAGGCCACGGTCGGTGGGGATTCTCTGGTTCCGTGCTCAATCGGTAACTAGGGTTCGTTTGACCGCGTCTCGTCTCCTAGTACATAAAATTTAAATAGAATCCCTTGACTCTAACGGGAGCTAAACTCCGAAGACAACCGATGTATATGTAAAGCATACACCCACGAAAGCAAAATAAGACGAGAATGAAACAAAAGGTTTCTTTGTCGGTCAGCTCCAAAAGATTGTATGCGCGAGCCCTTTAGGTGATATTCGACCTGCACGTTTCTTTACCCACACTTCCATGATTTCCATTAATGCAGAAGGAAATCCCTTAAACTTCCCACCCGATCTCTCTTAAGCCACCATGTCACTAGGAATGAGAAATCTATTCGCTCATATTCATTTCAAGCATACTTCAAGTTATATTTCTCCGACACTTACAACTAGGCATTCTAACAATTAATCAGAAAAACAAACAAAATTATTATAGCTAGAAATTAGGGTATATCAAAGTATATGTAGAAAAAATATAATATAAAATTTCAAATGATGATATAAATGGGTATATAAGAATAATAATATAGGTAGAAAATTTAAAGTACAATTACAAAACCATTAAGGCATAAAGAAAAATAATTTATACATAAAAGTTCCGTATCCCCAATTCGCACCAAGTTAATAGTTTTTTTCTTTTTTTTTTTTGTTGCGTAGTGTAACTTTTACTGCATTGGAAAAATTCAATAAAAAGGAAAACAAACCAACCGCCTTTCGTTGTGGAGGATGTGGGAGTAATATTAATGTTGGCTAATGGGGAAGGGTGAAGGGAGGGAAATATTAGGGAGGTTTTATTTTTTTGAACACAAAAGAGAAAAGAAGGTAATAACTTTAATTGTTGGAAAAATGAAAACTGATAGCGGTGGTTGAGGTAATACTGTAACCGGTAAATTAGTTTATCGGTGCATATGAGGGTTCAAAAGGAGCCAAAAAAAAATTAAATTAAATTTATAACAAATAAATCTACACTACACTACAACAACTTTGTTCCAGGTAGCAAGCGGCTTCTCGCGGCCGTCGCAGAAGGTGGTTAGCGGCGCAGGGGGAGGGGGAGCGTCACTGAACTGCTTGTAGGGTTTAGGCACTACCAGGTGTGGCGCCTGCGCAAAGGTTATGCTAGGTGCAGGGGTTAGGCAATCGTCGGAGGTTATGTGGACCGCCGGTGGGGTTTTCCAGTTGTTTCCCGAGGAGAGAAAATTTCTCGGCCCCACACCAAGGTTTGGCTCGCGGGGCTTACGAACGTCAAGTGACGGGGCTTGGTGTGGGTGAGCAACTTTGGGGAGCTAGATGGGATGCCGATCGCAGGCAGGGCCCTATTGGGCGAAATAGAAACCACAAGGGCTAAAAAGAGCGCACTTGCACAGACCGTTTTCCTGGGTTTCCACTGACTGAGATCGATCGGGGCAGGGCTTCGAGCCACACATTTTTCCGGGCAGTTTGGGGAGGCGTGGCAGAGATGCAGCTATGTTGAAATTTTTCTCGGCGCCAGATTATGCACTTGGCATCATTAGCCGAATAGCGAGCACAACACGGATAATGTAACTTTTCCCAATTATGGTTCTTTCCCGAACACGTGGTGATTTTTGGAGCGGAAAATTTTACGGAAAGCGGAGACACTGCCACTGATCCAACAATTTGAATATGACCTGAAAGAAGATCTAAACGCTCGTATTCCAAAGCTTCTCGGCGATGCGCTGCACAGCACTTGCCAAGGCTTCGCTCAGCTGTTCTAGCACAGAGCTTTTATTCTCCCACCCCAAACTATGCTATGAATGACCTGCATATATAATTAGGCCCCAGGTTATTGCATGTGTAAAAATGTAATCGATATTTCCCATTTAATAAGCAACAATAATCTGGCCACACTGCTTTGTATGTACGTATAATGTATGGTTCTCATTTCCGGACACACTCAAATAAATGTTCAACCGAACCACTACGCGTCTCTCAAATAAACCCAATATATTTCCATTATTGGTTATGGGCCCAGAGTTCGTTGTTTTCGGTTTTATAACTGACTAGAAAGCGTCTAAGTTTGAGTGTCGGTTGTGCTAAATTGTCAATAGTTAGTATCGTTTGCGAACTAACACGGAACAATAAGCCAACATGAATTTGTCAAATCAAATCGAAAAACTTGATGAAAACAATTACGGTGTGTGGAACATGGCCATGAAAAGTGTCCTAGTAATGGCAGACTTTTGGGATGTAGTGTGTGGAAAAAAGATTGGAGAAGATGACGCATCTGTTCAGAAATGGCAAAAATTTGATCAGAAAGCAATGGCGTACATAACCGTAAATATTAAGGCATCGCAGTTTGTGCACATAAAGACGTGCGTAACATCTGAAGCTATATGGAAAAAATTAATGGAGCTTCACATGTTAAAAGGCCCCATTCAGAAAGTGCAACTTTATCAAAAACTAATTCGACTAAATATGCAGCAGGGCGATGGTGTGTCCGCCTATGTCAATTCTTTTGTAGAGACAATTGAAAAATTGTCAGAATTGGATATAAAACTCAACGACGAGCTAAAAGTAATTATGTTACTAAGCAGTTTGTCCGATTCATGGGAAAATTTTGTAGTCGCGATCGAAACGCGTGACGAGCTGCCAAAATTTGAAGCTGTTAAAGTAAAAATGATAGAAGAAGGCACTAGAAAACAGGAAAAAGCAGAACGCGAAAATCATTCGACCACACAAGCAGTATACACACATACACAGCGCAGATCGCGAGAAGACGAGAATGTCGAGAAGAACGGAACAAAGAACGACGGGAACATAGGCGCAAAGCAGCATTTCAATGGAAAATGTTTCAAATGCGAAAAAACTGGTCATCGAGCAAGCGAGTGCAGATCCAAGAAAAAGGGTAGCAAATCAAGTGGACAAAGAGAACAGGCAAGCAGCTTAATGCACTGTTTTGTCGGAGAGCAGCAAAAAAGAGTTTGGTGCGTAGATAGTGGCGCAACATCTCACATGTGTTGCGATCGCAACATTTTCTTTAACTATGCTGAGAAGGAAACATCGATAATGTTGGCTACAAATAAATTCGTCTCATCACCCGGATCTGGCAATGTTAAAATTCAAAGTGAAAATATGATAATAAACTTGCAAAATGTGTTATATGTCCCTGAATTACATATGAATTTTTTCTCAGTGAGCACAGCAGCTAAATTCGAGAATTCCACTACATTTATTGGAAAAGTGGCACTGATTAAAAATAAAGAAGGAGAAACCATTATAAAAGCCAAGCAAGAAAACAACTTGTATGTGTACAAACAGTGCTCAGAAAAAAGTGCAGTTTGTTTGTTGAACACAGTTTCGCCGGAAATAAAGTGGCATAATAGATTTGGCCATCTTAATTTCCAAGATTTAAAACAGCTGAGCAAAAAGCAGCTTGTTCATGGCATGAGTGTTGAAAAATTTAAAATGGAAATTAATTGTGATACATGTAAAAGGGCAAAAATATGTACATTGCCTTTCCAACAGAAGTTAAATCGTACAACGAAGCAAGTGCTTGAGCTAGTGCACACAGATGTATGCGGCCCAATGAATGTAAAATCGATCGGTGGCAATCGCTATTTTGTGACATTTATTGATGACTACTCGCGCAAGATATTTGTTTAAATTTTGCACGCAAAAAGCCAAGTTTTTGAAAAATTCAAAATATTCAAAAGTTTTGTGGAACGCCAAACGGGCAACAAAATAAAGGCTGTGCGCAGCGATAATGGAACAGAGTATGTAAACAAGGATTTATCAGATTTTTTGAACGAGTGCGGCATACAAAGGCAATTGACGGTTCCCTACACCCCTCAGCAAAAAGGGTGTAGCCGAGAGAGCCAATCGAACAATTGTAGAGATGGCAAAGAGTATGCTTATCCATGCAAATCTGGATGAGTTCTTGTGGGCAGAGGCTGTTACTACGGCAGTTTACATCCGCAATAGATGCCCCACAAAGGCCTTAAACGGCGGTATACCATTCGAAGCCTGGAAAGGACGCAAGCCGTCAGTAAAACACCTGCGAGTATTCGGATCTTTGGATAAGACCAGAAGAAGCAAATTCCAGCCAAAGGGCAAAGAATATATTTTTGTTGGCTACTCCTTAGCTGCAAAAGCTTACCGGCTGTTCGATCGAGAGAAGCGGACAATAATTGAAAGGCGTGATGTCAAATTTGTAGAAGGTGAGTTTGACACAAAAAGCATTGCGAATTGTGGTATTTCAGATAGAAATGACAATTTCATGACAAACATACTTCGCCTTGAGTCAATTGAAGTTCCAGATCAAAACTCAGATGTACCTTTAATAGCCGATCATTCAGACTCAAGCAGTGACTCCGGCGAAGAAGAGGAGGAGTTTTTGAGCGCAAGTGAACCAGACGACAATTACGTGAGCGGCCAAGCACCGCCACAAGAGAATGCAGTACAGCGTGGGCGTGGCAGACCCAAAATCATCCGCAGCGGTCAACCTGGACGACCGAGAAATCAGTACCAGGCAGTGCTCAATAGTCTTCTCAATCAGGTGGATGACACTGAGACACCGCAGTCAGTTGCTGAAGCTTTGCAAAGCCATTACTCTAAAGATTGGATAGAATCAATGCAAAAGGAATACGACGCTCTACAGGAAAATAAAACGTGGTCATTGTGTGAACTGCCTCCAGGACAAAAAGCCATTGGCTCAAAATGGGTTTTTCGAATCAAGAGAAACAAGGATGGTCTCATTGAGAAGTTCAAATCTCGATTGGTTGCTCAAGGCTGTGGGCAACAATTTGGAGTAAATTATTGGGAAACATTTTCACCTGTAATTCGGTATGAGACCATTCGCATGTTGTTCGCGATAGCTGCAGAAAAACAGCTATATATGCACCAACTGGATATATCAAATGCTCACCTAAACAGTAAACTTCAGGAGACTGTGTACATGAAGCAGCCTCAGAATTTTGTCGACAAGCATCATCCAGAAAAAGTTCTAAAGCTGCGTAAAGCACTTTACGGACTCAATCAATCCGGACGTGTCTGGAATAAAACGCTGGACGAAGTATTGTCTTCCATGGGCTTCAAGAGATGCAAGAACGAGGCATGCTTGTACGTCAAGAAAGATAAACAAACATACAGCTATATTCCAGTATACGTCGACGATTTAATTATTGCGTGTCCAAACAAAAAAGATATAGCCGTAATTAAGAAGAAGATCGCATCAAACTTCAAGTTGCACGATGGCGGCCCCATAAACTATTTCCTAGGAATGGAAATCGAGCGAGACGGTGAACAGGGTTCGATTTCGCTTTGCCAGAAATCGCATATTCAAGGACTATTGGAGACGTATGGCATGAGCAAGTGCCGTCCAGTCAGCACACCGCTTGACCCAGGTTATCAAGTTGACTGCATTAACGATAATTGTGTCAAGGTGAATACAACACAATATCAGTCATTAATTGGTTCCCTTATGTATTTAGCCGTCTTGAGCCGACCGGAAATTTTGCACGCAGTAAGCAAACTGTCGCAACGAAATACTGATCCCCATGCAGAACACGAGACTGCTGCAAAACACATTCTAAGGTATCTGGCTGGTACGAAGAATTAGGGCATCACATATCGCAAGTGTGGCGAACCAGTAAGAGGCTTCGCAGATGCAGATTGGGCCAATGACAGGCTCGATAGAAGATCTTATAGTGGCTACGCATTCTTTCTAGCAGGCAGTGCGTTTTCTTGGACTTCAACTAAGCAAACTGTTGTCGCATTGAGCAGCACTGAAGCTGAATACATAGCTCTATCTATGGCTGCTAAGGAGGCCGCTTATTTACGAAGACTTCTGAACGAGATTGGTTGGTCAACTGTTGCAGAGCCGCTAACCATCTATGGCGACAACATAGGCTCGCAGCATATTGCCAAAAATCCGGTACAGCACAAACGCACCAAGCACATTGATATTAAGTATCATTTTGTTCGCGAAAAAGTAGAATGTAATGAAATAATACTGGAATACGTATCCACAAACGGCAATGTTGCAGATCTACTGACAAAATGTTTAAGCAAGCAAAAGCACGACGATTTTGTTAAATTACTTGGAATGACAAAGATAAACATGCGTTAGTTTAAAATGATTATATGTAGCTTAAGAAGAAGTGTTAAAAATGTAATCGATATTTCCCATTTAATAAGCAACAATAATCTGGCCACACTGCTTTGTATGTACGTATAATGTATGGTTCTCATTTCCGGACACACTCAAATGTTCAATCGAACCACTACGCGTCTCTCAAATAAACCCAATATATTTCCAACAGCATGCGATATACCCGAATAGCAATAACCTACTTACGATCTGTGCTGCTCAACGGCAACCGTTACACCACCCGATAATATCCCACCGTTAGACAGAATATTAGCGGGAATCAGGCTTTAATGTCTTTCGCATGAAAGGTTCCTATTTCTCGGCCCTGTAAATTTTCAAGCAGGTAAAAACAATTGCCAAGTTTCTTCCGAACTCGAGATTTTAGAAATTTGGGAGCTAATTTGGCATTAAAGTTTTGCGTAAATTTGCCTAAGCAAAATTACGATGAAAAACTTCCTGACCTTCTCGGAAAGAAACGGGCTTGGCTCGTAAATTGTATTGGCCAACATTGCGATCATACGCTCTCTTGATATTGGCCTGAATATCTTTTCGAATTAAAGCCAAATTGTCAGATCTAGATACCGGCACAACGGGTTCTTTCAGCAGGTTAAGATCTTTCAGAAGCTTATAATCCGACCCATGAGTGAGAATGTCTAACCCAAACAGTGCTCGATAGGGTGAACAACCTAGGGACTGATGTAGAGAAGAGCGCAGCGAGCAGCAAATACTGGTGAGATGCTGATCCCAGTATGTCTGATCCTGTTGTAGGTATGATCTCACGGCAGCTAACAAGGACCGATTCACTCGTTCCGCCGCGTTACTCTGGGGAGAGTATAGTGCCGTGTACATATGCTTAATTCCCAGCTCAGTCAAGAGCGCATTAAATTCCGTAGTCTGGAATTGCTTTCCATTGTCGCTAACAATAGTTTCCGGCACGCCATAGGCATGAAAAATGTGCTTAAGCAGAAATGTTCACAATATGTCCCAGAAAGATTGCCAACTTTTTAAAAGTAGTAGGATATGAGAGCTGCTGACATTTATGTCTCACGACGCGGAATGGGGAAAGATTCCATGCGGTACCACAACGGGCCGAAACCGGCCTAAGCTGTCCTGGCGAGCCTGGCAGCCGACTTTACCTAACCTAACCTACATCTGTCTTTTCTAAATTTTTACATCTTAATATTAACGTATGTATATACGGCTCGTGGTAGTTTATGCGAGAAAGAGAGGGAATGACTAAGCGACTGGAAGGCGTTGTGTCGGCACTGAAATTTCATTTGTTTCTTCTGGCTATAATAATAATCCGACCTAATCTAGATTCGGCAATTTGGTAGACACGGCTATTTTCAATAATTTTGCGTTTTTAGTTTTCTCGTATCTTCAAAATTGTGCATACGACCGATTATCGTTCTTTGTGCGGGCGGAAGGCGGCGGGGTAAAATTTTGAAAAACACTTGTTACAGCGTGATATCGCAGGAGTCTGAATAAACTCATGTTTTTCGATTGCCGCTGCGCCGGTAGTTTTCAGTACTAAAAAGACATTGAACCGAACGAGAACACAAAAATACAGTCCACCGTAGTCCACCAACTACAACTATCAATGAGGATGACAGCAAAGTGCCTCATCTACATAACGACGCAGTACTCAGTCTGCTACAAAAACAGCGACAGCTTTTTGAACAGTTAGCTGCATACCAGAACACAGCGAACATGTAAGTTAACCAGAGTTAACTGAATTGGCCACTGGGTGGGACGAATTCGGCAACATTGTCAAATAAGCAGTTTCGTCACCCGTGGGATCAACGTCGTCGCGATCGCCGTATGCCGGTTGCCACAAAACACCATACACGAGGCGCCGTGTCAGCACTTTTGCTGGTCGGCGACGGACGTCATGGCCGGCAACGATAGCTGGCTTCTGGGAAATTTAGGATACCTTAGTTAATTTTTAATAACCAGCCGAGTGGTAATAACGTGTAAACGTCTCGCCTTGCGAGGATTAATTACTCATTCTATCCCTTTGCACATTCAATTACATATATTTAATAAATAAACACATTATAATCAATACCCGTGTTATATTTAATTATTACTGGCGCCCAACGCTATTGAATAACCACCCCGAAAGAGTAAATTAGTGCGGAGACAACGCCCACTAATTGAAAATCGGTGAAAAGTGCATCGAGTGCGGAGACGCTTGCTCAAGAAAAAAAATAAGAAATTCAAAAGAAAAGTGAAAATCATCAAGTGCGGAGACAACGCCCGCTCAAAAAAAAAAAATGGAATTCAAAAGAAAAGTGAAAATCTTGAAGCTCGGAGACAAAGCCCGCTGATTGAAAATTCACAAAAAGTGCAAAGAAGGGTCAAACCAAAAGACCAAAGAACATCGAGTGCGGAGACAAAGCCCGCTCAAGAATAGATCAAAAACAAAGAGGATTCAGATAAAAAAAAGGGAAAACTGTTCAGCGCTGAGACAACGCTCCAAGGTCATGAAAATTATCATCGAAAAACCACGCCCGCGGCAGTTCTGTAAATAGATCGCTGCGACACACCACCAAGCATCTCGAATCACGGTGAAAAAAGCGTGCACTCAATTGCACTCAAAAGCTCGTAGCACCGAGTGTAAATAAAAGGCATTTAATCAACCCCAAACTGTAACACCAGAGATGACAGCTTTCGGCAGCGGCGACGATAGACGAGAGAAGAAAACAGCGCAAAACAACTGGAGAGCAGCCACTGTACAGCAAAACGAAAATCAAATGATTTCCAGTAGGACAACGATTTCATAAAGAACTCGCTGAGGAGTGGAAAGATCGAATATCGAGGCCAGGGTCGGTGGGGATTCTCTGGTTCCGTGCTCATTCGGTAACTAGGGTTCGTTTGACCGCGTCTCGTCTCCTACTACATAAAATTTAAGTAGAATCCCTTGACCCTAACGGGAGCTAAACTCCGAAGAAAACCGATGTATATATAAAGCATGCACCCACGAAAGCAAAATAAGACGAGAATGAAACAAAAGGTTTCTTTGTCGGTCAGCTCCAAAAGATTGTATGCGCGAGCTCTTGAGGTGATATTCGACCTGCACGTTTCTTTACCCACCCTTCCATGATTTCCATTAATGCAGAAGGAAATCCCTTAAACTTCCCAACCGATCTCTTTTATGCCACCATGTCACTAGGAATGAGAAATCTATTCACTCATATTCATTTCAAGCATACTTCAAGTTATATATCTCTGACACTTACAACTAGGAATTCTAACACTTAATCAGAAAAACAAACAAAATTATTATAGCTAGAAATTAGGGTATATCAAAGTACATGTAGAAAAATATAATATAAATTTCAAATTATGATATAAATGGGTATATAAGAATAATAATATAGGTAGAAAATTTAAAGTACAATTACAAAACTATTAAGGCATAAAGAAAAAGAATTTATACGTCAAAAATCTGTATACTTAATTCGCACCAAGTTCATAGTTTTTTTCTTTGTTGCGTAGTGTGACTTTTACTGCATTGGAAGAATGCAATAAAAAGGAAATCAAACCAACACCAAATGCAACGCGAAATTACCGACTAAGCCCACGGAAAGCTTCTAATCAGCATTCGAAGCTAGGTGCCGGCTCAGCGGCCCTGAAAGTCGTTGTGAAGGCTGTGGGAGTAATATTAATGTTGGCTAATGGGGAAGGGTGAAGGGAGGGGAATATTAGGGAGGTTTTATTTTTTTTTAATACAAAAGAGAAAAGAAGGTAATAACTTTAATTGTTGGAAAAATGAAAACTGGTAGCGGTGGTTGAGGTAATACTGTAAAACTGTAAAATATTGCCAAAAAAAATTGAATTAAATTTATAACAAATAAATCTACACTTCACTACAACAACTTTGTTCCAGGTAGCAAGCCGCTTCTCGCGGCCGTCGCAGAAGGTGGTTAGCGGTGCAGGGGGAGGGGGAGTGTCACTGAACTGCTTGTAGGGTTCAGGCACTACCAGGTGTGGCGCCTGCGCAAAGGTTATGCTAGGTGCAGGGGTTAGGCAATCGTCGGAGGTTATGTGGACCGCCGGTGGGGTTTTCCAGTTTTTTCCCGAGGAGAGAAAATTTCTCGGCCCCACACCAAGGTTTGGCTGGCGGGGCTTACGAACGTCAAGTGACGGGGCTTGGTGTGGGTGCGCAACTTTGGGGAGCTAGATGGGATGCCGATCGCAGGCAGGGCCCTATTGGGCGAAATAGAAACCACAAGGGTTAAAAAAAACGAATTTTTCCCCAGAGAGCACTTGCACATACCGTTTTCCTGGGTTTCCCCTGACCGAGATCGATCGGGGCAGGGCTTCGAGCCACACAGTTTTCCGGGCACTTTGGGGAGGCGTGGCAGAGATGCAGCTATGTTGAAATTTTTCTCGGCACCCGATTATGCACTTGGCACCATTAGCCGAATAGCGAGCACAACACGGATAATGAAACTTTTCCCGATTATGGTTCTTTCCCGAACACGTGGAGGTTTTTGAGGCGGAAAATTTTACGGAAAGCGGAGACACTGCCACTGCTCCAACAATTTGAAAATTTAAAAGAGAGCGATCTTGGGCTTTTGCACTGCTTAAATATGACCTAAAACAAGATCTAAACGCTCGTAATCCAGAGCTTCTCGGCGATGCGCTGCACATCACTTTGTAAAGAAGCCACTGGCCGGGGAGATAGAACTCAGGCAGCCAGGGTCCGTCACAAGAAATTTGTAACTTTCTGAGACTTCAAGACGGATCAGGTCTACGGGCCTCTTCCCCTCGCGATCGCACTTCCCATTTTAACTCGGTGGTCCCGCCCCTGTATTCTCTACGGTGAGGGCAGCTTACGCTGACGGTCGGTCGGTGGAAAGGGAAAGGGAGGTAGGTCTACCGGGATACCGGTAAGGAACTGAGACTCACCACTGGGTACTTCCTCGCCCCGAAATAATGACAAAACGCCGGGCAGTTTCTTACGGGGTTTATTCTTCCTTTCCTTTTCCTTGTCTCTCCTTGACTTTACACTTTCACTTTTTTGTTTTCGCGAGGCCACTTGTCACGGCTCTGTCTTCTCACTCACTGTCCCTATCTCCTCGCCGATCGCCCCGAGGCCTGTCCTTCGGGCGGCGATCGGCCACGCTCTTGGCCTGCGCATTGCGCCGTGTGCCGCTACTCTTCTACTGCCTCTCTGGGCAACTCAAATTCTCGCTCCGTGCGACTCTTATATTATTTTTAATCCAATGCCTTAATTCTACTTAAAATAATACTAATAATGTAGAAACAATACGGTAACGATGAGAGGGGAGGGGTATAAATCAAACTGTTGGTTACTCCTCGCGGGCTTACGTCTCGCGCCCCCGTGGGTCCCTGCCGCTTCATGCGGGCCTCTGGTTCGCACGGGGGCGGGTCGCTGCCGTCGTCCTACGTGCTCCTCGCGGGCTTACGTCTCGCACCCCGTAGGTTCCTGCCGCTCCGTGCGGGCTTCTGGTTCGTACGGGGTGGGTCGCTGCCGCCGTCTTGTAGGGCGGGAGCTCCGAGCTCCGGCCTTACACTCCCCCCTTTCTATCCTCCAGCACGACCGTGACGGTGCCGCCTCGCTTCCACGTGACGTGGTACGCTACCCCGTCCTCCAGCAGGGTCGCGCGGCTCCTGACGTGAAGCTCCTCGCGGCGTCGACGGGTCCTCTCGGCTTCGACCTGGCAAATGATGCGGCCCGGCAGTTCGGCGGGGACGCCCCGGATGGTGTAAGCCTCCGGTGCCGGGACCTTTGCCTGGAACTCGGTCATGGCCTTTCCCGCCTCCTCTGGCGCCGCGGTGGTACTCGGCTGGTCCCTTGCACTCGGCCCACGCATTCGGGTTTAGGAGTTGGGTGCCCCTCCCGGTTCCTGTCGCCGCAGCCGCCAATCGTCGGCACCCGCGGTAGGCGCCCCTCAACGACGGACGCTCGACCCGGTTGGGTGGAGGTGTCCAGTCGGCGGACGGCGAGCGGGCCTTTGAGGTCGCCCGTGGGTCGGCCACTGTGGCAGGGCTCGTCTGCCCGGTCTTCCCCGGGGTGTCTGCTGGTGGCTGCCGCTCCGTCTGGCCGTCACCGTCCGCCCGTTCCTCAGTGAATCGCCGCCGGAATAGGGGCCCATCTTCTTCTCCGCTCGACGCCGCCTCGAACGTCCGCACAGTCCTGTTTCTCGTTCCATGGTATCCTGTAAACACACAGGTATTAGTGTGGTTTCTCTGAATCGCCCCGGAGTGGGCGATGGTCGCTACTATGCCTCGTTTGGTCGGGACGGGTCTAGGGCGGGCCATGCTAAAGGGTACTGTTTGTCTGAGCGCCTCGTCCCCGACTAGTCTCTCCCTACCTCTTCTCGGACTGCCCCTTCCGTTTCAGCCGCATAGAACGGCTTTAATTGTGCTATGCTGGCCGTCTTGGTTTTACGCTCCCCAAACTTACTCAGTCTCACGATGTTGGGGGACTCGAACCTTATCACCTTGTATGGGCCGTCAAACTTGGGTGGCAGTTTGGCCGCAAATCCCGCAGCTGCGTTGGACAGCTGGTGTTGTCGTACCCATACGCTCGCCCCGATGGTTGGTCGCCACTCCCGCCTACGCAGGTTGTAGTGTCGAGCTTGTGTGGTGGCGGCCTTCTGCAGATTCCCCCTCACGATCTCGAACACCTCCTTGAGCCGGGTGGAATTCTCCTTTGGGGTGTGTGGGTTGGTCGCCGACCCCTGGTTATCCTCCTCGTACAATGCTGCCGGTAGTCTTGGCTCTCGGCCTTGAACCAGGAACGCCAGTGAGAATCCTGTCGAGTCGGATATGCTCGAGTTCACGGCCAACGAGATCTCCGGCAAAAGTGCGTCCCACGTGCTCTGCTGGTCTCCGATAAACTGGGCTATCATCGTCTTGACGTTGCGGTTCGTCCTCTCGGTCGGGTTCTCCTGTGGGCAGTACGGCGCAGTGTATTGTACCTCCACCCCCAGCGACGCCAAATATGCCTTGAACATCCGACTGACGAACTGTACCCCATTATCGCAGACGAACTTGCGGGGAACGCCGAATCGACTCAGGATCCTCTCCCGGAATGCACGCTGCAAGTTGGCCGCCGTCGCTCGTCTTATGGGAACTAATTCCACCCATTTGCTAAAAGCGTCGTGGAAAACTAGAAGAACATTATTACCATGTTTGGATCTCGGAAGGGGTCCAACGAAATCCGCACACAGCACCGCGAATGGCTCACCAACCTGCCTCGTCAACATCTGTCCTGCGGGCTTCCTCTGCTCCCCTTTTAATCTTTGGCACTTGTCGCATCCTCGCACGTACTTGGCCGCATCCCGGAACATCCCTGGCCAGTAGTATCGCTGGGCCAGCCGTGATATTGTCTTCCGTACCCCCTGATGGCCAGCCGTTGGTGCGTCGTGACACTCTTGCATGACCCTCCTCCGTTTACCGGACTCCACGCAGAGCTTCCAAGGGATGTAGTCTTCGTCATCCGGCCTGTGCCCCAGGTGGCGGTACAGCTGGTCATTCTCAATGACGTAATCTGGGAACTTAGAAGGGTCATTAGCGATACGTTCCCTCATCCGCGCAGTCCACCGGCAAGTGTCTCCCTCTTCCGTGGCCAGGTGCAACTCCTCTAGCGGCTGCCTCGACAACGCTTCGGCCACTACATTCATTTTCCCTCGTCTATAGCGCACGTCGAACTGGTATTGCTGGAGCTCGAGAGCCCATCGAGCGATTCTACCGGAGGGACTCTCAATGGAGTTCAGCCATTTCAAGGCCAGGTGGTCTGTCACGACCTCGAAGTGGTACCCCTCCAGGTAGCATCTCAGCTTCCTGATGGACCATACTATGGCCAAGGACTCCTTTTCTGTCGCGGAGTAATTTCGCCGGCAGCAGTTTACGGCTCGTGTACGCTATCACCTTCTCCTGATCGGCGATGGTCTGGGTCAGCACCGCTCCCAGGCCGAAATCACTAGCGTCGGTCTGGGGGGTGAACCTTTCCTCAAAGTCCGGGCACGCCAGTACCGGGGCCGTGGTGAGCTTTTCCTTGAGCAGATCTAACGCAGCCTGCTGTTCCTGGCCCCAATGCCACTTGACGCCCTTTTTGAGCAGGGTAGACAGCGGCAGTACCAGATCAACGAAGTTCGGCACGAACCTTCGGTACCAAGATGCCATGCCGATGCACTGCCTCAGCTCCTTAAGGTTGGTCGGGGCATTCAGTTTCTGTATCGCCTCCACTTTCGCTGGGTCCGTCCCGATACCGTCCCCGGTAACCATGTTGCCCAAATATCGCATCTCCTGCCGAAAGAAATCGCACTTCTTGCGATTGACCCTCAAATTAGCGGCTCGCAGGCGCTGGAAAACCTCCTTCAGATTGGCCACGTGTTGTTCTTTGGTTTCCCCGACGACTATGATATCGTCCAAGTAGGCGAAGGCACACGGCTCTAACTCCGGCCCGATTACGGTATCCAGCGCCCTCTGAAATGTGGCACTGGCTGAGTGCAGCCCGAAGGGCATCACTCGCCACTGGAACAGGCCTCTTCCCGGCACTGTAAAAGCCGGGCATTCCCTACTATCTAGGGCCATAGGGATTTGCCAGTACCCATTTTTCAGGTCCAGCGTGGATATGAACTTCGCCTTTCGTAGTTTTTCCAGGATGTGGTTTATCCTAGGTATGGGGTATGCGTCCGGGACAGAGTGTGCGTTGAGCTGCCTGAAGTCCACGCACATACGCCACTCCCCCGTCTTCTTCCACACCAAGACTATCGGGGCACTGTGAGGACTTCGTGACGGTTCCACGGCCCCCGTTTCCAACAGCTCATCGACCTGTTTGTCGATCACCCTTTGCATGGCCGGGTTCTTGGGATAGTAGCGCTGCTTCAGCGGCTTGTCATCCCTCATGATGATCCGGTGCTCTGCGATATGGGACACGCCCTGGAGTCCCTCAAACGCTTCGAGCTCCGACTCCAGGAACGCCTGCAGTTCGGGTTCCAAGTCCTCGGGCCACGGACGATCCTTACCCGGATCATCGTCCCTTTCCTCCATCCCGCGCCTCTTTCTCCGTCGCCGTACCTTCGGTGTCGGTTGGCGCCTTTCCTGATTCCTCTGGTGGCGTGGGATACATCGTGGAAAGCTGGGCCTCTGTTTCCCCGAACTCCTCCTTACCCGTTCCCGCCTTTTGCCCGATCGCCTTCCCTCCAGGGGCCGCTGTCGTTCCTATGAACAACCTCTGTGACCCGCATTTCACCCGTGTCCCCACAGCGCACAAGAAGTCCATCCCCAGAATCAATGGCTCAACCATCGACGGTATCACCAGTAGTGACAGGCTCACCACTTGCCCCGAAGCCCCGATTTCTGCTCTGAGCGATCAGTTGGTGTCCAGGCAAGAGCCATCTGCCAGTCTTATGCGCGTCCTCGCGGTCTCCATCTCTACCACCGCTGCCAACGTTCGGGCACACTCCTCATTCGCGAAACTTCGCGTCGGCCCGGTGTCGAGCGTGGCGGAGATGGGCGACCCCCAATCTCCACCCTTGCCACGATCCAGCCCCCTCGACCCTCAATCGGACTCCGCTCCCCGGGCCTGCCTCTATTATGCCTCCATTCGGTCCCGACCGGAGTGGGGCTGGGATCCGTTTCCCAACCCTCCCCTTGGACAGCACTCTCTGGTCAGCACGTTCCGTTTCCCACAACCTACGCAGAAGAGGATCCGAGGATTAGGGCATTCTCGAGCGTAGTGGTCGTTCTCGGCGCACCTACGACACGCCCTTCGTGGGTCATAGGGTTGCTCGTCGGCTTGAGTAGTCGCGCGATGAGCCATCTCGGCATTCCGAGTCGTTCCCGGTCCCTCGCGGAACGGGTTCTGCCTACCCCGCACCTCCCATCTGTCACTCGTTACATTAGGGTGTTCAATCGACCCCGCCTCAAAGCCAGGGTCTCTCTTCTTTATGTATTCCACCTCTGCCGCCCTCTGACGGCCCCCCCTTTCCGGTACGTTCTCCGCCGTCACGGCCCTTGCCTCGCCCCTAAGTGAGCTCGGTCCCTCGTCTAACTTAAGCACCGGTACTGGTGATCTGTCCACTTGGAAGGCGGGTAGAACCAGTGAGGAGCATGACGCCGTACGACGCGCGGGTACGCTTAAGAATTCCCCTATCTCCAGTTTCGACTGGTGTGGGGGCGTCCTCTTGTGCAGGCCGGACGGTCCCCCTTTCTTCTCAGCGGCCTCTATTTGAATATACTTGGCTCCTAACTTGGCTATCAAGTCCCATTTCTCGGCCGTGTGGCGCGCGTGCCACCCGTTTACGCAGCTCGTCCACCTTCCCCGCGCAATCTACGCCCAATTCCAGGGCCATAGCGATAAACTCGTCGCGCCGCCTCCGGTACACCCACCCCACACCAATGCCCGGATTCGGAGTTCGCTCCTCAGTTAGCTGGTGTACACCCACGGCTCGCTCATCCCCTTCCATCTTTGTCTGAACACTGTCAAAATTTCCCTTCCAAATAAATTTTGTCGCTCGCGCAACCGAATCGTACCACTGTGCGGGACCTGCATGCACACGGCAAAGTCCACTAACACCCACGCGATTTCCCGTCGATCGGATCAGCTGTGCGCCGGTACCGTACGTTTTTCGGGTCCGCTTTACTCTCCCGCTCCGTTTAGCTAACTGTGCACCGTCGGTCACTCACCCGTCAGCCGCGGTGTCGAGACCGAATCAACCCCCGTCGAGCAACTCCGTTACGCTCACAAACCGTTTCTCTCACTCGACGCTGAGCCAATGCCAAATATATGAGACCCACAGGGGGAGGGGAACCTAAACGGGGGGGAAACGAAATTCTAACACGGCCGCGCACACAAATCGTTTCAGTTTCGCGATGCTGGAAAAGAATTTACTTGCAATAAATTTAACAGGAGAGGGGTAACATAAACGGGGGAGAAATAGAGCGCTAGCGCTTAGCCTCTACCTCGTCTCTCCACAGCCTCTCTTTCTCGTTTACCCGCCTACCGGGCCACGATGCGCGCTGGTGGAATAGAAGAATGACCGATTGTGACAAATTTTCGGTTCTTTACGCCGACAATTTGACACCCATTTGCCGTCTCAACGTCCCTGCTCGGGCGCTAGAACTCAGGCAGCCAGGGTCCGTCACAAGAAATTTGTAACTTTCTGAGACGTCAAGACGGATCAGGTCTACGGGCCTCTTTCCCTCGCGATCGCACTTCCCCTTTTAACTCGGTGGTCCCGCCCCTGTATTCTCTACGGTGAGGGCAGCTTACGCTGACGGTCGGTCGGTGGCAAGGGAAAGGGAGGTAGGGTAATTATGCCCCAGGTTATTGCATGCGATAGACCCGAATAGCAATAACCTACTTACGATCTGTGCTGCTCAACAGCAACCGTTACACCACCAAAAATTACGCCGGCTAAGATTAAATTAAAACACCTAGTAGAGGCCAATTAAAGAGCAGCCACCAAAAAGTTGGGCCAACCAGAAGAAGAGGAAATCCATATCGGGGATCATCGATATTGCGACTGAGCAGGAAAAGGAGCAGAAGAAAAACGCCAAAAAGAAAGTAACAGAGGAAAAAAAAGTCGTCGAAGAAAGAAAACCCACCCAAATAGAGAATTCAACGGAGAAAAAGAAACCGTCGAAAAAAAGAGAACCTACTGGATAAAGATATTGTTCTTATTCTCGATCGCGGGGTCATTACTCTCGCTTTGCTCTCGCCGTTCTCGCCTAATATTATTATTCTCTTGTCGCCCACAACGCAATTGACGGCGCTTGCACTCTCGTTTCGACTTCTTTGCTACTACCTGATTTGGTCCAGAGATCAACGCAGTTATCTATTGAAATTCCACTGCTTCATTTTCGTTTCGCTCCCGTTGCCGTCACTGAAATTTTCATTGACTCTCTCTCCCTTGGAACTGTCCGCAACCGTTGCTGCCGCCGTCGCTCTCACCGTTGGATTTATGCCTTGGCTACTGCTGCTTTGCTGCAATCTTGGAAACTCGAATTCTGTGAGCGTGTAATTACAGTACAAAAAAAAAACGTCGACTCTCGAAGATTTGAAACGCGAACGCAGTAACATGAAACGGAATATATTTCGGATAAAAGCTGTAGTGGAGATCAAAACGGAAAAGACGATTTGCAATGATCAGCTTCGCTGTCGCTTAAGCATCTTGGAAACATACTTCAAAAAGGTTATAAATATGCTATAATATATGACTATATTGACATTAAAGATCTTAATTCAAATGATGAAGGATGGGCAGACTTGGAGGATACATACATAGCAATCAAGCTAGAACAGCAGCATAGTTCCACCGGACTATCACCCACCATCATTACCAAGGTCACTGCCCACCTTTGACGGATCTTATGCGAATAGAAACTTTATTTATTCGTTCAAGCAACTTGTTGTGCGTTAGTCTGTATTGTGAAATATAGAAAAGTTTAACTATTTGCTAAGCTATGGACAAGTGTGATCAGGAAACCCGAAATAAATGGAAGGAATCGCAGGACTACAAAACGCTGCCGACATGGCTAACATGCACATAGGTTGTGGAACGTCTCTGTCAATTTCTTCATTCGTCGGGAAACTCGGCTGGTATTTCGCCATAACGCAAACCTCAATATATTAAGTCCAATCATCATTCTAATCACCACGTAAATTCATCGGTTGCCATCACTAATCCGTCTTGTACACTTTGTTCTACTTCTATGAACAGCACCAACGGTTCGATAATGCAAAGCGCCTCGGTCTCTCCATCAATTGTTTTTGCAACGGTCACAGAGTAGAACAATGTTCATCAACTCATCGTTGCCGAACCTGTAATCGGACTCATCAGTCAACGTTGCATCACTCTAAGCCGCAACAATCAACCCAATCGTCCACAGGATAATTTTCAAATACGGAACCGATAAGTCAACCAAGAGGGATCTCTTGGCAAACAGCTACCACTCAATCTTATCAAGCAGCTCAACATTCTCATTGCAGCATTCCAAGAAGACCCAGGATGACTTGGAAGTTCAATCGACACAGCTCGAAATCGATTCTTCGCCATTGAGAGACGTCCCGCTCGTCTACCGGACATTCGATTGTAGTACACATCGTTTATGCAGGAATATGAAAGTCTCGACCATATGTCGATGGTATCCAATCTAAATTTAGAAAAACCTCATTATTATATACCTCACCATTTCGTTCTCAAACAAAGCAGTACCTCGACGAAGCTCAGAGTCGTCTTTGACGCGTCTTACCGTACGTCATCTATAAAATCACTTAGCGATCTACTCTTAGTTAGCCCTACCATCAGAGATTAAATATACGTGCAATTGCATTGCGGCTGACGTCACGACAATGAACAAACAGGTACTTTTTGTTGAGAAGGATCGAAAGTTTTAGTACATTCTGTGGCGAGCGTTCCTAAATGTTGATATTCAAACCTACCAATTCAATACCGTGACAGATGACCCATAGACTGCGTCTGGCCCATTTCTCAGCTTGCATCTCTTGGCTGAGGAGTGTAAGGATGAATCGAGCTGTGGCTGTCAGAACTGCATTTTATGTTGATGGTCTTTCGTGTGGGGCTAAAAGCATATATACACTTCTCAAACTGAACACAGAAAACACATCAACTCTAGCTTGTGGTCATTTTCCATTATGCAAATGGCATTCGAATCATGCAGGTGTAATGAAAGCTTAATCTACCAAGGAAATAAACATTTCAGAGAACTCGTGGTAACTTGGCATCAACATAGTGATGTATTTAGATTTACCTTCACTCCTAAAGAAATCTATCCCTCGACCAGAAAACGAAAAATTTTGTCCACTGCATCATCGCTGTTCGATTCTATCGGTCTGCTGTCATCTTTAGTCATTGTCCCTAAGATCATTCTCCAGGAGTTGTGGCTTTTGAAACTTGACTGTGACAAGTCAAGCACAAGGAGCACCATATTCCGCAAAGTCACCGTCACGACTTATTTTTGGAGTGACCCACAGCTCGTATTGCATTGGCTGAAACAACACTCAGTCACCTTATCGACTTTTGTTGGAAGCAGAGTGTCCGATTTTCAGGATTTGACTTCTGATGAAAGTGGCGCTAGGTGACAACATATTAAAACCCGGCAGATCTTCTGTTACGAGGCTGATCCAATCTACATGGTTTTCTGGTCCTTCATTTTTACTCGAGGATTCACTTAACTGGCCCGCGACAGGGGAAAAACAAGATGTTGACATGGACGTAGTAAACTCGGAGAAGCGAAAAAATTTATCATTAGTCGCACTCATTCGCTTGGAGTGTTGGATTGCTAACGCCAGATACTTGGCACGTCGAATTGTCCGCTCCTGTGTACATTGCGTTTGCTACAGACCAAAGTTGCACCTCATTTCGGAGACCTTTAAGCAGCAGCGGCAGTCAAGAGTGCAAAAGGAATATTGAATCGTACATTGACTAATACCAGACTCAATTTTGGAGAGCCAGCACTGTCGTCGTCGAGATTGAAGCGATCTTCAATTCCCGCTGTCGTGAGACCCAAAGCTATAGTGCCGTCACAGCTGGTCATCTCTTGGTTGGCGAATCACTAAGATCACTACCAGAAAGATCGCTGGAACACACCAAGCTATCAAATTTGGACGGCTACGACATGATTGCGCCCGTCATGAAACACTTTTGGAAACAGTGGTCTGCTGATTACGTCAACGAATTGCGACCGCGTACCAAGTGGACAGCACATTCAACGAACCTCACCGAGGGTACATTAATTATCATACATAAGGACAATTTTCTCCCTCTAAGCTGGAAACTTGGCAGAGTGCAGTCTACTGTTCTTGGGAGGTATGGACTTCTACGATTGTCGCACTTCCACACTGCAAATGGAATATGTTGTCAGCCAATACAAAAGTTGGCAATTTGTTTAAAAGCAGTCCCTTCAACGACGCCTGGATGTTCGGTCAAACTTCGTCCAGCATCAATAAGATAATTAAGATAGATAGAAATCTTACGCTCATTATTGTATTATTTTGGTTTCCGATTTTGGTTTTAATTCGTTTGCTTCGGATTTGGCACACCCCAACAATTAAAAAAATAAATATAAGCAAGGAAAAAGCTCCGTGTACAAAAGGAAGCAAAGAGACTTATGGTATGCGGTAATTGCCTAAATCAGGTTAAAGATTGTAAATCAGGTTCATACCCCACTTGAAAATCGATGCACCCTTGACCAAGCCCTAGTTCTACAAGCAAGGGGCTTATAATTACAGCACTAGTCACTATATGTCACATTGATTTTTGGTGGGGTCAAATTATAATATTGTTGACTAAGTTGGGGTTACATGTGGTAGTTTTTTCTTAAAAACTATGGGGTTGTCAATTAATCTAATGTAAGGTGGGCTTCTAACTGCGTTTTGAACTTGGACCGGTTTCTTATCGTTTTCATACTATGAGGAAGTTGATTCCAAATGCGAATGACATTTACGAAGAAATGCCTCTCCGAAATTAAGTTTTTATATCGGATGGTAGCAATGTTATTTGTTCTGAAGGAATTAGTGAGTCTAAGTTTTTGGTGCAGGTATTCAGGTTGCTTAGTGAATATTATCTTTTAAAAAAACCTAAGAATCTTATAGTCAATCCATTTGAAGAAACTCATTTCGAATATTTTGAACGAGAAAACGGAGATTCTAACATTGCGCCTTACCCCGAAAATTTATCTGGCTATGTTATTAAAGCAAACGCTAAGCTTTTGCCTGTTTGTGTACTCACAGTAACCAAATGCTTCAATCCCATAGGTGAGTACAGGTAAAAGGTATTGTTCGGAGCAGCAGCCGTCATTAGCTCTTAATAGCGCGATCCACACTCGCGCTCTCGGTGCCTACGCACACACACGCTCATGATCCGCGTACTGCTTAAATTGCAGTGCGTCGCGGAACCTACCCCCACTCTGTTAAAGTCGTCGTCGAACGCAGCATCGCGTATCATTTTGTCAGTGCGCACCTAATTAGAAGCCGCACACCTAGCCATAACAGTTCTTGTTTTTTTCGTTCTTTTAAATACAAATTTTACAGAATTTTAACCATCTCGAACTCACGGGCACGCCCTCAAATATATATATAAAACTTTAAACTAAAAACCGAGAAAAACTTTAAATTGTAAATGTGGAGTCAGAGCGGCCGAAAAAGCTCGGCAGCTTCCAACATTTTGGTGACCCCGACGTGATCCCCGTTACCTTTGAGTGAAAAAAGTGTTCAAAACATTGAGTTAAATCTGTGTCAAAGATTTAACCCAACATTCGTCGAAAAAGTAGCGAACCAAAAGTCGTTGTGGCCGACCGTGACAGTTTCTAGCGGGCCGCTATTTGTTTTCGTGTTCTCTTTCGCCGTCTGCTTCAGCCTGCGCAACGCAACCGGCTGCATAGAGTTCTCAGCGAAATCCGTTAGATTTCGTCGTCTCCTCTTTCGTCGTTTGCTTAAGCTCGCGCTCGTGAGCGGCTGCATACCTAGAACTCTCTTTCGAACTCGAATTCGAAATCGTTCTCTTGTGCATAACTGTAGATTATCGGTCGTCGCTTGTGCCCTCTGTGCCGGTGCAGGGCACATACCAACATTTACATTATTCACTTTTGATGCTTCGCTGCATTATCGGTCGTCGCTTATGATCTCTGTGCCGGTGCAGTGCATATGCACACACATACATTTTGTCGCCGTCGATTTCACATTTCGGTGCATCTCTCTTCCTGAATTCGCCGCATTCCAGATCAATAACGTTCGCATCGTTAGATCTGCGCAACCGGCTTGGAAAAAGTTTAAAGGAAAAAACATTAAAAGCTAAACGCAGCTAAAAATGAGTGTCGACAATATAAATATCGGCTCCGCCTCGGATGACACACCCTCGACTGGCGCTCCCATTGATAAAGTGTTGGCTAGTGCTGATCCAGCTATTAGCCGGATTGAATTCTTGAGCCTCAAAATAAAGACCCTTTTCGACCGACTTCAGGGGCTCGTTGCCCAATTGGACAACAAAAAGCTACGCAGCTTGGAATAATACAACCCGAAACTACTTCTGGAGCTGGTGGACAAATTGGAATCGAACTTCTAGTTGGAAACCATCAGTTCGTTGGAGATGACGAAGATACACATCAGAGCGATACTTGGATTGACGCATGGTGACTCATTGGTTGGCAAGTTGCGGGCGTTTCTGGACGCTGCTACCTCACATCTTCGCGCGTTGCATGCGCCAAGAAACACCATACCCTTTTGTATTTTGTTCGTCGAGCAGAAACCGTCCAACCCGTTTCTCCAAGTGAAGCCTCACCACCACAACCAAGTCAGATCGCCATTGTCACCCTCATTGTCGCTCTCCTTGCCACAACCTCTCTTATCCAAAAGTACGCCTGGAGCTGTGTTATTAGCCATTGTCGTCGTTCTCATCAAAACCAGCGCTGGAACTTTCGTGCCATGTCGCGCACTACTCGTCTAGATTATCAGCTACATCGTCGCATAACCAAATTGCTCACCGCAGTCTCTGGCATAGGAGATGCTAGTTTCTCAACTGAAGGTATCTCGGTGTATCTCGTTCTGAAATCGAGGATTTCAGAGTTCACCACTAGCATCACTCCCGTTCGTGCCCAGACGATCACGGATCACTAACCTCGTTCGTCAATTAGCACAGCTAATTGGTGTATACCGTCGCACATCCGGCTTGCTGACCAATCGTTTCCCCAGCCGCAGCGGATTGATCATCGGAGCTGGACCTTTCTTTGAGCTGCTGTGTGTGGGACAAATTCAGCTGGCGCCTGGATTAACTCCGCTGCAGAAAACACAAATCAGATGAGTCTGTAGTTGCGGACATTCGGCCTCCACTCTCTCGTCGCTCATCGCATCCCAATCTTTGGATGACGCCAATCCCAGCACTTGGCTCGATTATTTGGTTCATCGATTTTGGGAAGTGGTCACATCGGATAGACTCTGTTTAGTGGCAGGCACTCGGCCCCCACTTTTCGTCGTTGATCGCATCATAATCGTCGGATGGATTCCGTCTAGTGGCGGGCACTCGGCCCACACTCTCTCGTCGTTTATTGAAGCCCAATCTTGAGACCAATCACAGCACTCGTGTCAATGACTTGGTTCATCGATTTTGGGAAATGTTCAAATGAGATGGATACCGTCCAGTGGCGGGCACTCGGCCCCCAACTCTGTCGTCGATCATGGCATCCCACTCTTTGTATGACACCAATCACAGCACTCGGCTCGATGACTTGGCTTATCGATTTTGGGAGCGGTCACTTCGGATGGACTCTGTCTAGTGGCAGGCACTCGACCTCCACTCTCTCGTCGTTGATCTCAACACAATCGTGGATGGATTCTGTCTAGTGGCGGGCACTCGGCCCCCACTCTTTCGTCGTTGATCGCATCATAATCGTCGGATGGATTCTGTGTAGTGGCGGACATTCGGCCCCCACTCTCTCGTCGCTCATCGCATCCCAATCTTTGGACGACGCCAATCACAGCACTCGGCTCGATGACTTGGTTCATCGATTTTGGGAGCGGTCACTTCGGATGGACTCTGTCTAGTGGCAGGCACTCGGCCTCCACTCTCTCGTCGTTGATCTCAACACAATCGTGGATGGATTCCGTCCAGTGGCGGGCACTCGGTCCCCCACTCTCTCGTCGTTTATCGTATCACTTCGGATGGATTCTGTCTAGTGGCGGGCATTCGGCCCCCAACTCTGTCGTCGATCATGGCATCCCACTCTTTGTATGACACCAATCACAGCACTCGGCTCGATGACTTGGCTTATCGATTTTGGGAGCGGTCACTTCGGATGGACTCTGCCTAGTGGCAGGCACTCAACCTCCACTCTCTCGTCGTTGATCTCAACACAATCGTGGATGGATTCTGTCTAGTGGCGGGGACTCGGCCCCCACTCTTTCGTCGTTGATCGCATCATAATCGTCGGATGGATTCTGTCTAGTGGCGGGCATTCGGCCCCCACTCTCTCGTCGCTCATCGCATCCCAATCTTTGGATGACGCCAATCACAGCACTCGGCTTGATGAATTGGTTCATCGATTTTGGGAAGTTGTCAATTCGGATGGAATCTGTCTAGTGGCGGGCACTCGGGCCCCACTCTCTCATCGTTTATCGAAACCCAATCTTCGCACCAATCACAGCACTCGGCTCGATGACTTGGTTCGTCAAGTTTGGGAAGTTCTCAAATCAAACAGAATCACCCATCGTATTCAGCCTGCATCGTTTTAGCTACTCGCGCTAAATATCAGCTAGCCATATGTCTTCCCTAGATCCATAGGGGTTGGAAACCATTCTACAGGACTTCTACGTGGACAATATTCCGCTTTCGTTTACGCACATCAACTCATTCGGAGTCATGATGCGCCTCGTTGGCTATGTTCAGAAGTTCATCAGTAGGATGAAGTCACCTGATATCACATCTAAGGCCCTTCGCAAAGAATCACATCTGTTAAGACACATCGATCAACGGGCCCACCTGATTCCTGAGTACCTTGCTCGGCGCAAGGGAAGCTGCGTGGAGTCCCCCAGCAGTATCACATCGCTCGTACCCTGCATAAATGACCTTGGATTAATTCGTGTTGGTGGCCGCCTGCGCCATTAAACGCTCGGCTTCGATACACGCCACCCAATCATTTTGCTTAGGGATTATCCACTGACGTTCCCTATCATCACAAACTTTTCTCGGAAACATCACCATGTTGGTTCGCAGTCACTACTTGGAGCGAGTCGCTTACAGTTCTGGCCCATCGGCGGCCTGAAAACTGTGGCACGCGCATTGCGGAAATGCGTCATGTGCTGCCGATCCATACCTCGTCTTGTAAAGCACCTCATGGCTGACTTACCGAAGGATCGAATACAGGATTCGCCTGCATTCAGCATCACTGGAATCAATTACTGCCGTTCCTTCTACTACAGGCCAAATGGGCGCAATCGAGCGCCTATCAAATTCTACATCAGCGTCTTCATCTGCATCAACAACGGCTTCGATTGGATATTTATACAACCCCGCTCGCCTCATTTCGTGGGGTTGTGGGAGGCAGCACTGAAGATGGCCAAACAACATTTGTATCGCTCCGTGGGATCGTCGCTCTTTGCCTTCGGCGAGCTGCGGACCTTGGTCTGCAAATGCCAGGCTATAATCACTCTCGTACTCTTATTTCAATTTCAGAAAACCCTGAAGATCTTGGCGTCCTTATACCAGGACATGTTCTAATTGGTCGTCCGCTGATGGAGTTTCCCGAGCCAGACGTTACGGGTCTAAACTTCAATCGTCTTGATCGCTGGCAACGAGTCAGATCTGCCCAGCAGATCTTATAGAGAGTTGGAGTGAGGAATATTTGACCCTGCTCCTACAACGTGCCAAATGGCGCACACCACAACCATCGATCCAGGTCAACGACGTCGTCTGCATCAAGGACGAAAACTTGCCACCATTAAAGTGGCCCTTAGCCCTTAGCACGGGTGATCGAGGTCATCGCTGTAACTGACGGCTGTGCGAGTTGCCATACTGCGGACACCATCCGGAACCACTCGTCGAGCTGTCAACAAGCTGTGCGTCCTTCCCGTTAAGGATCCTGTTAAAAGCCCAGGTCTGTAACGGGGGGGAGTATGTTCTGAGCAGCAGCCGTCATTAGCTCTTAATAGCGCGATCCACTCTCGCGCTCTCGGTGCCTACGCACACACACGCTCATGGTCCGCGTACTGCTTAAATTGCAGTGCGTCGCGGAACCTAGCTCCACTCTGTTAAAGTCGTCGTCGAACGCAGCATCGCGTATCATTTTGTTAGCGCGCACCTAATTAGAAGCAGCACACCTACCCATAAAGGTTCTTGTTTTTTTCGTTCTTTTAAATAAAAATTGTACAGAATTTTAACCATCTCAAACTCACGGGCACGCCCTCAAATATATATATAAAACTTTAAACTAAAAACGGAGAAAAACTTTAATTTGTAAATGTGGAGTCAGAGCTGCCGAAAAAGCTCGGCAGCTTCCAACAGGTATACTTTAGCTATTTGCATCCGAATGTTTACTGGTATAAACTGTTTCGTAATGTTGAGTGCTCTGAGTATCCCATATGTTTTCCCCAAGCTTTGCTCACGTGGTCATCCCACGAGAGTGTGTTATTTAGAATAAAGCCTAAGTTTGTTGCCTTCTCTATATAGCTAATGGGAATATTAGAGATTTCTAAGCGTCTTAGTGATGTTGCGTTTAAATTCTTCTTGTTTTTATAGATAATCATACATTTTGACTTAGTTGGATTTAGACATAGACGATAATTAGTTGCCCATGCACTAATTTTCCCAATTTCTCTATTACTAATACTATTACTACTAACGGTCGACTAACATATAATTGGACATCGTCAGCATACATGTGTACATTACATTCGGACAATACTATTGGCAGGTCGTTTACATAAATGGAGAACAATAACGGACCAAGTACTGACCCCTGTGGGACACCACTCGTAACATAAGCAAAATACGACATTTTAGCTGCAATGACAACAGCCTGTCTCCTATTCAGAAGATATGACGATAGCAATCGTACTGCTGAGTCAGAAAAATTATAGGACTTACGTAGCTTTGCGACGAAAATATCATGGTCAACTGAGTCAAAAGCTTTAGAGTAGTCAAGAAGAGTTAAGAATGTATATATGTAATGTAATGTATATATATATATAAATATATATATATTTATATAATTCGGGGAAGAATCGTTTTCAGGTTGTCTATGCCAATATCATTCGACTTAAGAAGGGATCCTAATACATCACTAGGACTAACACAACAGAAACTAGAGCTAGGAACAGTGTTACCATAGGGTAATGAGGTCAGGTTCAGGGTTGGGGGAAAGTCAGGTACAGCTAATTGCACAAATTTGGTATTTATCTCATTAACGTCCAAGTCAAATTGAGAGTTTGTTGTTTTTCTCCCAATTCTAATATTTTTAAATATTTGCCATTTTTTCTTGCTGCACACAGCGTTCTTAAACTTTGACGTGTAGAAGGTGGACTCGGCAGCGTTGATTAGTTGTGTTACATTTGTTCTTAATGACTTGTATAGATTAAAGTAAATTGCAGTCTTGTATCTTTTGGACTTTTTGAAGGCATTATTTCGTCTAATAATAGCCAGCTTTATCACATGGTTGAACCAGGAGTTATCTGTGGGTCTAACGGTGTTTTTCTTGATAGGTACGTGTTCGTTGTAAAGGTATTCTATGTTCGATTGAAGATGGGCAAGCTGGGAATTCTCAAACGGTATATAATATATTGATGTCCAGTCGATCATGTTTATGTCAGCGTCTTGTTTCACAAGGTCACTCCTTAAGTCTCTATAGAAGGTGTCATATTTATGGTAGTCAGTATTGAAATCATAGGTCAAGAAAATAAGGTCATGTTTTGAATACCCTGGAACTGTGAGTTGGTCATAGAGTAAAACTTTTTCGGTACTGTCAACAAAGAATAGGTCTAATTGTGTGTTTCTGGTTTTTGTGAAGTGTAAATTGCTGGCTTACCATATTTAAATCAATACTTAACAGGCTATTTGCCAGTTGATAATCTCTGAGAATATCACAGTTAAAGTCACCAGCAAGAATTACGTCTGTACAAGTCAAGGAAATTTCAGGAATAAGTGTTAAGTCTAAATAGTCAATGTTATGGTTCGGGCAGTATATGCAGCCAAGGAGCAGCTTCTTTTTCTTTATAGTGATCTATAGAAAAATGTATTCTATAGCGCTGTCTGGTCTTTGCTTACAAACGATTTTAGCGGCTATCTTGTTATTGAGATATATTGCAACGCCCCCAGCATGCCCTACACGATCAGATCGAAGCATATTGTATCCACTACATTCAATTAACGAGTCATTAAAGTCAGGGACAAACCAAGTTTCGGACACATATTTTTAAACTCTTCAATTTTTTTCGGCAAGCTTTGTGCATTAATATGGCAGACCTGCAAACCTGATTTTTGCTTCGCTAGTATTCTGAGCATCTGAAATGTATTCGCATTGGTTATTTTTAATGTACCGTCCATGTTAGTATAGTAAGAGCAGTTAGGGGCCCACTTAATAATAAAATTTAAGATTACTAATATTGTTATTATTGCCGAAACGAGGAATTCTCGCCTCCAGAGACATTTTTCATCTTTAAGGCTTCCTTAAAGATCTGGAAGTTATTTTTGGTAAGTCGCTAATTAATATATACTGCTGCTGATGAGTTCTATCCAAGTAATTGCAAAGTGAGAGGCTTTTTTGCTTCCCGCCTGTACATACCGATGTCACGCAGCAATGCCGCTTTATCGCGCACCCGTTCCAGTTTGATAACGATGATTGGGTCAACAGTAGGGTGGGGCTGATTTCAGCTTGGTCTCATGCGATATATGTCCTTAATAGCAGGCGCCGGGGTATGGTTTAGGCTGAGGCACAAGTTGTTGAAGATGTGCTTCAGTTTTTTCCCTTCCACGTTAGGAACTCCTGAGGTCGCATGCGATGTTGGCATTAGCATCTGCATCGAGCTTAAGCTTAAGGTGGGCTTCCAAGTCCTCTACCTTTTGAGTAATGTTTCGAGTCTCACCCAGTTTGGATTCGAGATACTGTACTCTGTTAGTTAGATTCTGGATATCACCAGCCATACTGCTAAGCTTTCCTGTCAGCAAGCTCAACAGCCGCTCTTCTGACTCATGCTCCTCAAATCGTTGGTTCAACAGCTGAACCAATTCCGGGGATGATGTTTCCGAAGTACGCGGCGACTCTGGCGGAGATGAAGATGAGCTTAGACTTAGTGGCCGATCCTATCGATCGCAAACAGCTGTCTCGTATCACCTCTATCTAGTCGCTGTTGTTTTCTGTGTACCTTCCACACGCTTTTCACTCGATATTTACTGAAATTTCGTTTCTCGCTTTTCCTGGCCTTCCTTCGCCGAGATTGAGTGGCTTTGATGATGGATTGTGGGCAGGGTTTAAATGTTAAATAAACCCTTGGACCTGCCGGTTGAGATCTGATGACGGTGCTCAGATGTTGGTAAGCTCCATATGCTTGGATTGTGCAGCAGCTGATGTGTTGTTTTTCGCAGGTTTGACGGAAAAATTCCCCTTTTGATGGAGCTTCTCGCTTGCACGTCTATTATACTTGAGTGTTTTGTCTGCTGTCGTCGTCGTTCTCGTCAAAAACAGTCCTCGGGATCTCAATTGATTTTTGTAACTAGTCGTATAGCTAATCAGCTTCAACTTTGCAAAATCAAATCGCTCCCCGCATTCTCTGGCAAAGAAGATGCCAGCTTCTCAACTGAAGGTAACTCGGTGCATCTCGTTCTGAAATCGCGATTCTCAGATTTCACCACTAACATCAGATAACGGAAATCAGCCTGACGCCTTAATTAGCACGGCAGATAACGTCGCATATCCAGCTTGCTGACACCAAGCTTGTGATGACACCAATCACAGCACTCACTCGATGGCTTTGTTTGCTACGAGAAACATCTCGTCAACCTTCATACTCGCTTGCCCTCAACGCCTATAAAGCTTGCCTATAAAGCTTGCCTTTAAAGCTTGCCTTGCCGAATCCTACTTACAAACTAGGCGGCGTTTTAAAAATTGGAAACACAACTTCGTGCGTAATCCAGCTCTTTCTGCACAATATTCGGTATTTATAAAGAAGACCCTGTCTCTGGTGCCCAACAAAGATATACACAAATGAAAATATTTCTTGTCAAATCATTTCGCCATCAAAGAGCACAGCTTCACATCAAAGCTTAGATCTGCAGCTACCACATTTCGTCTTTGGTTAATTTATCTGCTTTTGTCCCGTCCCACCATTCAATCAAGCTTTTTCACACACCCATCCGTTTTCGTACATTTTCTGCTGCTCTTACAGCTGATATCAGTAAAATGTATAAGTGTGTGCGTGTCTCAATGCCAGATGCCATGCTCCAATGCACATTATGGTGGCACAATCTTGACAATGAAATATAGATCTACAAATCAAACACAGTCACCAATGGGACTAATACCCTCTGCACAATGAGCCCGTCACGGGCGAACGGTGGGATTCGGAGTGCTGCAAATCGTCGGCTGTGACGGCTCATGTTTTTTCATTCTTTTTGCTGCAGCTTATTTGCATGCGATAGAAAAGTATGAGAAGAGCATTAGAAAGCTTTTTTCGCAAGAGCGAGCTTTAGTGCTTAAGATCATGTCGTTCATCTTATCTAGCCCTTGGGCTTTAGTAGCGTTCATTGAAAAGGTAAAGCCAAAACCGAAGATTAAGCCCTGTGCCAATGATTTTAGTAAAGCCAGTTTTTTGCAAATAGATGAGAGGATGAAAAACCCGAACACGTGAAATTTTTTTTTTTTGCTAGCTCTGAAAAGCACCTTAAAGAGCATCGCTTCAAGCCTCATTAAGGGATCAATTAAAACCTCATACCGATTGAAGTGCAATAATTCGAGAAAAGTAAGTGAAAATAATCAGACCAAAGTGCTACATAGCCCCACCATCAGGTAACTAGCAAGTGCCTAATACATATAGTAAGCATGATGCACATGCTTAAGCAGTCTCGGCCAATTTGTTCGGGCTTAGATAAACCTTTCTTCCGAATTAAAACCCAGTACTTGCCCGGAAAAGTAATTAGTATTACATTTCCCCTACCTCGACATGTGGCTAATACATTTTGTGTTTTTTCAAAGGTCTCTTTATTATCTGCCAAATCAAGTCTCGGCTTTCCTTAAGTCTGCGGCCATATGTTAGATTGGTTGGGAATCCAACTCCAAATAAGTTTCAAGAGTGTGATTTTTTATACCCGGTACTCGAAAAGTAAAGGGGTATATTAGATTTGTTAAAAAAATGGATGTGTGTTACACCCAGAAGGAAGCGTTTCCGACCCCATAAGGTATATATATTCTTGATCAGCATCAATAGCCGAGTCGATATAGCTATGTCTGTCTGTCCGTCCGTCTGTCCGTCCGTCTTCATTAGCGTCTGTAGCTCAGAGACTGTAAAATCTAGAGCAACCTTATTTCGTCCCAAGACAATCTTATCACACTGTTACAAGTGTATTTCAAAATTTCGCCCCGTCCCCTTACGCATACTCAAAAGACGAAAATCTGTGGCATGCACAATTTTAAAGATACGAGAAAACTACAAATGCAGAATCATGGAGAATAACCATATCTATCAGAGTGTTGAATCTGGATCAGATCGGATAATAAATATAGCCACAATAAAGAAAACCATTTCGAAATGCATCGTTCCATCTCGCTCTCTCTCACACACCAGGGTGGGCGCTATGCCCAAACGCATTTTTTGACGCCTAGATCTCAAAGACTATAAGAGCTAGATCAACCAAACTTTCTATCCCAGCTCCTGTGATACCAAACCAAGACGAATGTGTTTCAAAGTTTAGCCACTCCCCCTTCCGCCCACACAAAGGACGAAACCCACAATTTTTAATATACGGGAAAACTAAAAACGCAGAGTCATAGAAAATGATTATATCTATCAGACTGTTGAATCTGGATCTGGATCACTATACATTAGTATAGCCAAAGGGAACAAATGAAATTTCAGTGGCTTGTACTGAATAAACCTATGATCTGAAAAGAATGGTCTGTCTAGGACCTTCCAGCCAAATACTAAGGTACTCTTTCCCGTTAATAGGGTTAGATCTAGCACGTTTGACGTGGTGGGACCTAAGTAGGTGTATTCCTCCCCCGCGTTTGCTACATCTATGCTAGTTGATAAAATAAATCGCTCCGCTGACACGTTCTTGCCTTTATGCAAATTGAGCTGCAGCAAACTCAGCGTCATTGGTGGCTTACTCAACTGCAGTTTACGGGTTGACTACCAACGTCAGGTCTCCGTCCTCCGAGTCTTCCGAGTCGCTCATAACTAGCCCCTGGGTGGCCTCTACGATGGTCTCCAGACCTCAGTCTTTTTCCACTTCGCGTGCCTGCAGGGTGTGTGCTTCTTGATCTCCGGGGTGGCGTTTTTTCAGCCGCAAATATACAGTGCCCATTCTCCACGCCATCTTCCCAAACCTGGGATACAGGAGGTCTTTAGCCTCCTTCTCTATTTGTAGTATTACATACTAACCCCCTTCGTTGGATAGTGGCGTCCCAGTATGTAACACTTTCCAGTATCCTGAGGGAACCTCTGGGTTCTGGCATTGTAGTAGCTTCAGCGTCCGGTCCCCTTGGATCGCGATGGGGAAAAGTACCTTCGCCTTTGGTATGGACGGGATGAACTCCCTGTCCACCACCTCCAGCTCGGCCCCCTCCGACATCGGGGGGTATCGTCCTTAAACTTCCGGATCTTGACCTCGTTCAGCCATCCACTACCATCGAAGGTGGGCATGGGAGTTGTGGGGTCTTCCTCCATCCACGTAAATAGAGCATCGACGAGCCGCGCGTGAACCGTTTTCCACTGCGCCGCCGTCATCTTCCCGTTCTCGTCACTCCGGTCAATGAGCGCCACGATCAAGTGTATTTTGGACCTGTGACTGACCTTCGGCTTCGGAGGCTTCTTCTTGGGAGGCTTATCCACTGTAAGTGGGGGTGCTGCGCACTTGGGCCCGCGTTGCCGCTTGCTCTCTGGAGTGTCCTTAGCGGCACTCTCGACCGAGCGTTGCCTCTTGTTGGCCAGCATCTCCTCCACCTTGTTTGTATATGTGCCGGTTGACGCCCTCATTTGGGGCATTTGAGAGAAGTTCAATCTGCCCTTTTCCACACGCTGCTCGGCTGACCGCTGACCGCTGGCGTCACGCAGAGAGGATTGGCACCGGTGGTAGCAACCACGCTTCCCACCGATGTTTGGGCTGACATCCCAGCCCGTTCTTACTCCCTTTCGCCTTCCATGTGGCCCGAAGGTCCATAGTGGTTAATATTTTTCGGGGGGACCACCCCCTAGCGTTTTAGGCCTATCCGCCAGGCACCTCTATCCATTTCCCTGAACCTGCGCTCCCGACTTGAGGTCGAGGCGACACCTTGCCATTGCCTTAGCTAGACACTTCTTCGCCTTAGACGGAGCAAGCGGCAACTCATTACCCTCGTCCGGGATAATGCAGTGCCCATTTCCCAGACGTCACCCTCTTGGAGGGCTCAGCTAAAGGATTTTCGCCAGCCCGTATCATATTTTAGTTACCACAAAATTTAGTTTAATTGAATAAAAAGAACAAAATGGAAATCGTGAGCAATGAGATGAAAAGCAAATATGATTTCAGATTTGGATATAAGTTTGTTTACCATCTCATATTTTATATTTATATTAATATTGTCTATAATTAATTCTTGTAAATATAAATTAGTTTAAAACTAAATGGCACTAAATGGCAGTGCATTACGGAAAATTAAAATGAATTTAAAATAGGCCGCCACGTGACACGGGCTAATACGTAAAGTCTTCGCTTCTTTATAATATATAATATATATATAAGTGAAAAGAACATAAAATAGATTATTAATGACTGTAAGAGTATAGGCGGAGAAATAATCTGTGAACTTATTAACACATACGACAAACCAACAAGGTCAGGTGAAGTTATTTTGTATCTAATGCAGTCCAAAAATATTTGCTTGCATTCAAATTATCACACGCCGTAACGATGTACCCGTTCCGTGAGTCTAGCAAGAATAATAGAATACAAAATTGTACCTCAAACCTCACTGTAAAATTATATATAAGATCCGGATTTTAAGAACAAAATTTGGTTCAAATTTTTTTTTTCATCAATCAGATTCGCCTGTTTGCTTCTGAGCTCTCTTGATGTATACACGTCTTTTCTTTGTGCTCTAGACTTAAATGGTATAAACAAGAGTATAGTGCTTATAATACTGAATTAAATAATCCACGCGGAAAGACTCTTTGTGCAGTGAACTTCAGTGAAATAATTTGAAGTACACAAACTAATTACCTACAAAAAAACACAAATAAAATCAAAGTTACAAGCAAAGCTTGACCGCGCTTGGGACAATGAGCTAAAACGGCACACGCTCTCAGCAACGATGCGACCAAGACCAACGTCGGCTCTCAACACAACGGAACAATATGTACGTTGCGTGCGTCTCCAGAGAAACTTAGAGCGAGCAAACGAAGTCTTGCACTCAGCGCGTGACAGTGTACGTTCGTGCCCCCCGTCTACGTCCCTAGCATCGACGAAACGCGACCAACGAACTCTTACACGGCAGAGATCGATCACGCTCTCAGTCTGTCTTGTCTCCGACGGCCGCCAAAACAGCTACCGCAACAACAATCGCACCGGTGTCATCTGCCCGCTCTGCAAACGCAACGACTGCTACGCCGCCAGCAAAATGGGTCGCTACATACAGATTAAGCGAAAATTGAGCCCCCAACACCCCACAAACAAATCTAAAATCACTCGTGGCAACCCCAGCGAAACTTCTAATAATATCAATAGATTTGAAATCTTAGCTAATAACGCTGACGATCTGCCCCCTGAATCTGATGTTGACGACAAGGAAACAAGGGTGACATCCATGAGATTAAAATTCAGACAAAAACAAAAGACAAGTTTAGAGCTTTGTCGAAGTACTTAACCGAAGGAAAAAAAACTTGTACACGTACCAACTAAAAGCAGCAAGGGCCTGCAAGTTGTACTGAAAGGCATAGAGCCCGATGTCACGCCAAATGAAATACTCCAGGCGCTAAATGAGAATGGATTCTGCGTTCAAAAAGTTTTTAGTATTCTAAACAAGAACAAATATCCACAACAACTCTTCAAAGTTGAACTTGAGCCTGAGACGCAGACGCAGACAACTAAAAAATATGAGGTGCACCCCATATACAAGCTTCAGTTTCTACTGCACCGCAGAATCACCGTAGAAGAGCCACATAAACGCAACGGCCCGGTAAGCCCGGTAAACTTAAAAGCAATGATATGTACGCTGCAGCAGAGCTTGACAGAATTTATGTCATTTATGCGCACAACTATGCAAGATTTAATGCGAAATCTAAATATTTTGGTAGAGATGCTTGTATCACAACAGTCAAAGTAATCAATGGCCTCACTACGTATATCTGCGTAGAATGCTAATTATGTTTCACAGCATAAACTTTAGTTAGCTCAATTCCTACTCGACAATCACATCGACGTTATGCTACTCTCGGAAACACACCTTACATACAAAATTTAATTTTACAAAAAGCGGATACGCATTCTACGGAACCAATCATCCTGATGATAAGGCACACGGCGGGACTGGTATTTTGATTAGGAGTCGGCAAAAACACCAATACCACAATACCACAATACCACTACTGGCCCACGGACCCCAAGAAACTACCCGACCTGATTGATTTTGCAGTTACCAAAAATATTCCCCGCAACTATCATCCGACCACTCCCCTGTTCTTATATAACTATTACGACACCCAGAGTTTGTACATCGCCTCGGTAAGTTGACCTCACAAAAAACTAACTGGCTCAAATACAACAAATTTATAAGTTCACTCATTGAACTGAATCCGCATCTGATAGCGGAAGCTGAAATTGCTTCATTTGCAAACAAACTTGATTCCGTCTTCGTCGAAGCTCGCATCTCAACACCAACACCAGCAAATGCAGTACACATCCAAACGAAAACAAATTTTCAAATTGAACAGCTCGTTCTTGAAAAGCGGCACCTAAGACGACATTGGCAATCCCACAGATCGCCGTCAGCTAAGCAAAATCTAAAAAGCGCCACACGTAAACTCACCAAAGCGTTAAAGCGAGATATATTGAGAAAATATCAACATCTAGCACTAAAAACTCTCTGTGGAAAGTCCACCCAACTCTTAGTCCACCAACAGAAACAGTGATGCCTTTAAGAAACCATGTATGCAGCTGGGCCCGGAGCGATGAAGACAGAGCCAACACATTTGCAGATCATCTGCAAAATGTTTTCGTACCACCGGTCAGTGATGTAATAGCGGAACAGAAGGAAAGGTACTTGCGCGAGCTATCATCGTACCCAAACAATCTCGCGATAGGCCTCACACAGACGTGCAGCTGATCCCGCCTTCATCGGAATGACCTTCCCACCCAGCGATGAGTTGAGGACCACGATCTTAAACTATCCAATAAGTAACTGTTAGATAATTAATGTTTTTAAGATTTTTAATCTTTTTGTATTCAAAAGGAAGGTATTCAAAAATAAAAAAATAGCCAAGATAAACATTTCAACTCAACTCACAAATGCTTAGATTTTTCCTTTAAGATCACTACATTTTAGTCCTTTGAGACTGTCCGTTATTTCCGGAGTTAATCCAGCTCCTTATAGACTGTGGAAGTGTCCGAAAGGTGGCAAAAATAAAAAGATCTGATTTTTCCTCCTGCAGTAAGAAACCGAGTATAAAATTAATAAAACGTAATTTTCAATTTCTCGGGTTCCGCAGCCTGATAAAACCCAGGAATTTGTAGAACTTAGCCAGTGGTGCAGCAGTAAAGTAAATTCCTATAATTGTTGTTTGTTATTTGTACTGCCCACTGTACATCATTGTCATACCCACATATATATGCTCCCGCACTCTCTCGTCTTTCTTTCTTTCTTTAGTCTTCGCTATCCCTCTCTCGATCATCTCGCTCTCGCTTGCATTAGGGCACGGGCAATTTGGCCTGTCTGCCCTTCATCAGTCGGGATATCGTTGCACACGCATTAGGGCACGGGCAATTCGGCCCACCTGCCTTTGACCTGTCTGTTTCCAGCAATCACATATTTCAGATATCATGTTGAATGACGAATGGCTCTTCAACCGACACTGTCTCGAACCGACCCCTCGCGTCTTCGTTATGACCTCGTCTTGAATAGAGCTAAACAAACCTCAGACTATCATGCTTCGGTCAAATATCCAACTCAAACATTTTCGCTATCACTGTCGCTATTGCACAACAAACTAATTCCTCACAATAAACGATAACTAACGGAACAACCACCGAATTATTATTAAATCTATCGCAAAATAAGCTGTTGAAAAAGCTCAGTAGCTCAAAACAATTATTAAACAAAAAAAATACATGCTATAAAGGCAGTATTTTTAATAGATAATAAAAATATCTATTTTGTCGTGTAAAAAATATATTATGCAAAAGTCGCATGTTTGACCGAATGAAGTTAAAGGGATTGAAGCTGGTATATTGACCAGTGACGTAATCTGCAGCAAATAACACTGACTACTACAAAAAAATCAATTTCTTAAAATGATGAAAAGGATAGAGGACATAGAAAAGAGTTATGTTGAAACTACTACTGAAACCTTGACGAAAGGGAAGGTAGCAAAAGCAAAAGTTAGAACCAGTTGTGACTGGTACTTTGATAAAAGATATGGAGCCAAAAGTTGACCATAGCTTTAAAAAATATCTGACAGTATCGATACATTTGTGGAAAGTTTTTAGACCTATTTAAATAAAAGTATAGAGAGCTAAGATCAAGCTAAAATGAGGGAGTGTAACCTAGGTTAAGTTAGGTAAAGGCGGATGCCAGGCGTGCTAGGAGCCCGTCACTTAATGGAATCTTTCCCCTTTCCGCGTCGTGAGACCTAAAAGTCAGCAGTTATCCCATCTGGCTGCTCTAATAAAGTTTGCTTTCTTTCTGGGACATATTGTGGACATTTCCGAAATGTCTGCAATGAAGAGCGAGCCCATGTGTTGTAGCCTTCTTTTCCTGAGAGCTGGGCAAAAGCAGAACAGGTGTTCCACCGTCTCTTCCTCTGCATCATCTCTACAGCTTCGGCAAGAATGCCCAGTCTGTTTGCGTGGGTAGCCTGTTAGCCAAAGTCGCGCGAGGGAACGTATGACTGCGCTGCACCCTTTTCTGCCGACCTTGCATTGCTCAGAGGTGCGCTTCCTATCTATAGGCGGCCATGTTTGCCGGGTTATTCGACATCTTGGTACTGATTGCCACGTGTTGTCTCTTAGACGCTTATGTTGCTCTTTTATGATAAGCTTACAAGTGGCCATAGGCATACAAATATATCCCTTATCTTGAAGACGGATTGTAGTGCCAGATTTCTCCAATTCGTCTGCTATGCAGTTACCTTCGATGTCCCGGTGACCCGAGACTGATAGCAAATTGCTGAGCAATCTTGTGAAGCGATTTGCGGTAGTCTGCCACGGTGGCCGATTTCAAGGAAATCGCATAAAGCGATTTGATCACAGCTTGGCTGTCACTATATATATTTACATTAGTTACCATGACGGTTACTTCTTGAAGGCAGTTCAGTGCTTCCCTAATTGCAATGACATCCACCTGTAAGCTGCTACGGTGATCTGGGAGCCTGAAGGAGTGCCATATGTTTAGATTTTCAGAGTAGATTCTTCCTCCGACCTTGTTGTCCAGCTTCGATCCATCTGTGAAGATGTTTATGGCCTTTTCTGGGCCTGAAGGTCCCTCAAGCCATTCGTCTATGTTAGGGATAATTATATTGAAATGGGTATCTGTATGTTCCCTTGGGACGCAAAAACGGGGACGGTACTGATTACTAATTTGGTATTGATGAGTGACCTATGTGACCTAGACGTATTTCTGTCATTTCCTCCCGCTAATTTCCTGCAAGGTTATGGCTCGGGAGGCATAGGATGGCATTTAGCGCATCATTTGGGGTGGTGCAGAGAGCTCCACTGATGCATATGGCAGCAGTTCGTTGAACTTTGCCCAGTTGTTTGGTGATCATTCTTTTTGATAGGGCTGTCCACCATATTGTAACTCCATAGAGTAGTATTGGCCTAACTATTGCTTGATATATCCATTGGACTATGCTTGGGTTCATGCCCCATTTCAAGACGATAGTTTTTTTGCAGAGGGCTTTCTTCACTCTATCTTTTATATTCAGGCTCCATTTGAGCTTCTTGTCAAATACCAAACCTAACTAACTGGCACTGTCGTTTAGTGTTTAATATTGGGGGGTTGAGAGGAGGAATCTTGTATTTGTTTGTAAATAACACAAGTTCCGTGTTCGAGGGATGAACTCCCAATCCTCGAGTTTAATTCCATTCTGACAGTTTCGCGAGTCGCAGAGTGTCTGAGGGTTTTTCCCCGAAAAGATATTTGCAACATCTTCCGCGCATGCCAGAACTTTGCAGCCCAACCCCCTCCAGCCCTCCCCCTCCCCTCCACCAACCCCCTCCCAACCCCCTCCCCCTCCAACACCTTCCTGCATATGAGCAGTTGATCGATGAGCATCACCAAGTAGCGGTCCACCCCCAGGTCAGTCAGCGCTTCCGTAATGGCACCCAGAACTACGTTGTTGAAGGCTTCCTCGCATTTCCTCACCTTTAGTATCTTCCTGAAAATACATTGCAGCCAGTTGATGGCCGTGTCACCGGCTTTTTGAAGTTGAGCCGGAATTACCGATCCGGACCTGGAGATTTGAACGGATGAAAGCTGTTTATTGCCCAACTAATGTTCCGCTTTGTAAGGATGTGCCTCATCAAAGTTGGTGAGCCTTCACTTGAGAGGCGTGCCGGCTCGATGGTAGTACAGCTTGGTAAATGGGTGTCGAAAAGAATGTGTAGGGACTCCTCACTGGAGTATTCCACGTACCTTCACTTCTTTTAAAGGGACCCCACCGAGGGCGTCGTTTTGGAGAGGGTCTTGCGTAGCCTGGCAGCCTTCGACGTTTCCTCGATTTCAGAGAAAAATTTGTACCAAGAGGCTCTTATATGCCTTCTTTGTTTCTTTTTTTTATAGAGACATACTTGTTTTGTATTCTGCCCAGTGTTCCTCCTCGTTAACGCTTTTCGCTCTGTTGAAGAGAGTCCTACAGCTTTGCCGTAGGATATCTATTTGTTTTGACTACCAGGGGGGTTTCTTTCTGCTCCTATGTCTGTTTGAGGGGCATGCTGCCGTGAATGCTTTGTTGCATGCTTCCGTGAGCCTGTTCCACCAGACGGTTTAAGTCGTCCTCTGTATTCGGGCATATTGGTGCTTTGGAGGGAAGTAATTCCTCTGTTACTGTTACATATTTTTCAAAGTTGGCGCCTCTATGATTAATAAAGTCAATAGGTTTTGCGCTCTCGAGAGGAAGTTTCGTCCCTATGGTCAGAGAAGGAATGGTCCTCTAGGACTTTCCAGCTCTTGACGATGTCTAACGTGAGACACTAATGTGAGGTCAATAACCTGTTTTCGGTTCTTTATTATAAATGTAGGGTCATTGCCCCGATTACAAATTAAAAATTAGAGCTTAGGATGAAGCTGAACAGTGACTCACCCCTTACATTTGTGTCTGAGCTCCCTCATTAGGTGTGGTTAGCGTTAGCGTCGCAGCGTATTATCAGGTCTGTGTCTAACTTCTCGCTATCGCTAGCTACCTTGCGAACGAGGTCACTGGGAGGATCGCTTTCCTCGTGAGCCATATAGGATGACATTAGTCTCAGTCAGATGTGTCCCCTGCAGTTCTAAGCTTACCACCGTGTTGTCGCTATTGCTGAAGGTATAGAGCAGAAAAATATTTCGGTGTTTTTTTGCAAAATGCAGATACGGATTTTACCTTTTTTTTGGGTAACAATCAGCTAGTACTCCTTGGTCGCTAATGTAAAGGTATTTAGCTTGGAGTTTAAATAGTATAAAACATCGGACGTCTGTCCTGTTCTATTCACTTTATTCGAATGATCTTAAGCTAAATACATTTGGGTTCGTGTGGTTAAAACTGCTGGCGCCGCTGCCAGAGACGCCGGCAGCGAAGCAGCCTGTGTATGTATATGTATATATGTATTTGTGAGTAGCGGCGGTCGCTACATAAGAGAGAGCGTACCATGTTCACTTGGTGACAGAGCGATCGCACTTCAAATGTGCTGACTCTTCACACTAAGAGCCCGTTGCATGTGTTGTCAAATTACCAGCACTGCCCATGGCATGTGTGTTCATATATGAGATATATGAGATATGCTTGGGTCGTTGTTTATGTAATCATCATGACAAAGTGTCACAATGTATATAGAATATTATTTATGCATAACACTGAGTACAGTGTGCATTCGATAAGTTAACATACTAAATCTCCCTCCTTTAGAAAATTAACGTAATTCTATGAAGTTATTTTATTAATATATTGTAAGATATATTTATTTATTTATTTTTTTTTTTAATTTTTCTTACTAACATAATGAAAATGAAAATATGAAAATACTACAAAATATTTATGTTTATGTATGTCCATACTAAATTTGATTATGAAATCACAATTTTGAAAACAAACAAAAAAAGGAAATATTGAAGCCAATTGTCTAATCTCTCTCGTAGTATTTAGACGCGTTTTTTCATTGCGCTCCGCTCATTTTTCACTTATTTTGTATAAACAGCCGGTGTTTATCCAAAATAAACCTTTAGCGAACTAACAAATTAACTTCCTAACATAAAGTCTATTTAATAATTCTTTTTTTGCGTCGGTTAACATTGTGTTTTTGTTGTTGCTTTTCGTAAGTACGCTCTCACATTGAATTTAGCCCGCTCTCATCTTGTAGTCTGTGCTTTAGCATCACTCTCACCCTATAACCCAAACAGAAATAACTGTTCTTCCTCTCTCACTCTCAATACTTTCCGTGCAGTAGCGCTCTCTCTCTCTCATTGCAGCTGCTGCAACCGCTCTCCTCTCTCCATTCAGTTTTATATAATTCCGCTTAAAGCGTTTGCCTGGCACTGGTCTGATTTCTATTTGTTTTGAAATAAATTTTGCTTCTCTATTGTATTTAAAATGGAATCCGCAAACAGGTGGTCTGCGAAAAAGTAGCTCACGCAAAGTGCGTGGGTATTCAGGCCTCGTGGGTGATGCCATTTCCAAACATAATGGCTTGTATAACTGTTGCGAGGCATGCCGGGTGGTTCATTTTGAGATGGCCAGGTTTGACGCGGAATGGCTTTAAGGAGCTGACCGTAGGCTTTAAAAAGCAGCACGATCAGCTCCTAGCCATGGAGTCTTTGTTTAGCAGTTTGCAACTGCTGAATGAATCTCCTAGGCGAAAAAAGGTCACTCCGCGGGATCTCCAAGCCCCAACTGTTCCTCAGCCGCCCGTTGCCGAACAACCGACTCCGACCACTCCAATTGTGCAGCAGCCGATATCGTTTGCTATTCCAAGGGCAACGACAGCTGCTGGTGATGCCAATTCGGCAGCCGAATTTATCGCTTCGGAGAACGCACAACTAGAAATTTCCGTAGCGTCCGTGTCCGTCGAGTCCGCCAACATTCCTAATATCCCGTCCACTTCGATCCCACCAACAAACATACGACCCGGACCACCGGGTATTGCTATCACAGGTACAAGGTCTGTGGTGCCAAACCCAAGATTGGTGATGATCACACCTACACCTAAACGACAAATTTTTGTCTCACGGCTTGCCCCTTACACCACTATAGATGACGTTACTGCTTTTATTCAAAGCAATATACAAGCCGTCAGTTTAAAGGTGGAGAAGTTTAACTTCTCTTATGCAAGGGATGTAGCTTCATTCAAAATAATCGTCTCCTCGACTCATTTTGACACCATTTGCTCTGCCTAATTTTGGCCAGAGAACATGGTGGTGAAGGAGTTTAAGGCAAAGAAGAAGAGTAGGCCCCCAATGACACCTAATACTAATCAGGCCAGTGCTCCATCCTCATCTTCCCAGACCACCTATCCAAAAACTAACTTCCCCTTTCTTAATCACCTACCAGAATTTTAGAGGCTTGCGTAGTAAGCTCAGCACTCTGTATCGGGATAGCGTCGCATTTGCATCCCATGTAATTGTGTTTACAGAGACCTGGTTAAAACCGGAAATTCTTAGTTCTGAAGTTGTGGCAGGTCGGTACACAACCTTTAGAAATGACCGTTCGTCTCGACGTGCAGGTGGGGTTCTGATTGCAGTGGACTCTAACTTCACGTCGGAACATTTTACAGTCCAAATTTAACAAAAACTGGAATTCCTGTGTATACAACTGATTCTTCCCACTTTTTCAGTCTTTATTACATGCTCGTATATTCCACCTTCTTCGGATATCGCAATTTATGAGCAGCACTTGTCCGCCTTAAGCGCTGTTTCTTCCTCGCTATCTGATAAAGACCATATGATAGTTCTTAGGGATTTCAATTTTCCAGGAACTGTTTGGTCTTCGGTGAACGAGTCTAATAACTTAGGGCCCATGTCAAGACATGACTTTATAGACAGCTTACTTGACTTATCCCTGTCTCAAGTTAACCATGTGAAAAATTCCCTGGGTCGATTGCCTGATCTGTGCTTTGTAACGGATCCGACCATAGCGTTGTTAACCCGAGTCCCTCCGCTCACTAGTCTTGTGTCCCACTTTCCTGTCCTATTAGATCTGGGAAGCCCCCTTGGTTTACCAAAGAGTTATCCAGTCTAAAAAACTTAAAATCAAGACTTTACAATAAATTTCAAGAAGTTGTCTCTCCTTCTTCTCTCTCTCGCCATGTAATGGCTCGGTCAAACTTTTCGGTTCCTAATTCCCAGTGCTATAAGAACTACCTATCTAGATGCAGGATACGTTTTTCTCAGGACCCCAAGCAGTTTTACAGTTTCGTAAACAGTAAGCGTAAAACGTCCGCTCATCCATCCTCGCTATCATTTCTTTATACGTCGGCAAATACTGATCAGGCAATGGCCGATCTTTTTGCCCATTTCTTTCAAACAACCTATTCAGAAGAATGCTACTAAAATCAGCCGTACCCATACGGTTTACTGAGGTTGAACGGCATATTCAGTCCCTTGCTAAACTACTACTACAACTACGAATTTGTTGGAGTTCACCTCCTTTATCATTAAAGGCTTTCAAGGTAATTTACAGACGGATCTCATTTACACAGATTTCAGTAAAGCATTCGACTGTGTAAACTACTCTCTCCTAGCACAAAATCTTGATGTTTTAGGGTTTCCACTCAATCTCTTGAGATGGATTTCTAGCTACCTTTGTTCCAGATCCAAAAGAGTCTCTTCAAAAACTCCCTATCTTCACCAGTTATGGTTACTTCGGGCGTACCACTGGGCAGTCGTCTAGGCCCCCTACTCCTTACACTCTTTATTAATGACCTGCCTTCGGTATTAACATACTCTCGAGTACTTATGTATGCGGATGATGTTAAGCTGTGTGTCCAGTTCAAGGACAGCTTATCTTACTCCAGGTTGCAATCCGATCTTAATAGCTTTCAGTCATGGTGTTTTGCAAATTTGTTATACCTTAATGCTTCGAAATGTAAAGTAATGACATTTCATCGCCCCAGCGCCTTTCTGGCTCCTTACACACTAGGCGGGGGTTCTCTCGAGAGAATTAACCTAGTTGATGATCTTGGTGTTCTTTTAGATCCCAAGTTAAAGTTTTCTGAACACATTTCTACCATGGTAAATAAGGCCATGGGCGTGCTTGGGTATATAAAAAGGTGGTCAAAGGAATTTGACGACCCCTATATAACAAAGACTCTCTATGTATCGCTTGTTCGTCCGATTTTAGAATATGGTTCTTGTGTATGGTGCCCTCAGTACAAAGTACACCAGGACCGTATAGAATCGGTACAGAAAAACTTTTTAATTTTCGCTCTAGGCGGCCTCAACAGGAATGCAAGTGTTAGATTGCCATCTTACTCCAATAGATTGCTTTTAATAAACCTTCCATCCTTAGTTAACCGTAGAAAAATGCTTGGTGTGATTTTTGTGCACAACTTGATCAAGGGTGACGTGGATAGCCCTGACTTGTTGAGCCGCATAAACTTCACGATTCCTACTAGAATAACTAGAAATGATATACCTTTGTTCATTCCGATTTGTAGATCGAATTATTCCTTGCATGAACCTTTTAGAAATTTATGCTCGGATTATAATTCCCTCTACTATATCATATCGGCAACTAATTCCCTTCCTCTTCTTAAATTACAATTACTCACATACCTTTCTCGTAGTTAGTAATTGTAGTTGTGGAGTACAATAGTTTTAATGCATGATTAATTCCTTTAGTAAGATTAGTTCTAATTTTCCTCGAATACTAGTCTAGCATCTATCTATCCTGCATGATCGCGATCGGTTCGGTTAACGAGTCGCGCGTTTTGCGGTAGCGCCCCTCGGTCGGTTGGGTGGGAGGAGGGCTGCGTTTCGGCCTGGGATTCGCGCGTAACAGCATTCGGCTGGTGTCCCATGGGCCACTTGATGGTGCAGTCATTGCACGTCAACGTCCAAACAAAAAAAATACGTCCCAATCAGTTTTATAGTATGTATTTATTAAAAGTTCTATGATTTCTTTCTTCTGTTCCAACTGTGTGTTTGGTGGTGAGCAGTAGATGTTATATTTAAAATTTTGAGATATTTGCATAAGTCATTTATAATTGAATTCTTATATTCTGTTCCATGTCCGTAATGAACGCCTTCATTGGACCGTACTTAAGAATAAATAATTCAAAAATTGCCTTTGCGACAGTATTTGCGCTTTTATTTGGAACCGGAATAGCAACTAAATATTTAGTTAAGTCACATATTAGTGTAACTGCATACTCATTGCCATTCTCTGATTTGAGTAGTGGACCAAGAGTATCCACTATCACCCTGTCAAAAACATTTATGGGTGTATCTGTTATATATTTAATGGGGTCCTATTGTGCTTAGTTGTTTTTGATTTTTGGAATTTTTGACATTTTCTTATATACTCAGTAATATCTCGAGTCATATTTTTCCCAAAATAATGTCTTTTGACCTTGGCGAAGTCTTTTGCAATGCCTTTGTGACCTCCTTGAATTGGATCATCATGGTATGTAGACATAATAGCTTCTTTATCTTTTTGTTTTTCTATTTGGGTCACCGGGTTGAGTAGCGCTACTCTTAATAGATTCAATATTTAATTGCCCATTTGTTTAAAAATATCTATTGGAAAATGCTCAAAGAAATGTTCCCACGGTGCCACCTTGAGTTGGCTGATTTCGGCTTGCATTTCAAGCCTTTGAAAGAATTGTCCCAAGTCAAGAATTCCATTGGAATATTAATTGCTAACATCATATCTTGCAATAATTTTCTTACCACGTTTAAAGAAACATAGCATATTTTTTACTTGCAAGGTCACTACTTTACGTACTTCGTCATTGTTGATGACTTCATATACGTTGGGCTTTGAAGCTTTTTCTATAGATTGCCTAGGCAATTCTACTATTTCATTTACCGCGCAGGATTTTTGTCTACTTTGGTATCTTGTAGTGACTTTCTTCATATTCCCTGTAATGTTTTGTAGCTCTTTGATGGTTATTCTTGATAACGCATCAGCTACATAATTATCTTTTCCCTTTAGATACTCTTGATATACTTGATATTCCCTGTAATGTTTTGTAGCTCTTTGATGGTTGTTCTTGATAACGCATCAGCTACATAATTATCTTTTCCCTTTAGATACTCTACCGTAAAATTCCTCTTACTCAAGCCTCATGAGTGTTAATTTAGAACTTGGATTAACCATTGAAAATAAATATATTAGTGGTCTGTGATCTGTTTTGACAGTGAAATGTCTACCATAAAGATATGGTCTGAAATAAGTTATTGCCCAATGAATTGCTACCCATTCCTGTTCCGTTCAACTTTTATTACTTTCGCCCTTAGTAAATGATCTTGATGCATAAGCAACTGGAAGTTGGAGTTCATTTTTGTTTTGAGTTAAAACTGCTCCACATGCTTGCTTACTTGCGTCTGTAATTATACACAATTCTTTGCTGAAATCTGGATATTGTAGCAAAGTAGGTTCTATAAGTTTTGTTTTTAAATATTGGAATGCGTTTTGGCATTCATCGGTCCATATAAATGGAACATTCTTTTTACATAATCTTGTTATGTGCCGTGAATAGTCAGCAAAGTTTTTTATAAAACGTCTATAATAGTTACAAAATGCGATGAAACGTCTGGCGCTGTCCGCATCGTGCGGCACTGGATAATTTATAATGACGTCATATTTCATGTCGTCTGGAAGTATGAAAATATGAAAATTTTTCTGAATGTAACTTCAGGTTGTACTTCCTACATTTTTTAAAAACATCCGTTAAATTTTTCAGCATATGTGTGACTATTAAGTCATCCATATAAAGGAATGCTTGAGAACTTTCTAGTCCAGAGAATGCAATAGTCATCATTCTCTGAAATGAATTGGGCGCTATTTTTAGGTAATCGTGTGAAGCGATATGAGCCGTTGCTCGTTGAAAAAGACGTTATATCTCTCGAACTTTTTTCGAGTCTAATTTGATGAAAACCAGACATTAAGTCTAGAATGAGAAGTATTTCGCTCTTCCTAGTAAATCTAAAATATCATCAATTTAAGGTAGCAGGAATTTATCCGACAAAAGTTTTTTAATAATCTGACGATAGTCAATTACTAACCTGGAAGAGATCTCTTCGGAACTAACAAAAGTGGGCTGTTATACGGTGATACAGACGGTTCGACTATATTATTGTCAATTAGTTTTTGTACTTTTAATTGTATTTCATTTTTCTGGCTATGAGGTTTTCTATAATTATACTCGGTACTCGAAAAGTATAGGGGTATATTAGATTTGTTGAAAAAATTGATGTGTGTAACACCCAGAAGGAAGCGTTTCTGACCCCATAAAGTATATATTTTCTTGATCAGCATCAATAGCCGAGTCGATATAGCTATGTCTGTCTGTCCGTCCGTCTGTCCGTCCGTCTTCATTAGCGCCTATAACTCAGAGATTATAAAAGCTAGAGGAACACAATTTTGTATCCAGACTCCTGCCCTATCACACTGTTACAAGTGTATTTCGAAATTTCGCCCCGCCCCCTTCCGCTTACTCAAAAAACGAAAATCTGTGGCATGCACAATTTTAAAGATACAAGAAAACTAAAAGCGCAGAATCATAGAGAATGAGCATATCTATCAGAGTGTTGAATCTGGATCAGATCAGATCATAAATATAGCCACAATGAAGAAAACCATTTCGAAATGCATTATCCCTCTCGGTCTCTCTCACACACAGGGGTAGGCGCTATGCCTGATCGAATTTTTGACGCCTAGTTCTCAGAGACTATAAGAGCTAGATCAACCAAACTTTCTATCCAAGCTCCTGGGATATCAAACCGAGACGAATTTGTTTCAAAATTTGGCCGCGCCCCCTTCCACCCCCCGAATCATAGAAAATTACCATATCTATCAGAGTATTGAATCTGGATCAGATCGGATAATAAATATAGTCAGAAGGAACAAATTAAATTTCAGTGGCCTTCCAAGCGCAGACTCATTCCCTCTCTCTCTCGCACACAGCCGTTTATGTATATGTAGTAAGTAGATAAAGACATGTAGAAAAGGCAGATATAACAAATTTATGTAAACAAATATGTAAACATCAAATAGATTAAAATCTCCGAAAAGGTTCGACTTAATTACTTTTTTCTTTGTTGGCTAAAATTAAATTTGTCCCTTTGCGAACATGTAATAAATAACAACAAGCTCACATATATATATACTGACTGAGTACCGGGTATGAAGTAGATCCGCGGCGTAGACGCGGCTCACAACCTTCCTCCTCGTTTTTTATGTAAACTGGTTCATCATCCTTCAATCTTAGTTTTTGTTTGTAGAAACTGTTTGTAGTTATTGATTCGGTTTCGAGTCCGAATGCATCACTATACCGGGTGCATAGGTCAGTTAATTCTTGTTTAAATTGAGTTTGAACATTTTTTTCTAATTGAGATAAGACCGTTTTTTCTCAAGATTCTGGATTGTTTTAAACTATGTCGTAGTTCGAAAGTGATTCATGTGTTATATTATTAATGTTTACTAATTGGTCGGTACTGCTCGTATTCAGTAATTCAGTATTCAGTTGCAACTGTGTTTGCAACATAAATGCCTTCTTTAATTTCTTGGTTTGGAATAAATACACTATCTTCATCTGATGAAAGGTAAATCTTTAGGACTACTTGGGATCTTGCTGGTAGAATAATGGAGTTATTACCATCACTGTATGTTATTGGAACATAAATTGTAAAATTCAAATTATTTGGTCTCATTATGAGCCAATCTTCGTTTTGTTTGAAGTCTAACTGACAATACAATTTTTTAATGAAATCAATACCTATTATTCCATCACATGGTATTGCGAAATGCAAATCTACTATATGAAAATCGTGTGGAATTATATATTTACCTGTCTGTATCTCTATTGAAATTAGTCCTTTTGACTTTATTAATTCTTGGCCTATCCCTTGAATATTAATTTTATTATTTTCCTGTATATCATGAACGATATCAGAATTTTCTTTCAAAAGTGAAATATCTGCACCAGTGTCTATTAAAAAGATCAGATTTTTATTTGTTTCTACATTGAAAAAGTCTACGAATATATTGAGACTAAGATTGATAGTATGTACCTTGTTTTTTACTGTTGCGTATCTAAAGGTTGTTGGTAGTTTTCCGAATTGTTCTGGGCTACTCTAACGTTACTTTGGTTCGTTTGATTATTATTGTTGTGGCCCCGATTTGAGTTGCTACGGCCTCTATAGTTTCCTCTTAATTGGCCTCGTCCACTATTGTGATTGTTTTGGCCATTGTTTTGATAATTACTGTTTCTGTAATTATTACCATTACCATTACCTCTAGCGCGATAATTACCTCTATTGTAATTTCCGCGTTGGGCTTGACTTCTCTGGTAGAAGATGGTGCTCGAGTTAGCCGTCATCACCGCACAATAGTTTATATACTTATTGACAGCTTCATTCATTGTTTTGAATGTTCCTGCCTCTAGTATTGTCCTAAAATTACCATTCTCGCAATTTTTGATCATCGTCTTGATTGCTTCTTTAGTGCTGTACTCATCAGCAATTTGAATTGGTAATCCTTCATCGCTACCCGAATTTTCGAGTAGGAGTCGTAAATTATCGATAGCGTCTGTGAATTGTGCGGCTATTTTGCCATTTTGGCAGACGGTTGCCATTTTTTCTTTTAATACGTCGGATGTTTCACCGATGACATTTTCATTCAATTTCGCAATGATGTCTGTAATCGATTTATCGTTCTCGATTTTGTGGTGGATTGAACCGGTTATTTTAGACTTTACCACTTCGACTGCTAAATCTTCGAATATGCCTTTTCCCAAGTCTACCAGTTTTATTGCCCTGAAGAATTTCTTTATTTTGATTCGTTTTCCATCAAATTCGGGCACTGATAGACTTGTTTCTTTTACATAAGCCCTTATTTCGGCTGGTGATCTTCCCTCAGTACTAGTCATTGTGCTTGGCTTTCGTTCTATTAGTGTCTGTCTAGTGTCTGAATCTGAATATTCTTGATCTAACACTTCAGACACACAGTCTGAAGTACTGCAGGAATTGTCATATTATTAAGATCTACCTCCCCTATTTTAGAGCTTTCAACTTAAAACTCTTGTAGCTCTATTGGTTCGATTGATTCCGTTGACTACGTTGTTTCTGGTTCGTCACTATTACAACTATACAAGGAGTGTTCAGGATAGTCGGTACTGAAATATCCAAATTGAACTTCCGTTTTATAAGTAACAAACTTGATCGTTGTCTGATCAGAAGATTTGATACTTGAGACCAATGATCTCTGTGCTTCATTAAAGCAGTTTACCAATATAACTGCATGTCTATTAATTGTGGTCTCTTTGATTGGTCTATTTTGAGTTAATGACTTATACGATTTATCAAAATCGCTCTTTATTTTAAGTAATTCAGCCAATAACTTATTCCATTTCATTATATTATGGATATGAATTATTTAATGAAGACCATTATTATAAGTGTTCTGCCTAAAACTGGGTGATATAAGCGATCTAACCTGCACACCTGGAATGGTATATACCTAAATTCTAACTGATTGATGCTTGTTGGGGTCGTTGAGACCAAACATATCATATACTTTCCTAATTGCTTTTAGCGTGGCCATTAATTTAAGTTTAATCTTTAATTTATTTATTCTTTATTTGAATTTTGAATTTTTTTGAATTTTTTTTAACAGTTATTATGAATCTTATACAATATATAAAAAAAATTTGCACACATGACAACAATGATGACTATCAACAATATATTTGTTAACTCGAGATCTATTTTAGTTGATTCTACTTTATTAATCACGTTAGCAGTGGAATCTACTGACTTAACGTCTACTAAACCCATGTTGGGTATTTTTCGCTTACGATATAAATAATTATTATCGTTTAGCAATTCTTCCGAAAACTTACTCATAAAATTACTTTCCATAACCAATAGTCCTACCTATCGTTTCGTATAGCTTTACGGGCTATACTTCTAATTGAGCAGAAAAGGTTCTGCGCAATTAAAAAACATTTTTTTTTTATTTTATATAAGAATATTTAATTATGCTGCTGCTCCGGACCCATTTTGCCGTGCCCTGTATTCAGCTATTGTGAGTGGGCGTGGTCCCGCGGTTGGATACAGCTCTAAAGCCTCTTGCAGGCTTGACGCATCCCTTTGCTCGATAGGAGCAGCTTCCTCTAATGTAGTGTTATCCATCGGCGGCGAAGTGGGCAGTCTGCTTACCTCGCATTTTGTTTTCCTTGATTTCGGTCCAACGGAGGCGCAAGGGGCGGCCTATTTGCCACTCGCACTTTAGTTTCTTCCGGGGCCTATGGGCTCAGGCGGTGCCGGTGCTGGTCTTCGCACAGGTCATGCACGCTCTTTGTAGCGTTGTTGGTGCCTATTTTTTTTTTTTTTTAATTTAACTGTCTTGATGTACGCTCTTTGTAGCGTTGTTGGTGCCTCTTCAGGACTTTATCTTTTTTTAATTATGTATCGCTTTTTTTTTAATTTTTACGTATATATTTGTAAAAATGTATATATATATATGTTTTGTTGTTTTTTTTAATTTGCATGAATTTCACTTTTCTTTTTCATTTCTTTGCACTTTGAACGATGGCCAGGAAAACTTAAATTTAAAATCCATTGGGGTGATTGTTCTTTTTAAATTACAAGTCAATTTCGCATCACTTGTCACGGTCCTTGGTCCTGGATCTTCCTGGATCAATTTCGGCAGGTCCTAGGTCCTCTAGGACCTAAGTCACGGTCGCCATGTAAAGGTATTTAGCTTGGAGCTTAAATGGTATAAAACATCGGATGTCTGTATTGTTCTATTCATTTTATTCGAATGATCTTAAGCTAAATACTTTTGGGTTCGTGTGGCTAAAACTGCAGGCGCCGCTGCCAGAGACGCCGGCAGTGAAGCCGCCTGTGTATGTATATGTATATATGTATTTGTGAGTAGCGGCGGTCGCTACATAAGAGAGAGCGTACCATGTTCACTTGGTGACTGAGCGATCGCACTTCAAATGTGCTGACTCTTCACATTAATAGCCCGTTGCATGTGTGGTCAAATTATCAGCACTGCCCATGGCATGTATGGTCATATATGAGATATATGAGATATACTTGGGTCGTTGTTTATGTAATCATCATGAAAAAGTGTCACAATGTATATAGAATATTATTTATGCATAACACTGAGTACAGTGTGCATGAGATAAGTGAGCATACTGCACTAATCCACAGACCCTGTATCCTACTATCCAAGGCTTCTGGACTAAGACTCCGCCATCTCCGCTCGTGATCAAGCGGAGTATGAGGGAAGCAGATGCTGCTCTACTGTGGTGGAGATTTATCTGAAGGAGTCTCTGAGACATCTTCCCTACCACTGTGCTGTCGGTGTCTGAGTCGTCGGATACGTCCTCGCCAAACATCGCCTCAAAATCGAGCAGTAGCTGTGCATCGGACGAGTAGCCTTCCTTGGCCTGCTCCATCTCGTTGTCTGGTGCTTCGATTTCCGAGGCAACGTCCTGCTCGACATGTACACCTTTATGGTGACCGAGCTGAACTCAGCTTACAGCTCGCCCTTAGCTGCCTCCATCGGGGCCAGCGTCTCTTTATTGAGTATGAGCACAGTCTGGTTCATCTGTCCCTGCGTCGTCTGTGGTCTGTAGTCTTGGGTTGCACCTCTTCAACATTTTGAGGATGCACTCAGGCTCCAGGCTCAGCCCGGCACCCATCATCTGGACCGCGGTGTACTGGGCACCTCGCTCCAGTCCACTGCGACGAGCTTCGCCCCAGCGTAGACCTCTCCGATCTGCGCCACAACTTATTTGTATAGCTGCACAGGCAATGAATTTTATATTGCCCTGGGGGTTGAGGTATGGGTAGGTAGTTTTTTTTTTCATGGGTACGCCACGGTGGATGAGAATCTCTAAAAGACGCCACCGGCCCGTACCCGTCAGCGAACTGGACTATCTTTCCGGGGCTTCCCAGCTAAACTCACCACACACAGCTACACACCTCATTCCCGGATCCCAGCAGGCCTGTCGACGGATATTACTTCGCCGGGGGGAAATGCCCGTTGGGCTCGTCAATATTTAATGATTTTTATCTTCTTTCGTTGCGTGCTCTTTCTTCTCGACGCAGTTTACAGCGGCCATGTTGCTTATCGCAGCCCAGTTTTCTTCTTCTCCATAAGGCATTCTGCCAGGTTTGCCACCGCTGGGACTTACCGATCTTGCTGGAATCGTGTACATTTGAGGAAAAAATGTTCAGCGTCTTTGACAACCCAGGTGCAAAGCACATAGAAGGAGTCGTCCTCGTGCTTAAGCCTATGCAGATAGGGTTTAAAGTATAAATGTCCCATTCAGCAGCTGGGTCAGGTGGAACTCCACTTGTCCAATGCTGCGACTCAGCCATCTCTGCAGATCTGGGATCAGCCTGTGGGTCCAACGGTCTTTGCTGCTAATATCCAACGCTCTTTGCCATTCCTGTATTGTTCGTTGCCTTGCTGCACTTCTGGTCTCCTGGTCAGCGGTCACCAGGTCTCGCTGTGTCCTGATTGTCTGCTTGCCAGCACGGACCTCTAGTGTTTGCCATGATGCGAGACAGGGCAACTGCCGTTTTTCCAGCTTTTCTGCTGGCATACGCCAAGTGCTGCTTGAAGCTTCAAACTTGGGCTAAAGCTAATAGTGGAGTCAACTACTTGGATCGTGGCCGTCTCCACTACCTTCCTGCTGCTTATGATCTGTCTCATATATGAGCACTCAGTCTCTGAGGTAGTTTGTGCTTCTAGTATGTGGTACCAATTGGCAATTGCGTTTAATTGCATTTTGGACGTCGAGTGTTGCCACTATGCAGTACTCTTTGGTCCGGTACATCCATTGGGTGTACGCTCGCTTTGCTATCTCACATACCTCGCCGATTGCGTCCATCGTGGAGCTGCCTTTGCGGAACCCGTACTGTCTCGGTGAAAGTTGATGCGTTACTGCTTCCTCCAGCCTCGTGTGGATTATACGCTCGAGGATCTTACCCACTGTGTCCAGCATGCAGAGTGGTCTGTAAGATGACGGCTCCTCGGTCGGTTTGTTTCCATTAGGTATAAGGACAAGCCGCTGTCGTTTCCATGGGCTGGGGAAGATTCCTTCGGACATGCACGCATTGAATTGTCCCACATACATTTGTGGGTTCGTCTCAATGGCCACGCGGAGTACGGCATTTGAGACCCCATCCGGTCCTGGTGCTTTACCGTCCTTGGTCCGTTTTAGAGCTTCGAGGACTTCTGCTTGTGTGCTGGCTTCTATTTCTAGTGGCGGAATTTCATTCATCACCCTCTGGGCTGCCTCTTGCACTGGAAATAGGGTTTCCACTATGTTTACCAGCAGATCTGCACACATTGGCGGCGGTGGACTGAACACTCGCAAAGTCTTCATTACCATCTTGAAAGCCTAGCCCCAGGGGTTCGCGTCTGCGTCATCGCAGAGCTTTTCAAAGCATTTTTGCTTGCTCTCCTTAATCTGCCTATTTATGCTGCGTCTACTTTCTTTAAATTCTCCTTCGAGCCTCTCGAATTCCGGGGAACCTCTCGATCGCTGATATAGCCTTCTTTTGTGGTGATATTCTCGCCTGGCGCTAGCCATAGCTGAGTTCCACCAGTATGTTGACCTGTGGTTGCAAGTTGCAAGTGTGTAGCAAGTTCCCTTGCTCTTTCTTCGGCCGTCCCACTGGTCTCGTAATCCTCATGACTCTGACTATATCCGGCTCTAGCGTGTTGGTCTTGTACCCGACCTGCTTACCCAGGAACAAGTTGCGCGCGCTAACATCCTTGACTTCGCAAATCAGGGCTTGGTGAGCACTTCCAGTGTTTATGTCAATAACCTTCCAGGTTTTCCTTGGGCTGAGGCTGCTGCTCACAAACGTTAGGTTTATTATAGAACCCGTCCCTTCTCTGCCAAATGTCTGCTGCTTGTCGGTGTTCAGTAACACGGCGTCGAGCGTCACGAAACATTCCAAGAGCGCCTGTCCCCTTGGGTTGGTTCTCGGACATTCCCATTCCGTCGCCCAAGCGTTGAAGTCCCCGGCTATGAGCGTGGGGTGTTTTTCCCGTGCATCCTCAGCTATGCTTTCCAGCGCCTCCAGTGTGAGGCTCGGGGGCAGGTAGCAGCTATAAATATATACACCATACAGTCGGGCTCTAGTAAATCCGTCTTCGACTCGTGTTTGCAGTAGCTGGTGTTTGGGGCTACCAAAGCTCCATATCGCTGCCTTTTTGCTGGCGTCCGCTATCCACTCTTCAGAGTTACGATTGCGGTATTGCTCGCTTATGACCACTACGTCTATATGCTCCTCTCGGATGGTCTGCTCCAGCAGTTTCTGTCCCACCTCGCAGTGATTCAGATTAATTTTGATGATTTACATCTATCCATCACTTGCTGTATCGCATTTTGGTACTGCAGGCACTTCGAACTTGTTGTTTGGTGCTTCGGGTCATTTGCTCAATGGTGCTTGCAGAGAATGCAAGTTGGCTCCGCCTTGCAGTCTTTAGCTAGGTGATCCACTCCTGCGCAGTTGTAGCAGCACTTTTTGAAATCCTGGTCACTCTTGCAGCTCAGCGCTATGTGGCCAAAATCCATGCAGTTGAAACATCTCCTGGGTGATGATTTGGATCGTATCCTGCAATTCCCCCATCCCAGGCGGATTCTTCCGCAGGATGTCCGCATATGAGACCGAGCTGGTGCTAGTGGTAGCTATCTCTACGTGGGGGTCTTGGTTGCTGCCTTTTCTTCGGCCTTTGCCTAGCTGCGACCGTTACCCACCCATCCGCTTTCTCTTTTGGGATTGCCTCTGGTCCCTCGACGGCTACGGCGTCCCTCAGTGGGGGCTTCTTCTCGTTTTTCTTTGGCGTGGGAGACAGGTGGGTGATGTTATTTGGCTCTGTTCGTGCCGTCTTTCTCACCTTCTCAGTCTCTTCCGGCTTTGTATACTTGGCTATGGCCTGATCTTCGATGGCCTCCCGCAGGTACGAGTCTACCTCTTGCCGCAGGTAGTCGATCTCGTCCACCAGAGTTCTCATCGGATTGGTAATGGACCGCTATGGGGCCTCCATTAGCTTCTTCAGCCCTCTGGCCGTCCGGCCCAACTTCGCCAATTGCACCATGGCTCTCTCATTCGGATTTGCTGGCTCTTTGGCCTTTCGGCCCAAGCTCCCCAATTACGCAATGCCTCTCTCCTTTGCGTTTGCGTGCTCCTCTGCAACGCTGGAGGAGAGAACCTTGAGCGATCATTTGCTGCTCCAGTCGGGGATCGAGGCAGCGCATTTCTCCTTCTAAAGGGATTATCCTCGTCCCAGGAAAAAGAGCTGGTCAGCGGGGTGCTACAAGCAGTAGCTTGTTCCTGCTGATCGCTCATCTCTGAGCCGCTCCCTTTCCCATCGATCTGGCAACTCTGGTTGCTTAGAAGCACCCTCTATCTAACAGATGTTGTACGCTGCAATGGTTTTCCAGCACGTCCCTCGGTGTGGCAGCGCTCTGACAGCTGTGCTGCAATCGTTTACTAACACAACTTGCGGTGTGCTTGGCAAAATTTTAGCACAAAAATAGCACTTAAAGAAAGTGGCGCCAATAAACGGGAAAGGAAAAAGAAAACAGGCATTTACCTGCGGTGCCGTCCCCCTCTTGGGCCTAGGAATAGACGGCTTCTGTCCCTTCCCCAATTTGACTCCCGGATAGGCTTTCGGGCCAAACTGCAACTTCTCCGCTTCTGGGCTTGTCATGCTGGTAGGTACTGCAGCACCACCGTGGCTCGCGGTAACGTTTATTTGCCTCTTTTCTAGGCTGGGTTCCTTGTTGGTTTTAATATTTGCACGGAGCGAGAGAAAACACGACCGTACTCACTAAAATCACAAAAACTCCGCCCCCTGGGTGTGAGTAGGTAGTGTGTAGGGACAGTAGTGTGTAAGCTACTTATACGAGGCGGCACCATAAGCGCATCGTCAGTGTTGATGCTTTGCGAACACCCGCTGGCTGTCTGGGACTGCTTATTTTCGGTACTCTCCCTAGGGAGAGAGGCCTACCTGCTGAGGTTGGCCGTTCGCTATCCGCAACCTGCGGCCCGTATTGTGACCTCAGCTAGGCCCCCTTTGAGCAACCTCACTAGCTCATCAGACCAGAGGGGGGATAGATACAACTTCAACTGTTTACAAAGAATACGATATTAGTAACTGGTACGATAGTACGGTTGAAAGATGGATTAAATAGTACTGTACAAAGCAGTAGTGGCGGGCTCAATCTGCTGGTGATTTTTCGATCAGAAAAAGATAATCAGCCTTCTTAAAGCAAAAGAAAGCTGAGGGATTTGTGAAAGATGTGATAGGACCAGAAGAAGGCAAAGGAAAATCAATTTAAAGTGTAGGATGATAAAGATATTCTGGGAAAGATAGAGGTAATCTTCTTGACCAGAGTACTCGAAATATCGGTAGTAAAGACCAGATCTTAGATCCTGCCCATTATATTACAAATACCTTTTTCTTGGCCCAACGAAGTATCGGATATAGAATCGAAGAAATCGTGCTGCATAGATGGGACATCAGTATTGAGCCATCAGAAAGAGACCAACTAATATTTGGGAGATTAAAGTCCCTAATGACAATAATATGATCGGAATCATTAAGTTTGGACGAAACACACTAAAGATGGGCAGCGCAAAGCATGTAAGTTTAAAATTCAAAAGACGCACAGTGGGATATCAGACAAAACTAAAAAATTTAATGAGCGCTCAAAATAAAATGAATACACGTATGGGCGCACAAAAAACATACAAAAATGGGCTGTCGCAGGTGCTAAGTCCCATACAAAATCATATTTAGAAATGGGATTGGAAACATAGGTAATAGCCTCTTCCCACATAGTACATTAACGGGTAACGGTGGGATTTTTTTGCAGATGTGAAACCTCCAACAACCAAAAAAAAATTTGTGCTCTGCATGTTGTCAAAATTAAACAACAAATATGGAAAATTTAATTATTGTTTCGACTGTTTCAAATGTTGTTGCAAAAATTGATGGTGGGGAAAACCACATATGAGGATGAGGAAGAATTATTGCAATGCTAACTTATTTTGGTAAATGTACGCCAAGAAGGGGGTGACTAGCTGTAAGTAAATTAATATCCAAGTAGAATTATATGTACAAGACTATGTTTTATGTATTTTAGAAACGTTACGGCACTTTTTGTCTTCGTCATAGTCTTCGAAATGTATTTAATTACAATTTACTTAAAATATAGATGAAAGCAAGTGAACATGGGTTCTCCAGGAAGGTGCAACGATTCGACATTATATCAAAAGTCGAGCCTTGCACAAAGGATCGAAGCGTCGGCAATTTTGGAGAAAAAATCCAATGAAATTTGCAAAACATTGTTTAAACATATAAAAACATTTGTTAAACTACAATTGTTTCTTTATATTTATTCGACTTCTTGGAGCATTTCTAGTTGAAAATTGAGCATATGCCATTAAAAAACCTTCCGGCTCGTCGCCATTTGCCGGAGAATATCAGTTATTCTTGTCATTCATTGTTTACATTTTCTCAATGAATTAAATTTTTTCGCTGTGAATGCCAATTTTCCAGAGTCGCATTGGAAAACATTGGCTAAATATCGCATAGAAACGTACGGTTTAGGAACATCCAAAATGGATGGTGGAACTAACTGGGAAATTTTGGAACGGCAAAACCTTACGGACCATCCCCAAAAAGGATGGTGGATGGTCGCCTGGTGGAATACGCTATAAAGAAATATTTAATATATATATAAACACGGGAAAATTTGATGAAGTTTTTTTGTAAAGTCAGGTCAAAGCTGAAAAACAGACCAAAAATTAGATCCATATACTAATACATCCACATATTTAATAGATAAGACATGGAAAATATTAAATTTTTTATTAAAAAAAAATATAATTTATCAAAAACTATATATAACATAATTTTTTATACCCGGTACTCGAAGAGTAAAGGGGTATATTAGATTTGTGCAAAAAATTAATGTGTGTAACACCCAGAAGGAAGCGTTTCCGACCCCATAAAGTATATATATTCTTGATCAGCATCAATAGCCGAGTCGATATAGCTATGTCTGTCTGTCCGTCCGTCTGTCCGTCTGTCCGTCCGTCCGTCTTCATTAGCGCCTATAGCTCAAAGACCATAAAAGCTAGAGGAACACTATTTTGTATCCAGACTCCTGTCCTATCGCACTGTTACAAGTGTATTTTAAAATTGCGCCCCGCCCCCTTCCGCCCACTCCAAGGACGAAAATCTGTGGCATGCACAATTTTAATGATACGAGAAAACTAAAAACGCAGAATCATAGAGAATGAGCATATCTATCAGATTGTAGAATCTAGATCAGATCGGATAATAAATATAGCCACAATGAAGAAAACCATTTCGAAATGCATCGTTCCCTCTCGCTCTCTCTCACACACAGGGGTAGGCGCTATGCCTGATCGAATTTTTTGACGCCTAGTTCTCAGAGACTATAATAGCTAGAACCACCAAACTTTCTATCCAAGTTCCTGTGATATCAAACCGAGACGAGTTTGTTTTAAAATTTGGCCACGCCCCGTCCGCCCCCACAAAAGATGAAAATCTATAATTTTGAAGATACGGGAAAACCAAAAACGCAGAATCATAGAAAATGACTATATCTATCAGAGTATTGAATTTGGATCAGATCGGATCATAAATATAGTCAGAAGGAACAAATGAAATTTCAGTGGCCTCCCAAGCGCAGACTGATTCCCTCTCTCTCTCGCACACAGCCGTGTATGTATATGTAGGAAGTAGATAAAAACATGTAGAAATGGCAGATGTAAAAAATGTAGGTTAACAAATATGGAAACATCTAATAGATCAAAATCTCCGAAAAGGTTCGACTTAAATTTTTTTTTTTTTGCTAAAATTAAATGTATCTCTTTTGTGAACATGTAATAAATTACAACAAGCTCACATACATATATACTGACTGAGTACCGGGTATAAAGTAGAGCCGCGGCGTAGACGCGGCTCACAACGTTCCCCCTCGTTTTTATGTGAAATTGACCAATTTTGATGCATTTTTTTTTATATAGGCAAATATGCACTGAAACAAAGTTCAACTTTGACAATGTGTTGTTAGGCTTTCAGACATTGGAGCACAATGTACTTCCGAATGCCAAATTTTGAAAAGTGGGCCATGTCTAATATAATATAATTTGAATAAATTAAAAGAACACAGACGAAGAAGTTTTGTCCGAACGAACCGCAATCAGGACACCTCCACCTCAAGATGGACGATCAAATCTATTAAGGTTAAATTTATATATAAAAATATCGAAAACACAAATTGGGGAATTCAACCAGGTTCGGAAAAGGCGATGATATCGGACACGAAAGTTGCACTATCGGCATGTAATTACCAGAGCTTGCTGCACAGGCCACGAACATTCTGATAAATGATCTTTAGTGAAAGGGGATATTTTAGTTTTTTGAGACGGAAGGTAAAGCGGACGGAGATTGAGCAGGAAGGATACCAACTCTAGGTCCAGGGTTAGTGGTATGATTGGTAAACAAATGGCAAATTGTATGTTCCGGCCATAAAGAGGGGTCAAGCATACTATGAAATGTTTATCAGAAACACGAATTTAAAAAAAAAACGGAAAAATGTTATGTTGGATCTTGAAGTTAAATTTATTTAAAACTATATTAAGTTTAGCAAAAATATAATCTCTGTAAAGAACATCCGTGGCCGATGCCATTAGACGAGAGACGAAAATAGATTTTAGAGGAGCGACAGCAAAAAGTGTAGATTGAGTCACACTATTGATAGGTAAGGCGGAAGCGGGTTCTACCCGAGGGGCAGGTTCAGGTGAATTAGAACTGTCTGAGGAGATGACAATGGAAACCAATGTGGAAGGAACCTCAACTGCCATTCTGACAACAGAGTCATCGGATTCAATTGAGGGGTCGGGGTCGCCATTGACATCTAGTTGGACATCTAGGGTAGGCCCGGGCATTGAAGAGACGATAGGTGAAGAGCCAGATGCAGCCGTCCTCTCCGGTGCAGGAGCATTAGCTTCGATTTCCTTGGCGCTAAAATCAGTCAAGGCTGGCGAGCTAATTGGAGGAGTGGGCGTATCCTTGACTGCAAGAGAATTAATGGTGTTATCACAGGGCAAACTGAAATTAACCTTTCTTCTCTTTGGAGACTCATATATAATATAAAGGTTTTTTAAATGAGCACAAGCAAAACAGTCACAATAATAACAAGTGCACACAGAATAAATAAAAAACACAATCACTTTCCTTTAAGCAAAGGATTTTTTTTTATTTTTTTTTATTTGAAAATTAACAATAGTTCTGCTAATAGAGTTGAATTAAAATTAATTAATTATTAAAAAGAATTTAATATAGAGAGGAATTAAGAGGAAAAATAATAATACTAAAATTAAAGATTAGCTGTATTCAGGTAGTGGTAAATATTGAGTAATATACTATTAAAGGATAATTTAGGGGATAAAATATGGTAAAGTGTATTAAAGTTATGGCATAAAACCCTAAAAGGTTCATGCTGGGCATAGTTTGACCTACATAAAGAAAGCCTGATAGGCCGAAAGGTACGGGTAGGTCGAGAGGGTACGGATAAGTCAATCTGACTCAGGAGTGTTTGGGAATCGACCATCCCAAGAAGGAGCCTATGTATAAACATTACTCCATTGCATATTCTGCGATAGTGCAATGAAGGAAAATTAATAAATTGCAGCCTAGATCGGTAAGGTGGCAAGAATCTACCGGAGTCCCAGTTTAAATTACGAAGCGCAAAAATTAAAAATTTTTTTTGCACTGATTCGAGGACAGCTTTTTGCTCTTCATACTGCGGGCTCCAAACACAAGAATAATACTCCAATATCGGACGCACTAGTGAAATATAGAGTTGTTTGGTTACATAAGGGTCGTTAAACTCCTTGGACCAACGCTTGATAAAAGCTAGAACAAACTTGGCTTTATTCACAGTAGCGGATATATGGCTATTAAAACACAGCTTGTGCTCAAAAGGACTCTAAGGTCAGTTGAGCTCGATATTCGATCCAGGCAATGATTACCAAGAAAATTTGACACAAAATGTGGAGCGCGACGATAAAAGGTCATAAGATTGCATTTCGAAAAGTTAAAAAAAAGCAAATTGTTTGAGCACCACAATAGGAGCTCATTCAGATCCAGCTGAAGGTGTGTGTGCAAATACCAATCAGAGTACGGCAGACAGATTTATACGTCGTCCGCATACATTAAGGTATGAGAGAATTTATAACTTGGGGTAGGTCACAAATAAGATGAAGAGAAGCGGACCCAAATGACTTCCTTGTGGAACTCCAGAAGTGACACTAACAATATCAGACAACACATAAGAAAATAAAACCCGTTGTGTGCGATTTGAAAGATACGACGAAATCCAATTTAGAAGATTGGTAGGGAAACCTAATAAAGACAATGTTGAAATGTTAAGTAGGAGCGAAATTATACACCACTGTCAGCAACGATATATCGATGTCGATTATAGCTTGTTGATTGGGATTGCTGCCCACTCTTCCTAAAAACTTGCCGGCTTGATTTTAAAATTCTCTACATAATGTTTATGCAACTTTTCGGTAAAAACTATTTTTTTCCCTTGCTGATCATTTACTTTCGACATATGTTTTTTATAACCGGTACTCGAAGAGTAGGGGTATATTAGATTTGTGCTAAAAGTGGATGTCTGTAACACCCGGAAGGATGCGTTTCCGACCCCACAAAGTATGTATATTTTGTATCAGCATCAATAGTCGATTCAATATAGCCATGTCTGTATGTCCGTCCTCATTAGCGCCTACAGCTCAGAGACTATAAGAGCTAGTGTAACCAAATTTTGTATCCATACTCCAGTTACATCGCACTGTTTCAGGTGTATTTCAAAATTTCGCCCACCTTCCGAACACACAAAAGACGAAAATCTTTGGTATGCACAATTTTAAAGATAAGAGAAAACTAAAAACGCAGAATCATAGATAATGATCTATTTAAGTGTTGAATCTCAAGTCAGATCATTATTATAGCCAGAAGGAACAAATGAAATTTCAGTGGCCTTCCAAGCGCTTACTCATTTTCTCTCTCTCGCACACATCTCCACAAGTCGTAGTTTAGACGTATGTAGATGGTGAAATGTAGAGAAGAAAGATGTAAAAAACAAATGTAAACAAAAATTGAAAGGGTTCGACTTAATTTTTGTCTCTAAATTTCCTTTTTTGACAATTGTCGGGCTTACCACCCCAATATGACGTCGTTTAAATTTTATAAATTATAGCCAGTGGTGCGGCCTAAAGTAAATTAATAATATTGTTTGATATTTGAAATGCCCACTGTGCCTTACATATATTACATATATCTTTATGCTCCCACGCCCGTTCTCTCTCGTTTTTCTTCGTCTTCGCTATCTCTCTCTCGAGAGAGCACTCTCGCTTGCATTAGGGCACGGTCAATTCGGCCCGCCTGCCCTTGAGTGAGTCTGTAACTGAGCTTCGTCAACATAGGGATAAATTAATATCCATATCATACTCCAACATATAAATTTGTTCTCCATGCAATAAATAATTCTTATATAAAAACGCTAGACTTTTTATTTAAAATAAACCTCGCAGCAGATGGTGAAAACCCTCACTAGCTTAACAGCAATTATTCAATTTTTTGCGAACATATAATCGTAAGCTCACATATATATTGAGTAGAGCCGCTGCCCAGCCGCGGCTCACAACATTTCCTCTCGTTTCTTTAAAGAATATGAATGTTTTTGTATATGCTTCGTCAATAATGATTTGGTTTCGGAAGCAGTTGACAGACTTATCTGTAGTCTCTATTGCATAGGTAAGTGACTCTTCGCTATGGCTGAAACTTGATGTCTGAGTCCGTATTGTCTTCCAACGCGTTAGGCCACGAAGTTCTCTTTCCCTGGTTTGTAGGTTATTTTTGCACCATGCTCTTCGATATTTGTCGTGCACAGAGAACGTTGATGGTTGGTAAAAATGTTTAAATTCTTAACGCTACAATGGTAATTTTTAAGTTTTTTAAGGGACCATACAATGGCGAGAAGTTCTCGTTCGTTTGTGGCGAAATTCAGCTCATTATCATGAAATGTACGAGAAATCATTGTAATGGGTCGGCCGTTCTGAGACAGTACGGCTCCTAGACCGTAATACGAAGCGTCTGTGGTAAGGTCGAATGGGTTTTTTAAATCGGGGTACGTAAGTAAAACGTCCTCGGAAGACAATATATTTTTCAGGTTCGAAAATGTTTGTATCTGGTTATGGGGACAATTTTATTCTCACTTTTCGTGAGTGGTTTTTACTGATTTTTCCATTTTCACCTTTGAGTGCGTCCGTAAAGGGCTTGGCGATCTTGGCGTAATCTTTTATGAAGCATCGATAATAGCTTGCAAGGCCTAGAAATTAACTAAGGTCGAAAAGTTTAACCCGGGTCGGGAAATTTAATATTGCTTGCCTTCTCAGGTGATGTTGTTTTCCCGCCTCTGGACATAATGAATCCCAAGTCTTCCACGCTTGTTTTAACAGACTTGGATTTTTCTTGCGATACTCTCATGCCTGCGTCATGGAGACTTTTAAGGACCCAGTCGATATCCCTAAAATGATTTTCTTTTGTCTGGGAAAAAATGATCACGTCGTCTATGTAAACGTAGCACGTTTTACTTATTTTTTCTTTGAGGACATCATCGATAGCCCTCTGGAAAATACTTGGGGCATTCTTCAGCCCAAAGGGAAGTCTGCAAAACTCATACTTCCCATTGTTGACGCAAAAAACTGCCTTTTCCCCGTCCTTCACTGCTAGCTGGATCTGATGAAAGCCTGATTTCAGGTCCAATGTTGTGAAATATTGGGACTTACCCATATTCGAAAGGATAGTCGAAATACTAATCATCAATCGTAATTTGATTCAGTTTCCTAAAATCAATAACGAGTCTCTTTTTCTTGAGACAGTTTTCGTCCGTCCCCTCTTTATCAACAACCCACGTCGGGCTATTATAAGGTGACTTTGAGGGCCGGATAATGCCGTTCGCTAGAAGTTGTTTAACCTCTGCATTGATAAAATCGGCCGCGCCTATGTGATGTGAGTTAGTTTTGAGTATACCGGTTCCCCGTTTGTTCTTATAGTTTCTATAGTATTTATATTAAGCGGAAGAGCCTCATTAGGGTCTTCGATTGTTTTTATTCAACTTTCTATCGTTTTGTAGAATGGTTCACTGACGGCAACTGGGACATCAATGTCGTCAAATTGTATGAAATTAACGTCTGGTGAACGCGGGAAAAGGATACATTCTGAACAAATCCGTCTTTATTATATTCTTTGTAAGGTTAATCATTTCGTTTATCTTCTTAAGGAGGTCGAGGCCCATAATGCCGTCGAAGTCTTTCAATGTATTTATGATAAACAAAGGGAAACGTTGTGAGCCGCGTCTGCGGCCGCGGCTCCACTTTATACCCGGTACTCAGTCAGTATATATGTATGTGAGCTTACGATATATGTAACTTATTACATGTTCGCAAAAGGGACAAATTGAATTTTAGCAAAAACAAACAAAAAATTAGGTCGAACCCTATCCATTTTTGTTTGCATTTGTTTTTTACATCTGTCTTTTTGACATTTCCACATCTACATACGTCTTTACAACGTCTTTACTTTACAATTGTATTGAAGTGATACCACAGGAGCATGGATAGAAAGTTTGGTTTCGAAATGGTTTTCTTGATTGTGGCTATATTTATGATCTGATCTGATCCAGATTCAACACTCTGATAGATATCGTCATTGTCTATGATTCTCCGTTTTTAGATTCCTCGTATCTTCAAAATTGTGCATGCCACAGATTTTCGTTCTTTGAGTGGGCGGAAGGAGGCGGGGCGGAATTTTGAAATACACTTGTAACAGTGTGATATGACAGGAGTCTGAATGCAAAATATGGTTGCTCTAGATTTTGTAGTCTCTGAGATATAGGCGCTCATGAAGACGGACAGACGGACGGACAGACAGACATAGCTATATCGACTCTGCTATTGATGCTGATTACGAATATATATACTTTATATGTTCGGAAACGCTTTCTTCTGGGTGTTACACACATCCATTTTTTCAACAAATCTAATATACTCCTTTACTCTTTGAGTACCGGGTATAAAAAATAAGAATTGACTTGAAAGAGATGAATGAGACATTTTTTTGATGGTTGTGCTACCATGAATGGACTTGAATTGAAAGGTATTTTCCACTAGTACAATATTTTTTAGCTCGGGGAGACGCTTTATATAGTTTAAAGTCTGCGAGTAGACCGCGCTCGTTACTAGCCTCTGCCTCTTGAGCTAGAGTCAGTCCCGTCGATAAATCATGAGGTTATGCCGGAAAAACTGCTGTTTTCCATGACTTTTTAAGTCCGGAAATAAATGTATGTAAGGCGTCTTCCCTATACTTATTGTGTAAGATGGCAGCTGCAGCTGTGTCATGAGTCATGATGGATTTATAAGTTAGAAGCGTGAGCTTTCTTTGAATTTCATCGTAGTATTTCAAAGGAGAAAGTTCTCCCTGTCTCAAAAGACCGAACTCCTGGGTTATTACTTGTACCGATCCATGATTGCTTTAAAATTCAAAACCGTACTGTACGAGACAAGCATAGCATCGGCGGGACCTTTAATCTTGTTTTGAATAATGCCCACAGCCAAAACATGCCTGCTGGTACCATCGTGTGGTTCGAATATTGAGTATGCAAAATAGGCGGGATGGCGCCAAGAATCATAATTGTCTTGGCTACCATTGAATTCGGGCATGGTTTTAACCATATTTAGGGGTTCGTCGCACTTTATGTCCCTATTAATAGAAGCTGGTTGGTATTCTTTAATGCCCGGGTCAATTGTTATTGCCATCTCCCTCTTAAGTGAGTTTATCTTTTCCTTAGATTATAATCTTTGTTTTTCAAGGACCGCGCCTATTGACCTTTAATTCTTTAGGGCGTTTAGTTTTTCCTAAAATTCTAACTTTTGTGCTAATAGGGCAGCATCGATGGCGGCCTCCATATTCTTGATCTGTTCTTGATTCATACTTTGACTATTTTCAGCTGTGATATTGTCGTACCGATGCTCTATGGCGTTTATTGTTTTTTAATTTCCTGATCTTTTTTTCAAATAATGATTGCGAAACTTCGACTATACGTTATTATCAATAACTTTTATTGTCACCAACGTGAGCACCTCTAAACACTGCTATATCTACTTTGTTTTAAATGAACATCTAATATCCATATTATTTTTGTAGAGTAGCTATCTGGGATACGGTCGCTATCGGTGACACTGTCGTTGCCGGTGATTTTCTGCTTCCACTGCTGCTGTCTCCGCTGCCCTAGGTAGCTTGCTCGCTACCTGGTGTTTTAACTTTTAAGTGTGTCCTATCACACTTTTTCAAGTGTATTTCAAAATTTCTACCCGCCCTCTTCCGAAAATCTGTGGAATCCACAATTTTGAAGATACGGTAAAAACCAAAAACACAGAATCATAGAAAATGACCATATTTTTCAGGACATCGAATCTGGATCAGATAGGATTATTAGTATTAGTAGAAACAAATGAAATTTCAGTGGCATTCCAAGCGTAGACTCGTTTCCTCTCTCTCTCGCACACAACCGTGTATGTTTATGTAGGAATTAGATGTAGACATGTAGAAAAAACAGATGTAAATAACGTATGTAAACAAAAATGGAAACGGATAACATCTAATATCTCACGATTTTTGTTGTCGTTTTTTAACTCCACTTTAAATGAATTTCTTATTTGAATTTTGTATTCGATCTCTCGACTTTTGTTGGCCGCTGCCAAGCCCTTGGCCACCACTTGGACTGCCACGTCGTCTGCAATGTCTAGGACATGCACTCCGTGGGGGAGGCTGAAACGCAATATGCCGTTGTTTATTGCTGTATGTTGTATGTTGTAAGCAGGCTGGCTCTTAACGAAATTGCTATGTTCATCGGAGATATATCCAAATTGTATTGGATACACCTTTCTGTACTACTTATATCTTCTCCTGAAATATACTGCACTAGTCAGATAGTCTTAGGGATATGTTGGTTGACAGATCTTCGCAGAAGATCCTGACTGCCGTCCCCTCGGCTGTCTTTGAGCCGACAGTGAAGATGGAAAGCTCGCTCTGTCTAAGGAGAGTGTTTTGCTTCCAACCATTTTTTTGATGGTTGTGCTACCATGAATGGACTTGAATTGAAAGGTATTTTCCACTAGTACAATATTTTTTAGCTCGGGGAGACGCTTTATATAGTTTAAAGTCTGCGAGTAGACCGCGCTCGTTACTAGCCTCTGCCTCTTGAGCTAGAGTCAGTGCCGTCGATAAATCATGAGGTTATGCCGGAAAAACTGCTGTTTTCCATGACTTTTTAAGTCCGGAAATAAATGTATGTAAGGCGTCTTCCCTATACTTATTGTGTAAGATGGCAGCTGCAGCTGTGTCATGAGTCATGATGGATTTATAAGTTAGAAGCGTGAGCTTTCTTTGAATTTCATCGTAGTATTTCAAAGGAGAAAGTTCTCCCTGTCTCAAAAGACCGAACTCCTGGGTTATTACTTGTACCGATCCATGATTGCTTTAAAATTCAAAACCGTACTGTACGAGACAAGCATAGCATCGGCGGGACCTTTAATCTTGTTTTGAATAATGCCCACAGCCAAAAAATGCCTGCTGGTACCATCGTGTGGTTCGAATATTGAGTATGCAAAATGGGCGGGATGGCGCCAAGAATCATAATTGTCTTGGCTACCATTGAATTCGGGCATGGTTTTAACCATATTTAGGGGTTCGTCGCACTTTATGTCCCTATTAATAGAAGCTGGTTGGTATTCTTTAATGCCCGGGTCAATTGTTATTGCCATCTCCCTCTTAAGTGAGTTTATCTTTTCCTTAGATTATAATCTTTGTTTTTCAAGGACCGCGCCTATTGACCTTTAATTCTTTAGGGCGTTTAGTTTTTCCTAAAATTCTAACTTTTGTGCTAATAGGGCAGCATCGATGGCGGCCTCCATATTCTTGATCTGTTCTTGATTCATACTTTGACTATTTTCAGCTGTGATATTGTCGTACCGATGCTCTATGGCGTTTATTGTTTTTTAATTTCCTGATCTTTTTTTCAAATAATGATTGCGAAACTTCGACTATCCGTTATTATCAATAACTTTTATTGTCACCAACGTGAGCACCTCCAAACACTGCTATATCTACTTTGTTTTAAATGAACATCTAACATCCATATTATTTTTGTAGAGTAGCTATCTGGGATACGGTCGCTATCGGTGACACTGTCGTTGCCGGTGATTTTCTGCTTCCACTGCTGCTGTCTCCGCTGCCCTAGGTAGCTTGCTCGCTACCTGGTGTTTTAACTTTTAAGTGTGTCCTATCACACTTTTTCAAGTGTATTTCAAAATTTCTACCCGCCCTCTTCCGAAAATCTGTGGAATCCACAATTTTGAAGATACGGTAAAAACCAAAAACACAGAATCATAGAAAATGACCATATTTTTCAGGACATCGAATCTGGATCAGATAGGATTATTAGTATTAGAAGAAACAAATGAAATTTCAGTGGCATTCCAAGCGTAGACTCATTTCCTCTCTCTCTCGCACACAACCGTGTATGTATATGTAGGAATTAGATGTAGACATGTAGAAAAAACAGATGTAAATAACGTATGTAAACTAAAATGGAAACGGATAACATCTAATATCTCACGATTTTTGATGTCGTTTTTTAACTCCACTTTAAATGAATTTCTTATTTGAATTTTGTATTCGATCTCTCGACTTTTGTTGGCCGCTGCCAAGCCCTTGGCCACCACTTGGACTGCCACGTCGTCTGCAATGTCTAGGACATGCACTCCGTGGGGGAGGCTGAAACGCAATATGCCGTTGTTTATTGCTGTATGTTGTAAGCAGGCTGGCTCTTAACGAAATTGCTATGTTCATCGGAGATATATCCAAATTGTATTGGATACACCTTTCTGTACTACTTATATCTTCTCCTGAAATATACTGCACTAGTCAGATAGTCTTAGGGATATGTTGGTTGACAGATCTTCGCAGAAGATCCTGACTGCCGTCCCCTCGGCTGTCTTTGAGCCGCCAGTGAAGATGGAAAGCTCGCTCTGTCTAAGGAGAAAGTTTTGCTTCCATTCTTCCCTGTCCGGTATGTGCCCACTGAAATTTCTTTTCCACGAGAACTCTGGCACACAGTAGTCACTCAGCCTTACGGATTATAGCCGCTGGCCGTAGTGCATGGGTTGAAGAACCGTGCCGCCATTAGTCTCACAGCCCTAGTCTCTGCCTGGCACTTAAGAAGAATGTCTATCGGTGTCAGATTCAGCACGGTGTCCAGAGCCGCCTGAGGGGTTGATTTAAGAGATCCGGTGACCCCGAGGCATGCTACGTTGAACTCTACGGAGGTTTTTCAAGTGGGATTTAGCGTTAACTCCCACCATACCAAATCACCAAATCACCAAATCACCACCAGTCAGAACGGCTCGTAGAACCGCTGTGTACAACTGGTGGATGATGCGTGGTTGTAGATCCCATTTTTGTCGGAAAGTCTTCATACGAGAAGATACCTGTCATTGGCTTTAACTTTCTTTCCTCCGTGTTCCGTTTGGAAAGTCATGGATGACGCCAAAATACTCGGCTTCGCTCCATAGTTTGATTGTCGTTCCCTGAATCGTGAGAAGTTTGAAACTCGATATCTTATATCTTCGCGAGAACAGCACCAGTTCGGTTTTCTGGGGGTTCACCCCTAGGCCGTTTTGGCGTGCCCATCTATCGGTCACTCCTAGTGCGGATTCCAGCAGTTCACTGATGTTATGCAGTATCTTGTAGTGGTCCGAGAAGGAGCACTCATTGAACACGTGCCAATCCTTAATAGTAAGGTAATCGCTGTTCGAGGCCAGGGTTATATCTATACCCTCTGCACGGTTCCTGTTGCGGAAAGTGGTGGTCTCCCCGGTTACGCACAGAAAGATTTTTGGACAGGATGTACTTGAATAGCGACTCTCCCCAAGAGTTCGTGCCCGTACTGCACCAGAGGGTGTGATGGAGGTTGGCATCACAACCTAGGACGATGTCGTTACCCTCCATCAGCGCTTGACAGACGAGGGCCCTGACATCCTCCGAAGGAGGATCTTCTGGGTCGTATGGGCGTTAATCAGAAGCCAGGTATAGGTTTTTCCCGTCCTTTCTCTTGCATAGTGCCACCGTTATGTCCGGACTGCTGTACCTGGAAGAAAACAAAACATTAAGGTCGTTCCTTACCACAGGTTTTAGGCTTACATGCAGATTGTGGTGGGAGAAGACGGTAGCCACCAACCCTTTCACCTACGATCCAGCGCTCTTGGATGAGGGCCATGTCTACCGCATAAGCCGCATTAGGTCCGCCGATGGTACACTTGAGTGATGCAGAATAATCTGCACCACCTTCATGCTCAATCCAAATGATATGCGGCAGCTCGCTGCAAAGCGCTTGGCAAGGCTGTTCTAGCCAACACTGATCCAGATATCCTTTCCCTTCACCTTGTCACGAACTATCACCCTTGTGATAGACCAATCAGTTGTCTTCAGGGTCCGGTTCTGAGCCTTGCTCAAGACCAGCGTGTCATCTTCCGCCTTGATTGGTGGAGGAATTATTATTAATCGTTCTCGTGGGGCCTGATCCGTAGAGACCACAAAAAGTGCCGCTCCTGCCCAAAGTTTGCCAAAGCCGTGAACCGTGATCTCTAGAGTTTCTGCGTTACCACAGGTCACTACCTTAGTTAGTCTGTATCATTTGATGCCCTTGAACTCGCATACAAACGGATTTTCTGTGCGAAAAATGGCAGCCTTCATGGCGCTCTGTATTTCTGACTCTGCCGTCAGCCAGTTAACGTCCGAGATCTTTCCCTATTGGTGACCGCGATAGATTATAGCTACCTGCAGAGAAAATCGTTCGGTTTTGTACAAAATGTTGTATGCAGAATCCTCTGATATGAGGCATGTATAATTTTAGAGATACGAGAAAATTAAAAACACAGAATCATTGAGAATGATCATATCTTTCAGAGTGTATTGAATCTGGATCAGATCGGACGATTAATATAGACACAGTGAAGAAACCCATTTCCCTCTCGCTTTCTCTCTCTCATACGCAACCCCTTCTGCATTGTTTGTTCGTCCAGATGATCGCCTTGATCTCAGAGACTATAAAAGCTAGATCAACCAAACTTTCTATCCAAACTTTATGAGTTCTAGCTATGATTCAAGTGTGAAGATGTTTATAGCCCCTTCCGGGCCTGGAGGTCCCTTGAGCCATTCGTCTCTGTGAGGGATGATTATGTTAAAAGAGGTGTCTGCATATTCCTTTGGTAGGCAGTAGTCCGTTTTCCTGAGGACAGTACTGCTATTTAATATTGATTAGTGATGTGCTGTGGTGCCCCTTGGTCGGAGTCTCGCAGACGTATTGCTGCCATTTCTGCCCGCTCTTTTCCTTATTATTAATCCACTGTCGTTTAGTGTTTAGTGTTGGGGGGTTGAGAGGAGGAATCTTGTATTTTTTTTTATATAACACAAGTTCCGTTTTCGAGAGATGAATTCCCAGTCCTCGATATTCTGTCCATTATGACAGTCTCGCCAGCTTTGCGGTCATTAAGTTGCAGAGTGTCTGAGGGTATTTTCCCGAAAAGATAATTTCAACGTCATAGAATCTTGCGGACTTCTATGTTCTACAGAAGAAGAGACAGGACAGGATAGGACGGCCAGGACGGCCAGGACGGCCAGGACGGATGCCTCTGCTGACATACTTTGACTGGGTGGATGATCCCATCGATGATGTCATCGTCCTGCATATGAGCAGTTGATCGATGAGAAACACCAAGTGACGATACACCCCCAGGTCAGTCAGCGCTTCCGTATTGGCACCCAGAACTACGTTGTTGAAGGCTTCCTCGCTTTTCCTCACCTTTAGTATCTTCCTGAAAATACATTGCAGCCAGTTGATGGCCGTGTCACCGGCTTTTTGAAGTTGAGGCGAAATGACCCGATCCGGACCTGGAGATGTGAACGGGTGAAAGCTGTTTATTGCCCATCTAATGTTCCGCTTTGTAAGGATGTGCCTCATCAAAGTTGGTGAGCCTTTACTTAAGAGGCGTGCCAGCTCGATGGTAGTATACCGGGGAAAATGGGTGTCGAAAAGAATGTGTAGGGACTCCTCACTGGAGTTAGTCCACGTACCAACACTTCTTTGAGGTACCCCACCGTGGGGGTCATTTTGGAGAGCCAAATTTTAGCTAAATTTTAGCTATGAGGCTCAGTTTTCCTATAGTGCTTTTGGCTCTGTCGAAGAGAGTCCTGCAACTTTTCCGTAGGAGATCAATTTTTTTTAACCACAACCATGTTTGTTAAGGTGCATGCTGCCATGAATGCTTTGTTGCATGATTCAGTATACCTGTTCACTAGACGGTCTCCTGGGATTAATATAGTCAGTGGGCTTAGGGCTCTCAAGAGATGGTGTCGTCTCAATATATCAATGGTCAGAGAAGCAATGGTCCTCTGGTACTTTCCAGATCCTGACTATATCTGACAGTTTGTGAGACAGTAGTGTGAGGTCGATAACCTCTTATCGGTTTTTTACTATAAGTGTAGGGTCATTGCCCCTATTACAAATTAATAAGTTGGAGTTTAAAATGATGCCGAAAAGTGACCCAGCCCTTAAATTTGTGTCCGAGCATCCCCATCGATTGTGGTGAGCGTTGGCATCGCAGCCTGTGTCTGACTTTTCGCTGTCGCTGGTTAGCCTGCGAACGAGGTCACTGGGAGGATCCATATAGGACGACATCAGTCTTAGACATCTCTAGTCTTACCACCGTGTTGTCGCCATTGCTAATGTTACGGAGACATGTAGACATGTAGAGAAGACAGATGGTAAAATCTTATGTGAAAAATCTTATGTAAACAAAATTAATCAAAAATGAACACAGATAACATCGGCTTTTGCCGCGACTCACAACGTTCTCCCTCGTTTATGCTGTAGGTGAAGGGGGTCATTGTACTTGTTATTGGTGGCGAGCCACTCTACGAGCTTCACAATATGGAATTAAGTGTTCATTTGTATTTGGACGTTGACGTGCAATGACTGCATCATCAAGTGGCCCATGGGACACCAGCCGAATGCTGTTACGCGCGAATCCCAGGCCGAAACGCAGCCCTCCTCCCACCCAACCGACCAAGGGGTGCTGACGCATAACGCGCGACTCGTTAACCGAACAGATCGCGATCATGCAAGAAAGATAGATGTTAGACTAATATTCGAGGAAAATTAGAGCCAATCTTACTAAAGGAATTAATCATGCATTAAAACCATCGTACTCAACTTACAATTTCTAACTACGAGAGAGGTATGTGAGTAATGTGAGTAATATTATAACTTAAATATTCTTTCGTTTGAGCGCTGCTCATTTTGCAGTTATTCGTGGCACTTATATTATATTCATTTTGTTATTTATTTTATTTGTATTCATTATTATTTGTAACATAGAGTGCTTCGCTAATCAGTCCAAATATGATAATATTTCCAAGATCGCAAACGAAACATGTTCGGTCATAACCAGAAAGTATGACGCATTTATTTATATATATATATATATTTTTTTTTTAATTTCCAGGCCTTGACTTTTTGGAAGACTTTGCGAGTGACTATGAAAACGCATTACTTCAAACTGGATTCGGAAATTTTCAATTTCTTTTACTAACCATATGTGGTTTAATTTACATGAACACGGCCATAGGTGTGACAATTATATCTTTCGTTTTGCCGTCTGCCACATGCGATTTTGCCATGACATCAACAGACAAAGGCTGGCTATCTGCTGCACCCATGCTAGGAATGTTAATTGGATCATATTTTTGGGGATGCCTTGCGGATACGAAAGGTCGACGTGTGGTTTTAATAACAACTTTACTGGCAGATGGTATATTCGGAATTTTATCTTCGTTTGCCCCAATTTATTTAATTTTCATGTTATTCCGATTAATAAATGGATTCAAGTAAGAACTTTTAAATATTTTTTACATTTATTAATAGTTTTATAATTAAATTTATTTCAATTTTCATAAAAAGGATCATTACTTCACAGCGTAAAAGAAGTTCTTCTTCTTTTTTTGTACAGTACACCACCAAAGGTAATGGCTGCTATATTAAAAAGTTGTGTTGAGCTACTGATCATTTTAAGCAGCGTTGTTTGCGAGAGATTAATAATAATTTGTGGTTGTTCAGATTAATATGGTTTATTATGAGGGATGGTATAAAGTATAGTTTATTGTATAATTGCGAAAGTTTGAGTTGGATATACGACCGAAGCTCGACGAGTCTGACTTTTGTATAGCTCGATTAACAACGGGGTCATAACGAAGACGCGAGGGGTTGGTTCGAGACAGTGTCGGTTGAAGAGCGATTCGATATTCATTATGAGATCTGCAATAATTGATCGCTTGATCCAGACAGGTCAAAGGCAGGCAGGTCGAATTACCAGTGTCCTAGTGCGAGTGCGACGATATCCAGACTAAATCAAGGACCGGCGGGCCGAATTGTCCGTGCCCAAATGCAAGCGAGAGTGCGATGATCAATAGCGATAGCGAAGACGAAAGAGTGAAAGAAAGACGAGAGAGTGCGGGAGCATATATATGTATGACAATGAAGTACAGTGGTCAGTACAAATAAAAAACAATAATAATAGGAATCTACTTTACTACTGCCCCACGGGCTATGTTTTACAGATTCCTGGGTTCTATCAGGCTGCGGAGCCCGAAAAATTGTATTTTTTGCGGACGAGGTTTGATAGATGACAGTATTAAAAGAAACATTGTTCTAATTTTGTTTAAAATCATACTTTATGTTAAAGATTTGGTATAGCCACGAATTAAGCTTTGCAATTCCATTAAGAAAGAACCATGTCCGCCCGAAAAATATTTTATTTACTTAAATTCTTGATAAGTTTCAAATATACGTTTTAAAACAAATGTACTAATATCGATTGTACAAACAGCCCTTAACCATCTTGGGACTGCATTTTACATTGTGTCAAAACTTTAACTCAATCGGTGAAGGACCTTTGGAGTTTTTAAGTCATACCAAAAATAATTTGTATATAGTTATATAGATATGAAGCTAAAGTAAATGGGCTTTGATGGATTATTATTTTTTTAATTTAATTTAATTAACAAACTTCTGCTAATAAAGCCTTAAAAATAAAACATAAGCTAAAGAATAAAGTAGAAAAGGAAGAAAGGAAAAAAACTGCAGATTATTTTTACTCAAGTGGTGGTAAATATTAAATACTATTAAGGGATAATTCAGGGGATAGGATATGGGAAAGGATATTACAAATGTGGCATAAAACCCTAGAAGGTTCATGTTGGGCGTAATTTGACTTACCGAAGGGTAGTCTGATAGGTTGAAAGGTACGGGTAAATCGAAAGGGAATGGCAAAGTCAATCTGGCTCAAAAGCGTTTGGGAGTCAACCATCCCGAGAAGGATCTTATGCACAAACATTACCCCATTAGATAGTCTGCGATTTGCAATGAAGGAAGGTCGATGTTGTAGCCTAGATCGGTAAGGTGGCAAGATTCTACCAAAGTCTCAGTTTAAATTACGAAGAGGAAAAATTAAAATTAGTTTTTGAACAGATTCGAGGACAGCTTTTTGCTCTTTATACTGCGGGCTCCACACGCAAGAACAATGTTCTCATATAGGACGCACTAGCGAAATATACAGCAATTTGGTCACATAAGGGTCGTTAAACTACTTGGAACAACACCCTTGGACACCCCTAGAACACCATTGGCCTTATTAACTGATCCAGATATATGGCTGTTAAAATACTATTTATGATCAAAAATGACTCCAAAGTCATTTGTAGCAGAAATTCGATATAAGACGTGGTTTCCTAGAGAGTATAAGACGAACTGTGGAGCGCGGTGATAAAATGTCATAAGTTTACATTTAGAAAAGTTCAAAAAAAGCTGATTGCTTGAGCACCACATTAGAAGTTCATTAAGATCCAGCTGAAGGTGTGTGTGCAAATACCAATCAGAGTAGGACAGACAACTTTTTACATCATCCGCATACATTAGCGTATGAGAGAACGTAATAACTTGGCGAAGGTCATTCACAAATAAGATGAAGAGAAGCGGACCCAAATGACTTCCTTGTGGTAGTCCAAAAGTAACATTACCATTAACATTAACGGACAACACATTAGTAATTAAAATCCATTGTGTGCGATTTGAAAGGTACGACGAAATCCAATTTCGAAGATTGGTAGGGAAACCTAATAAGGACAACTTCAGAATTAACATGGTGTGGTTAACGGAATCAAAAACCTTGATAAAATCCGTAAAGATTACATCGGTTTGCAAACCACTTTGAAATCCGCGGTTGATCATGGACGAAAACTCAAAAAGTTTAGTCGATGTTGATCGATGTTTTAAAAAGCTTTGCAATACCTCGGTAATTCTGAATGTTGGATCTTGGATCTTTCTTATGAAGTGGAAAGATATAGGACTCGTTCCAAATCATTGGGAGACAATATTGTTCCAAAGATAGGTTGAAAAGAAAGGTCAAAGGTTGGCAAAGAGACTCGGCACAATGTTTCAAAATACAGCTAGGCACTCTATCTGGTCCGGCAGAGAATGACGTGTCCAACAATTTCAATGCTGCCAGAACATCGCTTTCCTCAAAATATGGAAGAAAAATGCTGTTGCCATGAGGTAGATCGTAGGGGTACGGAGTGGATGCGGTGTATATATGAGAGGAGTATGTTGACTGGAAAAACGTGGCGAATAAATTAGCGATGGCTGTAGCAGAAGATTCTGTATTATTAAGATAATAAAGGGATGGAGGAAACTCATTGGACTTACGCTTAGAGTTGACGAAGGAACAACATTTTTTAGGATCACTACGGAAGTTTCTACTACAACGGGAAAGGTATTGATTATAACACTGACTATTGACAGATAGGAATTGAGAACGAGCGGAGGAGTATTGTGCGAAGAAATACATGAAGCCAGATTAAATAGACAAATTCTGTCCCAATCCGGACTTTACCCGCAACAAATTTAATTCCATTGATGTTGTTGAAAGGGAAAAACTCCGAAAAGAAATCCGTATTGACTGCAATCAAAAGTCCATCTGCATAAGATTCGCGGTTCATGTTCATGAACGGTAAAGTTAAGCCAGGTATCAGTAAAAACGATCAAAATCAAGAGAGGCACTATCCGTATGTAGTTGGAACAATTTGCCTAACAGACTGCATGCGTTTTGGTCGTGAATGGAAGAAAGGTTATGTAGTTTTTGATTTGGCAGGGCCGGTAATATTGGGATTCGGGTTGGAAACTTTATGTAGGAACTCGTGCATAATTGTATGCTCAGGCCATACAGACGGTTCAAGTGATGCATATAGGTAAGAATCAGGGAGGACTCAGGACGTAAGCGGGAAACAATTATTGCTTTCCGAGGAACCACTCCACTAAGTTCTAGTCCCGAGTGAGATTGAGATGATGGAGCCATACCCCAAATAAGTCTCGGTATGGGGGTAGAAACGACGGCAGTATCGGCATCACCAGCAACGATATGATTTATGCGCAGTAATATTTATCTTCTTAGTTAAAGGTGAATTCTGGACCTAATCTGATCGCTGGTGGTGGTAGCTAAAAGCTCGGCCAATTTATAAGGGTCTTTATGTAAACTCCACAATGGGTGCCGATTATACTTTAGAAATAGCATACAGAAATCCAAAATATGGATAACTTTTATTTTGTTTTTCCGCTCCGTTATGTAGGCACATATTTACCCTAACTGGCACCACAATAAATACGAGAGTTTGGGTTCGAATTTTTTATTCGTCGAAAGCTCCAGGGTTTTCTTTGGGTCGATATACCAAATAGGTACGCGCTGCTTAGCTCTGGGCCTTTAGTGGCCGACGGAGTCGTACTAGCTTGGGTGAGTTGGGGTAAAAAACCAAACAATTCTTCGGATCTTCCTTTGTCCAATCCTTCGATATTCACTCTGAACTGTTGGCTAAAGTTCGGGGAGTTTTCTTTGCGTTCTCCCGCATTTTTTACATGCCTATCCTTCCAACAAGCTCCCACTACATTTTTTTCTCAGTAGTCTAACTCAAAATATACCTACGTATTGGAAATTCCTGTGACGAAGAGCACATCCTTGTAATGTTTCGTTTGGCAATTGGTGAGTGAACAGCAGATTTCAGTGGACGAGGAATAGAAGATTGACACCCAGACTCCCAATGGTCAAAGTCATCGTTTCTTTATTTTCTTGTGATGGCCAATAAAACGACAAGTCGTGTGGGTCTTCGTTCTTCTCCTCCACTGAAAAAAAGATTCCACGCAAATACAGGCTTCTGCACTTAAGTCCAAATTGGTGACATAGTTGTACCTCCAAATCAATTAAATCCGTCTGCAGGGTGCCATCCCAAAATCAGTGTAAATATCTTTACGGGCCTTTTGGTCATTTGGGCTACCGAAATTCACCATATAATTGGGATTGGGATTGGCGTTCTCAAAATTTAATTTTTTTCATTCTACTTTCCTTAGAATGACACCTAGTTGCTTATTTAAAAGAAGGACGGGAAAAAGTTTCCAAAGATAGGTCTTCTACACACAAACACCACCACACACCGCTTTCAAGTTCGGTCACCGAGCGAAAGCTGTCCTTTAATCAATGAAGCAGGTACAGTACCGAAATTCGTGTATGGTTCCCGAATGTTCAATGATCTCCCATCCTTTGGGGTTAAATTCCGTCCCAGGGATTAAGTATTTGAGGCTTAAACTCGAAAAATGTAGAGAACAATATAATAAATAATCTTGGTTTGTGCTAGTGAGTGAGAGTGATTCGGAGGAGAGCAGAATAGTGTTCCAGCGGTAGTGAAGACCCCCTATTCTATTTCGTGTGAAAGGTTGGAAAGACCAATGGATAAAATGTGTAATGTGAAAGAAAGCGCTACCTAACCTTCAAGTGCAATAGCACCAAAGGCATCAGAGGGTTCAACCCGTAGGCTCACAAAAGCTCTAACTCTCTCTCGATTTTTTTTTACTAATCTTCTTTCACATCCACAGCGAAAATCTTTCGGTGTTGGTGACTGGTATATTTCACGCATGTAAGTCATAAATATTAAAAGCCTTGTCGTGCCTAAGGAATTTGCTCGCATGTGCGATCGAGAAGGGATTTAAGAGGATGATTGAGCGCGAGAGCATTGAGGAAAGCTCCAACTTGGTAGAGCAGAGCATATTCAAAATCTAAACTAGGTTCAAAAAGGGACTGCTAAGAATTTTTGTTTTTTTTTTATTTTACTTTCTGTGATACAATGGGCTTAAACGCACTTTTGGCTTCCATAATTATGCAGATTTCTTTCCGACTTTAGCCTTTTCATTTTTGATTAATTTACTTTTTATCTTTTTACGTTATCATTATATTTACATTTAAATCTCACTATATGTATACAAATTGTTTTTTTATACACATATGATTATATCTACTCTTACTAACGCCCATACCTTTTATAGCTAGCCTTATCGGTTCCTCCCACCATTGTCTATTTCACTTGCACATTGTCCAACTATATATTTCTAGCTAGATAATATAACTCAGATAATGAATATTAATGAAGTACCAAAATTATTAGCCAACTATATATTTCTAGCTAGATAATATAACTCAGATAATGCATATTAATGAAGTACCAAAATTATTCCTTCCATTTCACTAAATAAATGTAGATTAAGTAAAATGGTTTTTGAAGGAATCTCTGATGACGAGTTTGAACCCCAAATCTTTTAGAAAAAGTCATGTTTGGCCACAGCGGGCAGAAAAGTTCAGTTTTATCGAGTAGTGTTATAGGCAGTGGTGCGGCCTAAAGCAAATTCTTATATTAATGTTTTTTATTAGCAATGCCCACTGTAAAAATCATTTGTTACCATTTATGCTTATGCGTGGCAGCGCCTTCTTTCGTCTCTTCATATGGCTTCTATCGAGCAGCCCGGGGCTGCTCTAACGCTTTTCTTTTATAGTTCTTTCTCGCTCTCTTCTTATCTTTGCTGTCGGTTTAGTCGGAAACTGATCTTCGTAGACATCAGAATATACTCGTTGCATAGGTCTTGCATTCTTACCGTCGCACAGTGGGACATCAGATAAAAAGAGGTGGCAAAAGTAAATTAATTTTTTGAGCGCTTTGGGTTAAATGAATACACGCAAACACAAAGAATTTCTCAGAGCATTCAAAAATCAATATAATCAGACTTTTAGCTTCGGAGATATGAGCCTTCAAAGTTGAAAATTATTTCAGAATGCACAAATGTATTCAACTTTATTTGTGTTCTTTTAGGTATATTCATTGTTTTAATACTCATTAAAACTCTGGTCTGTTGCATAGACAGTTAAAAAGGAAAACGTATTTTCCAAGCCATCTAATTTTTGGGCTGTTCTTCAGCTTCAAACTGACTGTACACAAAAAGTTCAACAAATTTTTACGAGACATTTTTTGTACATGTTCATTGAATATTTTTTACCTTATCGTGGGAACAATTATGAATAACAGAAAAACAACAATAAAAAAATCAAAAAACAGAGTCTGGCCCTCCCCAAACGCCAACTGCGAGCAATACCATGCTTGGGAAGGCAGTGGCCCAAAGGCCTGGCCTAACCAACTGAACAGCAGGTAAGACCTGCACTGTGGAAGGCGCTGGTACGAACCCGAGGGGGTCCCATTCTGAATCTGGGGTTGGTGGCAAAGCACTTCCAAAAACGGAAACCCTGGAAAGGCAACAAAGCATTAGTGCGGCTGCCCGACCTACTGGAAAAGTGGCGGGGGCTGACTTGCCATCGACAAGTGCCCAAGCCAGGAAATACTCGTATGCCGGAGGCATGCAGGGCATTTGCCGGAGTATTTACTCCGTCTGCAAAACGCGAGAAAAATAGCAAGCCCATCAGTCGACTGGCTGAAGAAGGTGAAGTGGGTCTCGGCAGTGGTCTCAGACTTCGCCAAGGAGCAACAACAGGCGCCCCAACCGAAGAAGCAGCACTCGCAGCAGGCGTCTGGACCGACTTCAAAGCAGTCTAGAGTACTGCCAAACATATCCTTCGCGCAGATTGCCAAGGAGAAGACGCTAATTGGCGTCCTTGGCAAGGGCAGCGCGGAGGGGAAAATACCCAGGAGACCGTGGAAGTGGGTGAAAGCGGCATTGGCCGACCGCTGCTTCGAGCTCCTCGAGAACGACTCGGGCCACCTCCAGTCTGTAAAGAGGTGGGGTGGTTCCAGGGCAACATAAAAGCCTGCGAAGACGAGCGCTCCGTGAAGCTATAAAAATCAGCGGTGGTGCAGATCGGAGAGGTCTACGCTGGAGCGAAGCTCGTCAAGTAGACTGGAGCGAGGTGCCCAGTAGACCCTGGCCCAGACTATGGGTGCCGAGCTGAGCCTGGAGCCTGAGCGCATCCTCAAAATTTTGCGGAGGTGCAATCCAGGACTACCTACCACAAAGTAGAAGGTAGTGAAGGCTGAGACGATGCAGGGACCAGACAGTGCTCATATTCAATAAACAGTCGCTGGCCCCGATAGAGGCAGCTAAGGGCGAGCTGAACTTCGGCTTCAGCTCGGTCACCATAAAGGTGTACAAGTCGGACGCAGCGGCCGAGGCCCATCCTGTCGACAACCCAGTGGAGCAGGACGTTGCCTCGGAGATCGAAGCACCCGACAACGAGCTCTAGCAGGCCAAAGTAGGCTACTCGTCCGATGCAGCGCTACTGCTCGACTTTGAGGCGATGTGTCGCGAGGAGGTATCCGACGACTTAGACGCTGACAGCACAGTGGTGGGGATTCTGGAAGATGTCTCTGAGACTCCTTCAGATAAATCTCCATCACAGTAAAGCAGCATCTGCTTCCCTCATAATCCGCTTGATCGCAAGCGGAGCCGACATAGTCTTAGTCCAGGAGCCTTGGATAGAAGGACAAAAGGTGTGCGACGAACGAGTACAAGCTGATTGTAACCCAAAAAGAAGGTAAAATTCGTACCTGCATTCTTGCAAGAAAATATATAAATATTTGTCTGGATTGCACCTCTGCAACAATTTGAGGATGTGCTCAGGTTCCAGGCTCAGCACGGCACACATACTCTGCACCTCATACACCCCATACTGGGCACCAGCAATGGCGATAACACGGCTGGAAGCCTAGAGCTGCATGGGACATATCTTAGACTGATGCCGTCCTATATGGCTCACGAGGAATGAGATCCTCCGAGTGACCTCGTTCGCAAGCTAGCCAGCAATAGCGAGGGGTCAAACATAGGCCTGGTAATAGGCTGCGATGCCAACGCTCACCACACCCAATGGGGGAGCTCGGACACAAACGTAATGGGTGAGTCACTTTTCAGCTTCATCCTAAAGTCTAACATATTAATCTGTTATCGGGGCTATGACCTTAAATTTATAATAAAGAACCGGCAAGAGGTTATCGACCTCACACTAGTTTCTCACAAATTGCCAGACATAGTCAAGAGTTGGAAAGTCCTAGAGGAAAATTGCCCTTCTGACCACAGGTACATCGAGATGATACCCAAAACCCATTGACTACATTAATCCCAGGAAAGCCAACTGTGCAAATTGGTAATGGGTAATTGTTAAGAAGCAAAATTGAAAAAAACAAAACAGAGTAAAGGAGGCTACGATAGCCCTCCATACATGCAAACAGCTATTGGCTTAAAGTGGGGAATGAACCCAAGCATAGTCCAATGGATATATCTAGAAATAGTTAGACCTATACTTCTCTACGGAGTTACAGTGTGGTGGCCAGCCCTATCAAAAAGGACGATCACCAAACAACTGGGCAAATTTCAATACTGCGTCTCAAGGGAAGGTCGGAGGTCATTGCACCCGTTCTGCTCCTGTCCAGGTATCAGCAGAAGAAGGCTACAACATATCGCCCTTCATAGCAGACATTTCAGAAATGTCCACAATCTGTCCCAGAAAGATAGCAAACTTTATAGGAGCAGCCTGATGGGATAACATTAAGGTTTTCAGATCGATTTAAATGAGGCTACCCCGCTCGAAAACGGTTTGTATGGCACTTAGCACCTGCGAAAGCCTTTTTTTGCCTGTTTTTCGTGCGAGGTAGCGTCACTTAAATGGATCTAGAAGCCAAACGCCTTAAAATGGGATGGGGAACATAGGTATAGGAATATTCAATGAACATACACAAAACATATCTCGGAAAAGTTTGATACGTTTTTTTTTGTAAAGCCAGGTCAAAGTTGAAAAATGCCCCAAAATTAGATACTCATGAATCCATATACACAGGTACACTACATATTTCAATATTTTTCAATTTTACGCTACCTAAATTATGTTGATGTTTATTAATGAATAGGCAGGTTAGTATTTGTACCTTTGACCAGACTTTATAACCTGTCTTTAATTATGCCAAAGTTTGATACATATAAAGGTATATATACTGCACTCCTTTTTTTGACTTCTAAAGCATCCAGTTGCGTACAAGTAGCAGTGAATATAATTTGTAAGCATAATTATCGTGAAAATGGCTGTGGATAATACAAAGTTATTGGAGATATTTGTAGCTTCAAACACATTTAACGAATTTTTGGAATCTGCTCTTAATGAATTGAATTTAGTATCGGACAACCCCGAACAGCATACAAGAAAAAAAATTAAAAAATGGGAGAGCGCATCTTGTAAACTGACTTCTTTGAAAGAAAAAATGCAAACTGGTTAATTGGAAACAGCTTGCTATATGATGGACCCTCCACCTTCACAGGACGAGTCACAGGTAGACCAACAAAAACCTTGGATAATTGTTCAGATTATACAAAAAGATAAAACTTGTAGATGCAACATGTCATAGACGGATGGATCATTTATCAGAGGCACAAGAGGTCGTGTATTACAAAAGCTGTTTCTAATGCAAGCCCGGCGAAACTTGACAGGATCAAGGATAGCAGCCTGGAAAAAACCGCGACCTTCGTCTGCTCATTATTGCCCCCGTATATTATTCAAATACGCCAAAGAATCTTCGGAGTTAATAAAGTCCACAGTAAAAAATATTAAGAACCAGATTTCTAATATAAGGCCGGTAAAAATAATCAAGGAAGAAAAAACCATTCATGTCAATTTTAAATTTTTTCTTACAATGATTGATAGAAAAGTACTAACGAACTAACTAATACTAAATCTACCTTGAAATGTGACTTTTTGCAAAATAACCCAAAAGGATTTTAAAAATTTTGATGATTCCATTGTTGAAGAGGAAAGCTTGGAATATGGTATTTCCCCACTGCATGCAAGAATAAGATGTATGAAGTTCATTTTGAAACTTGCATGTACTGCCTCAAACAAGGAGATGGAAACACAAACGACAAACTCATCACAGAGATTCTTTGAAAAAGTCGAAATTATTGCAGAAATAACTGGTGTGGATATTGACAAAATCAAAAGATTGGGTGTTCTATTGAATGTGTTAAACTGCAAGGAAAAAATGAACACCCACAAACTTGGTGAATATGCCTCGAAGACTGCAGAGCTGTCACAGGAAAAATATCCTGAAAAGAAGCTTACTACTACGCTTCATAAATTTTGAACATCAGAGCTTACCAATTGGATAGATGTCAGAGGAAGCACAGGTAGCGAAAAACAAGGATTTCAAGAAATAAAGGTACATGACTACGTGCAAGATATCACGAAAAACCTAAAAGGGGGATCTTTTCAATATGTTAGCAGCGTCTTCAGATCCATATATTTCATCAGTAGTATGATAATACGGGTTCCAAAACAATTAATCATTATTAGCCTAAGGCGGTAGGGGTGGGGGTGATTAATGATCGGTAAAGTGACAGGTTTGGGGTGGGAGGAGCTTTTTAATGACCCATAATGATCGCTAAAGGATCAGGTTTGGTGGTGTGGGGAGCTAAAAAAGAGGTCATGTGTGAGTGAATGTAGTGGGAGATACTTAATGACCCCAATTAGCGGTGGGAGGTGGTGGTGGAAGTGGGTCGGGAGCTAAAAAAAAATGGGTCATGTGCGACTGGAGGTGTGGAAGGTAATTAGTGACCCATAATTATCAAAAGGGTACACGTGCTCATGCGTGAGTTGTTTACAGGGTTGGGGAAGTGTGCTTGCACGATCATGTCTGTCGCGTGCTCATGTGAGTGGAATTGGGGGTAAGATAATTAATGACCCCACGATTATGTCTGTCGCGTGCTCATGTCTGACGGTGGTAAAGTAGCTGTCATCGTCAACGTCGGTGGTTTTGTTTATCAGGTACTCTTGTGTGTGAACACATTAACTGATTGATTGATTGATTATGTGTGTAAAGACAATAATAAAGGAATGTGTTGAACATATGTACCTTTGCTTACACTCACACCTGATCAGAGGCAACCCAGATAGATCTTAGAGGCTAGATTAGATGGCACGTAACTAGATTGCTAGGGAGGGAGGGGTCCCCGCACAGAATACCTTTTTGATAGGTAGTCAAAGGGAATTCTTATTATAATGGTATCTGGGGTGTGTAGATGCTGATGGTGGTACCTGTTTTTTGTTTTTGTTTTTGCTACCGTTCAAAAGAAAAGAAGGTAAGAAGAAAAATGGAATAGATATTTTTTGTTTTTGTTTTTCAGACAAGTATTTGTTTATTTAGAAAATTGTATTAAAACTGGTTTTGTGTTTCATCAGATATGTTTTTGTATGTATGTATGTATGCATGTGTGTGTGTATATCTCTATTTTCTAGTTTTTGTAATCAAATGTTTATATAACTTGTAATATTTTGAAATTAAATCCTTAGCGTCTGCTCGGTCTCGGACATATTATTAAATGAGTCCCATAATGAGATTTAATAAATGATTGTTTTTCGTGTTCTTTTACAAAACAGTGAATATTTTCAACTGTTGAGCATGATCAAGAAAAATTATACAGCCAACAAGTACGTACACTTTCGCACAAGCCATTGAGATGTCAAGCGAAATTTATTTAGGGCTGGGTTATTGCATGAATTGGGTCAGATCAGATAATAGAAATTCCCCGCTCGTTTTTTGGACAGCCTAATGTAGCTACCTTACATTACATCCCTTACATCCCATTTTCCCCATACTAATGTTGATGGGTACAACCTAAACATAGGTTAATGATTTTATATTCTATACGATTCTATACGGTCCTGGTGTACTTTTTACTGAGGCCACAATACACAAGAACCATATTCTAAAATCGGATGAACAAGCGATATATAGAGAGTATTTTTTATATAGTGGTCGTCAAATTCCTTTGACCACCTCTTTATAAACCCAAGCACGCCTATGGCCTTATTTACCATGGTAGAAATGTGTTCAAAAAACTTTAACCTGGAATCTAAAAGAAGACCAAGATCATCAACTAGGGTAATTCTCTCGAGAGAACCCCCGCCTAGTGTGTAAGGAGCCAGAAAGGCGCTGGAGCGATGAAATGTCATTACTTTACATTTCGAAGCAGTAAGGTATAAATGATTTGCACAACACCATGACTAAAAGCTATTAAGATCGGAATGCAACCTGGAGTGAGATAAGGTATCCTTGAACTGGACACACAGCTTAACATCATCCGCATACATAAATACTCGAGAGTATGTTAATACCGAAGGCAGGTCATTAATAAAGAATGTAAGGAGTAGGGGGCCTAGATGGCTGCCCTGTGGTACCCCCGATGTAACCATAACTTGTGAAGATAGGGAGTTTTTGAAGAGGACTCTTTGGGATCTGGAACAAAGGTAGCTAGAAATTAATCTCAAGAGATTGAGTGGAAACCCTAAAACATCAAGTTTTTGTTCTAGGAGAGAGTGGTTTACACAGTCAAATGCTTTACTGAAATCTGTGTAAATGACATCCGTCTGTAGATTACCCTTACAGCCTTTAATTATGAAGGAGGTGAACTCCAATAAATACGTGGTTGTTGATCTCCGCCTTATACGTGATCTGCAAAGATGCTGCAGGTGCGGAGTTAAAGTTTTCTCAAACACTTTAGGAATAGCGGATAACTTGGATATACCTCTGTAGTTCTTCGCGTCAGACTTACTACCTTTCTTATGGAGAGGAATTATGAACGACTTCTTCCATATGGAGGGGAAGCATGAAAAGTTTATGGACAGGCTGAATAGTTTAAGCAACGGTCCACACAGAGACTCGGCGCAGTACCTAAATACACAGCCGGGAACTCCGTGAAAACACCGGCTTAACTTTCCGGAGATCATGAAGCAGAGAGCTTTCGACCTCGGTAAACCGTATGGGTACGGCTGACTGGAGTAGCATTCTTCTGAATAGGTTGTTTGAAAGAATTGGGCAAAAAGATCGGCCATTGCCTGATCAGTATTTGCCGACGTATAAAGAAATGAAAGCGAGGATGGATGAGCGGACGTTTTACGCTTACTGTTTAGAAAGCTGTAAAACTGCTAAGGGTCCTGAGAAAAACGTATCCTGCATCTAGATAGGTAATTCTTATAGCAATAGGAATTAAGAACTGAAAAGTTTGACCGAGCTATTACATAGCGAGAGAGAGAAGAAGTAGAGCCAACTTCTTGAAATTTTGTGTAAAGTCTTTTTCTTAAGTTTTTTAGACTGGATAACTCTTTGGTAAACCAAGGGGGCTTCCCAGATCTAATAGGACAGGAAAGTGGGACACAAGACTAGTGAGCGGAGGGACTCGGGTTAACAACGCTATGGTCGGATCCGTTACAAAGCACAGATCAGGCAATCGACCCAGGGAATTTTTCACATGGTTGACTTGAGACAGGGATAAGTCAAGTAAGCTGTCTATAAAGTCATGTCGTGACATGGGCCCTAAGTTATTAGACTCGTTCACCGAAGACCAAACAGTTCCTGGAAAATTGAAATCCCTAAGAACTATCATATGGTCTTTATCAGATAGCGAGGAAGAAACAGCGCTTGAGGCGGACAAGTGCTGCTCATAAATTGCGATATCCGAAGAAGGTGGAATATACGAGCATGTAATAAAGACTGAAAAACCGGGAAGAATCAGTTTTATACACAGGACTTCCAGTTTTTGTTAAATTTGGACTGTAAAATGTTCCGACGTGAAGTTAGAGTCCACTGCAATCAGAACCCCACCTGCACGTCGAGACGAACGGTCATTTCTAAAGGTTGTGTACCGACCTGCCACAACTTCAGAACTAAGAATTTCCGGTTTTAACCAGGTCTCTGTAAACACAATTACATGGGATGCAAATGCGACGCTATCCCGATACAGAGTGCTGAGCTTACTACGCAAGCCTCTAAAATTCTGGTAGGTGATTAAGAAAGGGGAAGTTAGTTTTTGGATAGGTGGTCTGGGAAGATGAGGATGGAGCACTGGCCTGATTAGTATTAGGTGTCATTGGGGGCCTACTCTTCTTCTTTGCCTTAAACTCCTTCACCACCATGTTCTCTGGCCAAAATTAGGCAGAGCAAATGGTGTCAAAATGAGTCGAGGAGACGATTATTTTGAATGAAGCTACATCCCTTGCATAAGAGAAGTTAAACTTCTCCACCTTTAAACTGACGGCTTGTATATTGCCTTGAATAAAAGCAGTAACGTCATCAATAGTGGTGTAAGGGGCAAGCCGTGAAACAAAAATTATTCGTTTAAGTGTAGGTGTGATCACCACCAATCTTGGGTTTGGCACAACAGACCTTGTACCTGTGATGGCAATACCCGGTGGTCCGGGTTATATATTTGTTGGTGGGATCGAAGTGGACGGGATATTTGGATTGTTGGCGGACCCGACGGACACGGACGCTACGGAAATTTCTGGCTTTGCGTTCTCCGAAGTGATAAATTCGGCTGCCGAATTGGCATCACCAGCAGCTGTCGTTGCCCTTGGAATAGCAAACGATATCGGCTGCGGCACAATTGGAGTGATCGGAGTCGGTTGTTCGGCAACGGGCGGCTGAGGGACAGTTGGGGCTTGCAGATCCCGCGGAGTGACCTTTTTTCGCCTAGGAGACTCATTCAGCAGTTGCAAACTGCTAAAATGAGACTCAATGGCTAGGAGCTGATCGTACTGCTTTTTAAAGCCTACGGTCAGCTCCTTAAAGCCATTCCACGTCTGCCTCATAAACCTGGCCATCTCCATGTGAGCCCCCCGGAATGCCTCACAATAGGAGAACAAGCCATTATGTTTGGAAATTGCATCACCCACGAGGCCTGAGTACCCAGCGAACTTTGCGTGCACTAATTTTCCGCAGCAATAGCAGGGGATACTCGGCTGAAAGAACAACAACAGTTGAGAGCGGCTAAATATAATGTTATGCAACGAAAAGCAACGACAAAAACACACTGTTAAACGACACAAAAACAAATTTATTAAATTTGATTTTACACATTAAATAGACAATCACTTTATGTATTTGATGAAAAATATTTTCATAAAAATTCTTGAATTTGAATAAACATACTCTAGTTTCAAACAACCCAGGTGCTCATGCATGACGAGTGTTGGTTGCGTATGCGTATGAGATTGCTAGTGTTTGGGAGGCGGTGTGTATATATGGAAATAGGTATGAGCTGTGTGAGTGTTGCGCATGGGTATGAAAGTGGTTGGTGTTTAGCTGCTTAGGTGTTCAGGGGAGAGTAAGTAAACATGAAAATAGGTAGGTGGTGTGGGTGTAAACGCTACCGATTAATTTAGTAATGATATGCTGCTGCTGCTGCAGCTATTGTACCTTTTGGAGGAATGTTTTGAGCATGTGCGCCGGCGCATTAGTCATTGAGTTGTTAAATTAAATGTATACGTGACTGGCTAATTGAATGAAGTGGGTCAGATCAGATAATATAAATTCCTCAGCTCGTTTTAGGGAGAGCCTAATGCCACCTTATATTTTCCACATGTCTATGAAGTAGTATATTCTGACTCAATTTGTAGCTGGGATAGTCATATTATGTTGATCTTTAGTTGGGAGAGTTTGTAGTTCAGTAGTTCTGACTCAATACGTGGGTGGGGTAGGCATATTATCTGTAGGTTTATCTTTAGCTCGAGACAAATAGTCGTAAAACAGGTTGATCGTTAAGGAGGTGTGAGGCAAGTGTGAACGAACAAAGAACAAAAGAATTTTCAAAAGTGGGGTGATTTGCTGTTTCTTGTCTTTCTATGTTATTTCTGGTTTGGATACGCTACAGGTGCTGGAACAGGTACAGTACAGGTATAGGTACAGGGCTGATACACGAGCTGTTTTAGTTGAGACAGGAGCTGATACAGGAGCTGTTTAGCTGATACAGGAACTGATGTACCTGTTGAAAGAGCTGTTGTAGTTGATATTTTAGTTGTTTCTGGAGCTGTTGTACCTGGTTCTGGAGCTGGTGTAGCTGATGCAGGAGCTGTTTCTGCTGGTGTTGATATTTTTACTCCGGTTCCTGTTCACATTGTTGTTTTTTACTCGTAAAGGTCTGTCAAATTTAACTAAAGGTATCCTTGAGCTATCGTCTTTTTGTGCCCAGAACATTATAATTTCACCCACTCATACCAAACGCATAAGCTGCTCCATACGAGCACATCAACACACTTATTTTGTATTATGCATAGCCTATCTAATCGCACTACAACCGCTTCATTATTAATAACACCACTAAGTGAAATTTAAGACGTACCCTCTAGGTCGAATAAATAGCCATGCTTTCTATCAAATTCTAACATCTTATTATAGATTTCACTCTTATCGTTTGAAACATTTATTCTTTCAAAATAATTTTTCGATTCCCAATTCCTCTTCTTGCTTTTTCTATTTCAGACAGGTATTGCAATATGCTGTGAATAATCATACCCCCTTTTATAATTATCCTGTTGACTTTGTTAAACCTGGTGGAAGCAAAATAGTCACGTTTTATATAAATAGGGTAGTGTAGTTTGGATTTAAACATGATATTTCTGTTTCTTCTTTAAATATCGCACACAAGTTTCTCTGCTTCTTTTCATATGGTGCTCCACATGAAGTTATCAGGTCTCGATCAGATCGGATCATTAGTATAGCCAGAAGGCTTAAATGAAATTTCAGTGGCCTTCCCAGCGCAGACTCATTCCATCTCTCTCTCGCACACAGCCGTGTATGTATATGTAGGAAGTAGATTATGACATGTAGAAAAGGTAGATGTAAAAAATGTATGTAAGCAAATTTGGAAACATCTAATAGATAAAAATCTCCAAAAAGGTTCGACTTAATTTTTTTTTATTTATTGCCTAAAATTCCATTTGTCCCTTTTGCAAACATGTAATAAATTACAACAAGCTCACCTACATATATACTGACTGAGTACCGGGTATTAAGTAGAGCCGCAGCCTTAGACGTGGCTCACAACGTTCCCCCTCGTTTTTTATATATTCCAAGTCATTTGCTCTTCTCTTCGTACATAAAGTATCATCTTGTATCGCTTCATTGTGGAGAGTTTTATCAAACACTATAGGATGCAGTTCTTTACAGTCGTTCGTTGTGCAACTGGGGACAATACCAGTTTCTATAGGAAAGATTGAGATTAGTTTATGACAAAAAGCATGTATAGATAGTATGTTAGATTTAGACCTTCCGATTCAGAAATAAGCCTTCATACCCTATCTATCAGGATGTTTGTTTTACCTGTACCAGCCGTATATATGTATGTATGTTATGGAAGTTAAATAGCTTCAAGTGCTCAGCAAGCATAGATAGTAGGCCAGTCTTTGTCAAAGGCATTAAAAACAATTATTGTGCTTATAAAACCTAAAGAAAAGTTTTTAAGTACAAAATAAGTATTTTTAAGGTATTCGAAAGGTTTTTCTCAATCAATTGATTGGCATGAAGACGCTGATTTGCTAAAGCTTCTTAAAGAGACAAGAAATTATCTTCAAGAGACTGCAATAAGCATTTTTCCTGATTTAGAAGAAGTTTTATCAGCACTTGATCCCCAAAAAGGATGCATATTTGCCAGAATGACAGGTATTATTAGGAATGTAACACACAATTAATAGTGTAAGAAAGTGATCTCGGCTGGGGTACATCTCTCAGTGTCCCAGGGCCCAGTCCACGCATACAGAAAATTTTTGTAGGTGGGCCTCAGGGACAGATCAGGGCAATTTACGAGTCGAGGACTCGATAGGGCCTGCGCGACACGGGACGTGGACTAACGTCACCACCCCCCACAACTCAAGGCACCAATTACGGACGGACGCGCGGCTACACACGTGATCCTTGCCAAACCGAAAGGGAGGGGGGGCATATTACTGGAGGGAGGATCGCAGTTCGCGGATGCCGTGCAAGCCTTAGGCTTTCCCGCGTACAGACCGTCCACTGGTTGCTCAAAGCACAGGATGATTTTCGATTTAGGTGATCTACGAAAGGCAGAGGGGTTCGACGTTACGAGCGCTGTGCCAGCCTTAGGCTTTCCCGCGTAGAGCGACGCTTCGTATAGCCCCTGGAGGAAGTAGGAAAGGTTGCTTAGGAAGAGATCACACTCGAGCCGCGCTCCGTGTCAAAACAGCGAAATTTCGGAGAAATTGATGCCGAATAGGAAGAAAAGCGGAAATAAATAGCCAGAATTGCATTTAACAATCTTTATTCTCAATTCAGACGATTTGGGTTGGGAGGTCAGCGTAAGGATGCGCACCAAGCCATTCGGTAGCTTGGGTAGGCGTCACTTTTCGTTATGTTACAACAGAGATTCGGAATCAAGAAAGGGGGGGGGGGGGCCTGTTTCTCTACCGGCGTCGATGCCCTCATCGGTCTCGGCGTCCGTTTCGTGGAGCTAATCTCCGTCGTCCCCGGCCGGTTCCTCCTCGCTGTCTGACCGCACATCGCTGGCATCCTCGGACCCGCTGTGGGTGTCTTCGGTGCTGGTGTCGTCGGACACCAATATGGGAGACTGACTGCTGGCGCCTGGCGTAGTCCTCCTCGCTCTCCGTACTCCCTTCCATGGAGTCCTCCTCCCATCGGCAGTTCGCCCCAAGGATACGAACCTCGTAGAAGCCCTCGTGGCCGTTGGATTTGTGGACTGCCCGCCCGAAGTGTAGTTGGCTGCGTCTTCGGGCGTCAACGTCCGGTGGCAGTGATTATAGTCGTGGTGACGGACGGGGGTCGAACAGGGTGGAACGTAGGTGGTGGCCAGCATACGTCGGGCGGCCTCCCGGGTTTTAGATGGCTGGTCGTCTCCGGGGTACAAGGATTGGTGGTATATTCTGTCCACGGCGTCGCTCCAGCGAGGAGATAGCAGGGCGACGATGTAGACCCTGGTGTTGTCCCTCGGTGGAGTGACCGGAGACGTGGCTTTTGAGCTTGATGGCAAGATGTCTCTGGGTTGTACTCCTTGGTCCTCTTTTACTCCCGAGGGTAGGGTACCGTCGGTGGGCGCTGTGTTCATTGTAGATCGTATGGGGGAGAAACCTCAACTAATTAGAACCTGCTCACGATGTCTAGCTACGCATGCCTATCCTGCCTGATGGTGCGATTTACAATGTCGGGGAAAGACTCAACTAATGGATCTAGGGGTGGCTTACGGCGTGGTGGTCTACTCTTGAGTTCTGCCACCGCTACGAGGGCAAGGACGTTGCGGCAGCGCGGTACCATAAGTGGTCCTTGAGAAAACGGCATCGAGATTACTCGGATGAGTGTTGCGTTGTCTGATTGGGGCTGATGTTGTTTGCCGCTGGTGGTGCCTCTCCGGGGTCTTCAGTGTAGAAAATCTTCAGCTCCGCCAAGCTTGCGGTCTTCCGTTGCCTCCCTTGGTGCTGTTATAGTCGAACTATATTGGGAGAGAGAAATTTGATTACGGAGTAGGGTCCCTTATACTTAGTGGCGAGTTTGGCGGCGAAGTTGTCAGCTGCTTTAGATAGGTGATGTTGGCGTAGTAGAACCAACTCTCCGATGGCGGGTCGCCACTCGCGTCTCCGTAGGTTGTAACTTTGGCCCTGTTCCTGCGCTGCCCGTTGGGTGTTGGTCTGGACTATTTTGAAGATGTCGTGGAGACGGGTTGCTCTGTCGTTGGCTGGCTCTGGTTCCTCGCCTGGTCCTATGGTCATAGCCTCGTAGAGGGCTCCCGGTAGTCGTGGTTCCCGGCCCAGCACTAGGAAGGCTGGACTGAACCCTGTTGCGTCCGAGACGCTAGTGTTGATGGCGAGGCTCAGTTTTGCCAGAAGGTCATCCCATGTCCGCTGGTCTCCTTGGATATATTGCGCGATTATCGTCTTGATGGTCCGGTTAGCCCGCTCAGTGGGGTTCTGTTGTGGCGTATAAGGGGCCGTGTGTTCGAGCTCCAGCCCAGCCAACTTGCAAAAGTTCTTGAATGACCGACTGGTGAATTGAGTGCCGTTGTCGCATACAAACATTCGGGGTACTCCGGACCGACTCACGATGTGTTCCCTGAAGGTTTTCTCCAGTTGAGCGGTGGTAGCTTTGCGCAGGGGCACGAGTTCACCCCATTTGCAAAATGCGTCGAAGAACACTAGAAGCATCGTGTTGCCATGCTTTGACCGGGGAAGAGGTCCCACGAAGTCCGCCCACAAAATACCAAATGGGCCCTTGGCCTGGCGGGTATGCATGTATCCGGCGGGTTTGTTTTGGCTCACCTTAAATTTTTGGCACTTCTCGCAACGTCAGTAGTACCTCTGGGCCACGCGTGTTGCGGTTTTCCGGATCCCAAGGTGTCCGGCCGTAGGATGGTCATGACACTCCAGTAGGACTCTATGGCGATTGTCGCGGCCGACGCAGAGCTTCCATTGGATAGGTTTTTCTTCCTCCGAGTGATTCCCCGGTCGCCTGTAGATCTAATCGTTTTCGATGATGAATTCCGAACACTTCTCCGGCTATTCCTGGATTCGTTTCAACAACCGACTTATCCATGGGCACTGGGGCTGGTCTTCGCTTACTCTTTGTAACGAGTCGATTGGTTGATGCGACAGGGCGTCGGCGACGGTGTTTTGGCTTGCCCGTCTGTAGTGAATGTCGAAGCGGTATTGCTGGAGCTCTAGCGCCCAACGGTCGATGCGGTCAGTCGGGTTATCGATCGTGTTGAGCCACTTTAATGCCAAGTGACCAAGTGACGTAATGACGTCAAAGTGGTACCCTTCGAGGAAATATCGTAACTTTCGGATCGACCAGGCTATCGCCAGACACTCCTTCTCCGTAGCCGAGTAGTTCTCCCCAGCTTGGACCAGGCGTCGGCTGGCGTAGGCGATGTCCCTTTCTTCACCGGTCATCTGCTGGGTCAAGACGGCTCCGATGCCATAGGCTCTGGCGTATGTTTGCAAGGTGAATTTTTCCGAAAAGTCGGGGCACGCTAGCACGGGGGCCTGGGTTAGTTTCTCCTTCAGTCTCTCGAACGCTTCTTGTTGTTCCTCGGTCCACTCCCACTTCTTGTCCTTCTTGAGCAGGCTTGTCATAGGTTGGACCATCGTGGTGAAGTTCGGGACGAAACGACGGTAACACGAGGCCATCCCTATCCAGCGCCTCAACTCCCTGATTGTGCTCGGTGGTGCCAGTTCCTGTACCGCTGCTATTTTATCCGGGTCGGTGTGGATCCCTATTTCGCTGATTACGTGGCCGAGGTAAACGATGCTCTTTTGAAATAAACTGCACTTGTTTCGGTTCAGCCGGAGATTCGCCTCTCGTAAATGTTCGACGTGTTCTTCCAGCATCGACCCGATGACGGTGATGTCATCAAGATAAGCGAAAGCGTAAGGTTCTATTGTCGGTCCGATGATACTATCTAAGGCTCGCTGGAAGGTTGCTGACGCTGAGTGTAGACCGAATGGCATTATTGTCCACTGGAAAAGGCCTTTGTTAGGAACGGTGAACACCGTATACTCCCGGCTTCCCTTGGCTATGGGAATCTGCCAATAGCCGTTCTTGAGGTCCAACGTTTCGATGTAACACGCGTTGCGGGGCTTCTCCAAGATATGGTTTATTTTAGGCAGCGGATAAGCGTCGGGTATCGATCGGGCGTTGAGCTGGCGAAAATCCACACACATTCTCATCTCGCCCGTCTTCTTGCCCACCAGCACAATGGGTGCGCTGTGGGGGCTCTTTGAGGGTTCGACTTGTCCGGCCTGTAAGAGCTCGTTTACTTGCTTATCGATGATTTTCTGCATCGCCGGGTTCCTCGGAAAACACCGATGTTTGATCGGTTTGTCGTCTCTCATGGTTATCGTGTGCTCCGCAATGTGGGAGATCCCTGCCAGTCCCTCGAACTTGGCCAGTTCTTGTTCCAAGAACTCGGCCACCTAAGGGGCGGGTGCTCGTATGGGCCTTGGGGACGGTTGCAACGGTGACAGTTCCTCCAGTTGTGTCGCAGTGATGTGTGCCAGGATAATTTTTTTGTAGTCTATCAGCTCAGTTCGGAATGGGATCCGTTCCCGAGCTACCACGGCGTCGGCTAGGGGTTCCAGTTGGTAATCCATGGTGACGTTCTCGCGGTGGTCGTCTCGTTGCGCCTGGACTTTGCGTTTGCTTGCTGGTTCGTCTCGTTCATATTCTTTGGATGCGTTGGCCACCTGGTGAGGGTGAGCCGCTGGTTTCTTCGTTGTCGTTCGTTTCTTCCTGTTGGTCGGGACGCTGATCCCCGTTGATGATGGTTTCTCCAAGTCTTTTATCGTGGTGGATGAGCTCTTCGGCGTTGAAATGACGATTCCTGTCTATATCACGGTGTTTGGCTCCCAGTGAGACGAGCTGGCCCTTGACTGATCCAGCGGAGACACAGCTGTCGCTGCCGAAGCTACTGTGCGTGGTGCAGAATATGGCTTCCAGTGAGACGAGCTGGCCCTGGACTGAACCAGCGGAGACACAGCTGTCGCTGCCGAAGCTGTCGTGCGTGGTGCAGAAGATGGCTCCCAGTGAGACGAGCTGGCCCTGGATTGATCCAGCGGAGACACAGCTGTCGCTGCCGAAGTTGCCGTGCGTGGTGCAGAAGATGGCTTCCAGTGAGACGGGATGGCCCTGGATTGATCCAGCGGAGACATAGCTGTCGCTGCCGAAGCTACTCGTAGCTGGCGTAGCGTTGAGGGTGATTCTTGGTTGAATGAGCTGGCCCTGGATAAATCCAGCGGAGTCGCAGCTATCCCTGACAGAGTTTCTCGTCGTCGACGAGGCGTTGTGGTTAGGTCCTGAGTGTTAAGGCTGGCCGCGGGGGATCTCGAAGTAGCGTCGTTCCTGGTGTCCAGGCTGAACTGCGTCCTCCTGGCGGGGGCGGCAGTGTTGTCCTGTCCTGTTTCTTCGGTCGACTTCGGTTAGGCCTGAGTGCCGGTGCGTCGGCGGGTGTCGTGGTCGAAGACATTGTGTCAATTGGAGGGCGAACGGTGGTGACGGACGGGTCTGGGAGCAACTTTAGCTGCAAATACGCTCGCCCGCAGTGGATCCTGGCTTGGATGCCGCACAGGAAATCCAAGCCCAATATGATGTCGTCTAGGATGGTCGGCAGCACAAGGAGATATACCTGGGTTTGTTTTCGGTCAAGGCGTACCACCGCTTTTACTGCCTGGGTAATCTCTTTCCTCGACCCATCCGCGAGGCTGATACGGGTTCTCACTGCCCGTCTGTTCTCGTCCGTCTCTAGCGCCTCGGCCACCCGTTGGCTGCTGAAGGATGGGGTTGCGCCGGTGTCAAGAGTCGCTGACCTAGTGCTTCCGTTGATCGTTACCAGCGCGGCGATCCTTCCTTCCGTCAAACTCAATAGGTGGGCGTCTCCTGTCCAGGGGTGTGAGTCTCCGTCCGTGCCACGGTTGAACGGAGACCCGATCCGTAAGAAGATTTTCGTAAATCCGGTCCAACTCTTGTTCCTTAGAGTATCGCGCTCGCTGCATCATCAGGCGTAAAGCGATCATGTAACGATTCTTTGGGTCTCTGAACACGGATGCGGATCGTATCTTCCAACCGCTGGAAGTATCGCGGAGGTAGGAAGAAGTCTAGGAATTCCTTGCGGAAATCCGTCCAGCTTTGCGCCTGCATGTGGAACCATCCTGAACCATCCCTCTGCCTTTCCTGTGAGGAGGCCAGATATTGCGCGTGTCAGCTGTTCGGGGCTCCCTCCATATGACACGACCCGTTCCTCGAGCCGCTCGATGAACGCCAACGGGTCCGTGTGGCCGTCGAAAGTGAGTCCCCACTTTCAAAGCTTATCCGCCAACAAAGAGTACGAAATCTCGCTGCTGGCTGGCCTTGAGATACGTTGACTCTGGGCAGATTGATGTTGGTGGCCACTTCGGATGACTAGTGGTTCACATGCGAGCCGGCGGGGCCGCTCTCTGCTCCCTTTTTTGTCGAATGGCATTTTGTCACCAAGGCTTAGGGCTTGCGCTGGATAGAGAGCGACGATCTGGTCTCGTCGCCTCTCGCTTACTTCGGTCTCTGCCGCCGTCGCTGCTCCTTCTCTGCCGCCATCGCCGCTCTCAGCTCGGGGTGGGTTTTTTGGCGCGGCTTCAGGGAAGGGGGACTTCGTTCAGCTATGGTCATCATGCCGATAGTGGGGCCTAATACATGGTGCCGGTTAATCTGGGACCTGATACATGGGGCCGGTTAAACTGGGACCTGGTGGTATTTCCTCCCTAGTAAAACCTTCTGTTTGCTTTCCCTACTAGCTAAACTATATTTCTAATAACCCTTAATTCTAATAATAATTATAAACTAAATAAGACTAATGGTAAATGAACTAAAGATACGTAAATAATAAGAAAACTTTGGGTAAAACGCCACTTACGAGGGCTGCTCGGTCTTAGAAAAAAAGTAACAAAAGGTTTGGGGCTCCGCCCCGCTTCATCTCGCCGCTGTCTGATCTACCGGCGGTATCTCCTCCGCCGGAGGGCGGTGTGTGCGTGCCAGGTGGCGTTGTGAGGATCACTCCATCACAATAGTTTGATGATATGGATATATAGAAACTTAATAAACGCTTATCAAAAAGGAAAATTATTGGTGAGTGACAAAGAATATTGTGGCTCAATAGTTTATAGGTTTACCCTGAAAAAGTGATTGAAATTGGTGAATTTGACGTAAATAATATAGAATACTTTGAACATTTTTAGAACAGGGAATAGAAATTTTGTTAGTAGGTGCTGGTAAAGTGCGAAATGTACCTAATCCCTGGATTAAATCTTATCTTATGGTACAAAAAAGCCTAAACGTTGAGTTTATGACAACAGATGCAGCGAGCAGGACCTATAATATTATAATATCGGAAAATAGGTTTATTATCGCTTTTCTTTTGACAATGTAACATGTTTGAATTATTTACACAGAGTTTTTTCATTAGTAGCTTAGCTGCAGTGACTTAGGGTCATTTATTATATGCCAGAGATTATCATATCTGGGTGATAGTTTGTCTCATCCTTCTTTTCTTGGCATTGCACTTGCTCTGATTTTTAGGATAAGCCCATCAATAAGGAAAGCAGGACACAAGACTCAAAAATTGAGTCAAGTGCATTGTAGAAAATTGGTGTGCCTATCGTAACGTCAGTGCACAAATACAAAGCGGACCAATCAAAATTCCTAATGAGGTTATTAAGCTTCGCAAGGTAGGTGGCCTACCGAGGTAGCCTACCCGACCGATCCGTTACGGTTTGTCCTATATCGAGCGACACTTCGAAGGTAGGATGGTAGGAGTCTTCAGGTATAGTGAGCGGTGGGACTCGAGTTAATAAGCCTAAGGTCGGATCCGTTACAAAGCACAGATCAAGCAATCGACCCAGGGAATTTTTAACATGGTTGACTTGAGACAGGGATAAGTCAAGTAAGCCGTCTATAACATCATGTCGTGACATAGGCACTAGGTTATTAGACTCGTTTACCGAAGACCAAACAGTTCCTGTTAAGTTGAAGTCACCAAGAACTATCATATGATCTTTATCAGATAGCGAGGAAGAAACAGCGTTTAAGGCGGACAAGTGCTGCTCGTAAATTGCGATATCCGAAGAAGGTGGAATATACGAGCATGTAATAAAAACTGAAAAAGTGGGAAAAATCAGTTTTACACACAGGAATTCCAGTTCTTGTTGAATCTGGACTTTAAAATGTTCTGACGTGAAGTTAAAGTCCAATGCAATCAGAACTCCACCTGCACGTCGAGACGAACGGTCATTCCTAAAGGTTGTGTACCGACCTGCCATAACTTCAGAACTGAGAATTTCCGGCTTTAACCAGGTCTCGGTGAACACAATTACATGGGATGCAAATGCAACGCTATCCCGATACAGAATGCAGAGCTTACTACGCAAGCCTCTAACATTCTGGTGATTAAGAAAGAGGAAGTTAGTTTTTTGGACGGGTGGAGGTTGACTGGGAAGATGAGGATGAAGCATTAATTTAGGAGTATTAATTTAGCATTGACGTATTAATTTCTTTAAGCTTTAATAGATTATAGTCTGCTGATACTATACTAAAAATTTTAACCAATATACATAGACTTATCATCAAGTTTAATACTGATGTACGTATTATTAATTCACTATTTGATGACACATTAACTCTTGATCAAGGTGACATAATATTGATTTTTCTAAATTATATATTACTGTTACTGTTAAATTAATATTTAAGTTGCATTAATGGTTAGTGCCTTAAATTAATCAAAACCTTGCCCTAGTAGAAGGAATTAACATTAATTTCCGTTAGGCTAGAATTTTTAGTTACCTAATTTTTACAAAAATATTGATATGATAAGATTCTTCCTCACATATCGTGCTAACCGATTGCTGAATTAAAGAGTCGATAACTTCTTAATAGGATTTCTCCATCTACCATACCAAAACTTTGACCAGCCATTAGGGAACCTGTGTCAATATCTCCCTTAATTACTGCTCTTCTTAACGCTCCCGCCCAGAATTTTTTCTATTTCAAGCTGACAATCTTCTTTTGAAATTTAACCTTTTTTTATACTTGTCAATTTTATTTTTGACATTTTATAAAATCATCACTTGTTTTATTTGCTATTGATGTTATTGATTAATTGAATAACTGAAAAATCAGGACTTAGCTATACGAAGGTACTGCACTACGTACAAATGATCTTATAAACGCTTATTTAAAATTTTTTGTGAGCAATTGCTCATTAGTGCATACAAATAATGTTCCTATTTAACAGCCGCTTGTTACTATTTCATTTCAACGCATCCACCCCCATTTTCACTAGTCTTTTTGCAAGGCTTAATGCTGGTGGATTATCACATAACTTTAATACCTGCGCCCTTGATTTTTTCTATACTAGTTTTTCTATATAAACCACCAGCAAGAACTAATGGGTTACTTTTATTTCAATGCATACATCTACCAATTCGCTCAAATTAGATCAAAAGGCTTGTTGGTTGATTTTTGCGTCCATATGATTTCTGTACTGGAAAAATCTGGAAACATCGCATCGCATGCGATCACAAAATGGACTGTTTGCTTACAGTGATAACAAATCTAGAAAAGTTTGTGGGAAAGGGAGGAACACAGTAACTGCAAAAGCTCTGTGAATAGAATATATACTGAATTTGATTTCACTGCTAATCAGTAAGCTCTTCATATAAAATCCAGAGTAGAGCATACCAATAAAAAAAATTGAACTTAAAAAATTAATGACTCTTAGAAGAAGAGGAAAGCTCTAATTAACACTTTCCAATTTGATTTTAATTTTTTTTTTTATATAGAAAAAAAAAAATTTTTGTTTCATTTTTAATATTATTGTGGTACATACACATTGTGCAGCATCCATTGTTACAAATAAAGTCTGATATGAATATCTTCTGATTTTATTATTCTGAATGGCTCATCTTTTTGCCATACGTTGTGTGACAATATAAGTGTACAGAAAAAACCGCACATAAAAAATCAGTAACCCTCTAAGCACGCCAGGAAGAATTCCACTAACTCTATCGACAAATCCTAACCTTATATCTATATCTATATCTATATCTATGTAGGGTTGTTAATTAAAACAATGTTTATTAGTATGAGTGTAATGAAGGTTTACAAGAGTTTTTGAATATAATAATAGTGACCACTTTCGACGGACAACTGACAACTTAATCTCACGACGGGGAACAACTCAATGATCATCGTTCGGCTCTCTCGCGTTGGCTGGCTCTCGCTGACGACGGCTCTCGCGCTCTCGCTGACGACCGCTCTCGCGCTCTCGCCATCGGGATAGGGTACGCGAGCTCACGGAGGGACCAGACTTCTTACATTCGGCCATCCTGACTCTCGTCATCCGTCCCGGATGACAACAGCTCCTCGTTCTCCTCGACAAACTTCCACAGCTTTAGATTGTCACAGCTAGTCGCTGTCACACTTGGTCCTTCGACGTCCAGGGCTGCTTTCTTTACGTCGTATCGGCCGTTACGCTTGACGCTGATGATCTCATACGGACCCAGGTATGAGCTAGCCAGCTTACGACCGGCAACAAATTGTTTTCGCTTAATAGCGACGAGGTCGTCCAATTTATAGCCATACTCGACACGTCGTTTCTTGTCGAAGTTGGCCTTGTACGTCTTCTGCGCCTCGTGAATGTTGTGCTTGGCTTCGTTTCGCAACATAAGACGATCGTCGTTGAACTTCTCTACTAGCTCCTGATTTCTGCTGTGAATTATACAACTTATACAGTTAGATATAAAATTATTTACCTTCCCCTGTAGGTGGGGGATGGTAAACTGCTGCTGTTCGTGGTTCATCGTTTTTCGTGCTGCGAAGTGACCGGTATAGCACTCCATCTGCTTCGGGACGACCTGTACTTCGTTTCCGCCAACTTCTTTGTAAAGTTGTCCACCTTTTATCTTGTAGTTCTCATCAGCACCGTCTTGTAGAACTCGAACATTTTTTTTGATACCATCGTCGCTCTGCTTTGCCTTCTTTAACCGTGATTTAACGGATGTAACGACGTAGACTTTGGAAGAACGGCTTGTAGATTCCTTATGCTTCATTTTGTCTGCTGCTCGATGTTCCATATCCAAGTTTAAGTCCTGCAAGTGGAGCACCCACTGCGCTACTTCTCTCGGTATTTCTAGCGTAGCTTCAGCTTGTGTCAGTTTAACATCTGGAGATCCCTTAACCTTTCTTTTGATACATCGGCGACGCTTTGGCTGTGGCGCTATATCGGTGATACTCGTCTTTGCTGCTTCCACTCCTTCGTCTTCCTTACATTTCACCTGATTCTGCTTCTCTTTGACCTCTGTTTGCTGTGATTCTGTTTCCTTATCCTTGTCCTTGATAATTTTTCGGTTTTTCTTCTGACTGTTCGCCTCCTCATCGCCATGATTCTCTCCGCTGGATTTCTTTTGATTTTTGTGTGGAGCAGCGATATTACCTGGAGTTTCGATCACATTATAAACCATTTTATACTCTTTTTCCGACTTTTTCTGCTGTTCCAGGCCTAAAAACGAGACTCCGTTCGCATCGGCCATAAGCGTGAACTTCTTTATAAAATCGTAGCCCAACAGTCCATCATACTCTAACTTATAGTTTGGAACCACTAGGAACTTGTGCTCGGTTCGCAACTGATCTACTTCTATTTCGGCGTGAAAGAATCCAATCGGCTTTATGTTTTTGTTTCCTAGGCCACGCAAAGTTGATGCACTTTCAAGCATTTCCACATTGCTTAACTTTTTGAACACGCTTTCCTTGACCAAGGTCACATCTGATCCCGTGTCAACCAGGCACTCCACCTCGAATCCGTTTACTAGAACTGTCTTAAAGCGACGGCTGTCTATGATTACATTCACTCTTTCAGCCTTTTTTGGACAATTACGGGAGATATGTCCACTCTCGTTGCAACTAAAACATTTGGTATCAGCCGTACACGACATTCTTCTATGATCCGGCGAGCCGCAATTGAAACAATATTCTTTTTTCCCTCCAGCCACCGATGTTTTATTTATGTATGCACCAGGGTTTGAGTCATTGCCGAGTTTTCCGTGAACTAGTTCGTAAATAGCATACTCCTCTTTTAGCGCTTTATACGACTGGCACCGATACATCGCGATTTTTAACTCGTTTTTGATTTGCATTCCGTTTACGATATACCGCAATACCGCTGCTTCTTCAATATTTCCGACGCTTGCCATCTTTTTCATGCTCAGCATATATTCGTGGAATGTTTCCGACTTCTGCATTTTCCGATTTCGCAACGATTGGTGGATATCCGCACTATTCGTGTTGCTTTCAAATTCGTTTATTAATTTTTCTTTTAAATCGTAAAAATTGGACACGCACTCGGATTCTAAGAACAGCTTTGCCGCGCCACACATTTTGCCTCTGGCCTGAACATATTTTTGTTTTTCCGACAGCTCGTAAGCCTCTGCATTATGTTCGAAAATATCAAACCACTTTTGCACGGGGATAGAGTATCCATCAAAATCGCTTAAGATTTGTCCGAAATTATCAGCCGATATCTTTCCCTGATTCTCTCTGCGCTCATCCACTTCTATTTTGAGCGTCAATAGCTGCATCATTTTCTGCATACTGGCGTTCATGTTTGCAACGCCTTCTTCTTCCATCTTTTCGTTCTTTTCTACTCCGATTTCACACTCTTTTTCCACGTCCGACAAACTTTTATCCAGCAGCAGCAAATTCTCTCGTTCCTCGTTCTCTCCTTCTACTCCTTTCTCTTTCTTTGCCGGTGTACGTCTGGTTCTTGGCATCTTCCTTTTCGTTTACTGATCGTGTGTATTGCGCGCCGACACAAAACCAAAACCGACAACAGCAACGGCGACCGAATTGTTCTCTTTCGTTCTCTTTTCGTGTATTGCGCGCCAGCTCAAAACCAACACCAACAACAGCAACGGCGACCGAACTGTTCTCTTTCGTTCTCTCGTTCCTCGTTTTCTTTCGCGTATGTCTATGATCGTGCGTACCGCGCGCCGGCACAAAATCAACACCAACAACAGCAACGCTGACCAAATCTGTCTCTTTCGCTCCTTTTTTCCGTTTGTCGTGTGTATATGCACGACGCCACAAACGAACAACAACCGAATTTCACAACGACTTTTCGCTTTTTTGGGCGAATTACTGTAATTTCGCGACTGTTCAACTGCACAACTTTACAACTTTAGTTGAAATTACAAGTAAAACGCACCATCAACTTTAGACGACTGAGACTGCTACACTTTTACACAAATCCGCGCATTCAAAACTGGACGAGCCCCCAAATGTAGGGTTGTTAATTAAAACAATGTTTATTAGTATGAGTGTAATGAAGGTTTACAAGAGTTTTTGAATATAATAATAGTGACCACTTTCGACGGACAACTGACAACTTAATCTCACGACGGGGAACAACTCAATGATCATCGTTCGGCTCTCTCGCGTTGGCTGGCTCTCGCTGACGACGGCTCTCGCGCTCTCGCTGACGACCGCTCTCGCGCTCTCGCCATCGGGATAGGGTACGCGAGCTCACGGAGGGACCAGACTTCTTACATCTATATCTTCATATCTATTTCCATGACATAAGTAAAATATAAATGATACGGTTGTAAACTAAATCATGTGTATGCTGCATTAGCTGATCCAAATATATGGCTATCATATCAATATCCAAGTTTTAAAATATTCTCTATTATTTACGTAAAATTCACTATTGAGCCACAGTATTCTTTGTCACTCACCAATAATTATCCTTTTTGATAAGCGTTTATTAATTTTCTATACTTAAATATCATATCATCAAACTATTAATTGTGTATTACATTCCTAGTACTACTTGACATTCTGGCAAATTACATCCTTTTTGGGGCTCAAGTGCTGATAAAACTTATTCTATATCAGGAAAATGTGCTTATTGCAGTCTCTTGAAGATAATTTCTTGTCTCTTTAAGAAGCTTTAGCAAATCAGCGTCTTCATGCCAATCAATTGATTGAGCAAAACCTTTCAAACATCTTAAAAATACTTATTTTGTACTTAAAAACTTTTCTTTAGGTTTTATAAGCACAATAATTTTCTTTAATGCCTTTAACAAAGACTGGCCTACTATCTATGCTTGCTGAGCACTTAAAGCTATTTAATTTCCATAACATACATACATAAATATACGGCTGGTACAGGTAAAACAAAAATCCTGATAGATAGGGTATGAAGGGAATCAAAATGGACCAAAATTAGTTTGATACTGGGATCCAGAAAAAACAAATATACTCCAGCGTAACGCACTGGAATGATATCATATGGGAAGATTTAACTAAAGTATCCATAAAATCAGATTTAAGTAAATGAGATGAAAAAAAGCGTTTCATCCATTATCATTAAAATCAAGCTAGAAGAATTTTCAAATGCAGAAGAATTAATAAAAACAAGTACAAAACATAATATTTTCCTATATGTTTGGACGTTGACGTGCAATGACTGCACCATCAAGTGGCCCATGGGACACCAGCCGAATGCTGTTACGCGCGAATCCCAGGCCAAAACGCAGCCCTCCTCCCACCCAACCGACCGAGGGGCAGGAGTGTCATTTTGGTGATAAACATTATTACAAATGTCTGCTATATGTTGCACTCACACGTGCTAAAGAAGAGCTGTACATTTTAATCAAAGATCCAAAACAAAAGGGTTCTTGGTATGGCCTGATAACTTCATGTGGAGCACCATATGAAAAGAAGCAGAGAAACTTGTGTGCGATATTTAAAGAAGAAACAGAAATATCATGCTTAAATCCAAACTACACTACCCTATTTATATAAAACGTGATTATATTGCTTCCACCAGGTTTAACAAAGTCAACAGGATAATTATAAAAGGGGGTATGATTATTCACAGCATATTGCAATACCTGTCTGAAATCGAAAAAGCAAGAAGAGGAATTGGGAATCGAAAAATCATTTTGAAAGCATAAATGTTGCAGATAAGAGTTAAATCTATGATAAGATGTTAGCCTTTGATAGAAAGCATTGCTATTTATTCGACTTAGAGGGTAAGTCTGAAATTTCACTTAGTGCTGTTATTAAGAACGAAGCGGTTGTAGTGCGATTAGATAGGCTATGCATAATACAAAATAAGTGTGTTGATGTGCTCGTATGGATCAGCTTATGCGTTTGGTATGAGTGGGTGAAATTATGAGGTTCTGGGCACAAAAAGACGATAGCTCCAGGATACCTTTAGTTCAATTTGACAGACCTTCACGAGTAAAACACAACAATGTGAACAGGAATCAGAGTAAAAATATCAACACCAGCATAAACAGCTCCTGCATCAGCTACACCAGCTCCAGAACCAGGTACAACAGCTCCAGAAACAACTTAGATATCAACTACAACAACTCTTTTAACAGGTACATCAGATCGTGTATCATCCCTGTACCTGTACTGTACCTGTTCCAGCACATGTAGCGTATCCAAACCAGAAATAACACCAGAAAGACAAGAAACAGCAAATCACCCCACTTTTGAAAATTCGTTTGTTCTTTGTTCGTTCACACTTGCCTCACACCTCCTTAACGATCAGCCTGTTTTACGACTATTTGTCTCGAGCTAAAGATCACCATAATGTGCCTACCCCACCCACGTATTGAGTCAGAACTATCACTCGGGATCGGGAGCATACTGAATTACCAACTCTCCCAACTAAAGATCAACATAATATGACTATCCCAGCTACAAATTGAGCCAGAATATACTACTTCATAGATATGTTCATACTTGTCATAAATTTAATACAATTTTTAAAATAAACAATTGTTTACACGGAAATTACTACTTTTTCCATTTGAATAAACAGATAAAACCAAATCTGCTTCCCAACATCTGTAATTGTTAGGAACATCCCTTCCTCTTTCTTCTAATGATTTACTTTAGAAAGGTAAACAGGTATTCTATGGGAGATCCCTCCCTAACCAGCTGGCGAGGTACCATCTCGTCTTTCCAATATATAATTTATGCTTTGGCTTGTCAACACAATGATCATTCAATAAACCTGTTCTCTGATTTACTCGACTAGAATAGCACGAGCATCTAGCATATTATTGGGCTTTTCCTAAAACATTAGTATTTGGAAAATATAAGGTAGCATTAGGCTCTCCCTGAAAACGAGCTGAGAAATTTCTATTATCTGATGTGACCCACTTCATTCAATTAGCCACTCACTTATACATTTAATTTAACAACTCAATGACTAATGCGCAGGCGCACATGCTCAAAACATTCCTCAAAAAGGTACAATAGCTGCAGCAGCAGCACATCATTACTTAATTAATCGGTAGCGCCTACCTACCTATTTTCATGTTTACTTACTCTCTCCTGAAGACCCAAGCAGCTAAACACCAACCACCTTCATAACCATGCGCAAAACTCACACAGCTCAGACCTATTTCCATATATACAAACCGCCTCCCAAACACTAGCAATCTCATACGCATGCGCAACCAACCATCGTCATGCATGAGCACCTGGGTTGTTTGAAACTAAACCATGTTTATATTATTTAGATCAACCAGATAGAGCATATAAAATCATTAGCTTATGTTTAGGGTGTACATTAACATTAGTACTTGTACAATAGCTGCAGCAGCAGCAGCAGCACATCATTACTAAATTAATCGGTAGCGCCTACCTACCTATTTTCATGTTTACTTACTCTCTCCTGAAGACCTAAGCAGCTAAACACCAACCACTTTCATAACCATGCGCAAAACTCACACAGCTCAAACCTATTTCCATATATACAAACCGCCTCCCAAACACTAGCAATCTCATACGCATGCGCAACCAACCATCGTCATGCATGAGAACCTGGGTTGTTTGAAACTAAACCATGTTTATATTATTTAGATCAACCAGATAGAGCATATAAAATCATTAGCTTATGTTTAGGGTGTACATTAACATTAGTATGGGGAAAATGGGATGTAAGGGATGTAATGTAAGGTAGCTACATTAGGCTGTCCAAAAAAACGAGCGGGGAATTCCTATTATCTGATCTGACCCAATTCATGCAATTAGCCAGCCCTAAATAAATTTCGCTTGACATCTCAATGGCTTGTGCGAAAGTGTACGTACTCGTTGGCTGTGGAGATTGAAAATTTGTTGCATATAATTTTTCTTGATCATGCTCAACAGTTGAAAAATATTCACTGTTTTGTAAAGGAACATGAAAATCAATCATTTATTAAATCTCGTTATGGGGCTCATTTAATAATATGTCCGAGACCGAGCAGACGCTAAGGATTTAATTTCAAAGTTATATAAACGTTTGATTACAAAAACTAGAAAATAGAGACACAGACACACTTGCATACATACATACATACAAAAACATATCTGATGAAACACAAAACCAGTTGTAATACAATTTTCTAAATAAACAAATACTTGTCTGAAAAACAAACCAAAAAATATCTATTCCATTTTTCTTCTTACCTTCTTTTCTTTTGAACGGTAGCAAAAACAAAAACAAAAACCAGGTACCACCATCAGCATCTACCCTCCCCAGATACCATTATAATAAGAATTCCCTTTGACTACCTAACAAAAAAGTATTCTGTGCGGCGACCCCTCCCTCCCTAGCAATCTACTGACGTGCCATCTAATCTAGCCTCTAAGATCTATCTGGGTTGCTACTGATCAGGTGCGAGTGTAAGCAAAGGTACACATGTTCAACATATTCCTTTATTATCCTCTTTACACACATAATCAATCAATCCCCAAACCTGACACGTTTTTTAGCTCCCCACACCACCAAACCTGACCCTTTACCGATCATTATGGGTCATTAAAGAGCTCCTCCCACCCCAAACCTGTCACTTTGCCGATCATTAATCACCCCCACCCCTACCGCCTTTAGCTAATAATGATTGATTAATTTGGAACCCGTATTATCATACTACTTTCATCCATTGGACAGGTGATATCTAGAAAAAAAAATTGGCAATTAGTTAAAATCATTAGATATTGATCCCAATAAATGAAACCAAATTCCAGAATACAAAATTATTTTTTTTTAATTTGCAACAGCTAGTGAAAAAGCTCATAGGCCTAACATCTGTAGACCCCCCCGTTATTGTACAATAAATAATACATTCGTATTTTCAACATCTACAACATAAAATTACAAATTCTGTATCACCCAAACCTCTCTGGAGATAAGACGTGCTCAAATCAAATAAACACCGCTAGGCAAACGCAAAAACTTATCAGCAAACACACGACAAACAAACATCAATCACAGAAGCGAACCAGAACGAGGGGGAACGTTGTGAGCCGCATCTACGGCTGCTATACCCGGTACTCAGTCATCATATATGTATGTGAGCTTGTTGTAATTTATTACATGTTCGCAAAACGGACAAATCTAATTTTAGCCAAAAAAGAAAAAAAAAGTTAAGTCGAACCATTTCGGAGATTTTTATCTATTAGATGTTTCCATTTTTCCATTTTTGTTTACATAAGTTTTTTACATCTGTCTTATATACATGTCTAAATCTACTTCCTACATATACATACACGGCTGTGTGCGAGAGAGAGAGGGAATGAGTCTGCGCTTGGAAGGCCACTGAAATTTCATTTGTTCCTTCTGGCTGCACTGATGATCCGATCTGATCCAGATTCAACATAGATAGATATGGTAATTTTCAATGATTCTGCGTTTTGGTTTTAGCGTATCTTCAAAATTGTAGATTTTCGTCCTTTGTTGGGGAATTAAGGGTGCGTGGCCAAATTTTGAAACAAGTTCGTCTCGGTTTGATATCACTGGAGCTTGAATAGAAAGCTTTGTCATGCCTAAGGAATTTGCTCGCATGTGCGAGCGAGATGGAGTTTAAGAGGATGATTGAGTTCGAGAGCATTGATTAAAGCTCCAACTTTGTAGAGCAGAGCATTTAGAGTATTCAAAATCTAAACTAGGTTCAAAAGGGGACTGCTAAGGATTTTTGCTTATTTTTGCTTTACTTTCTGTTGATACAATGGGCTTAAACGCACTTTTGGTTTCCATAATTATGCAGATTTCTTTCCGACTTTAGCCTTTACATTTTTGATTAATTTACTTTTTATATTTTATCGTTACCATTATATTTACATTTAAGTCTCATTATATATATACAAATTTTTTTGTATACACATATTATTATATCTACTCTTACTAACGTCCATACCTTTTATAGCTAGCCTTATCGGTGCTTCCCACCATTGTCTATTTCACTTGCACATTGGCCAACTATATATTTCTAGCTAGATAATATAGCTCAGATAATAAATATTAATAAAGTACCAAAATTATTCCTTCCTTTTCACTAAATAAATGTAGATTAAGTAAAATGGTTTTTGAAGGAATCTCTGATGACGAGTTTGAACCCCAAATCTTTTAGAAAAAGTCATGTTTGGCCAGAGCGGGCAGAAAAGTTCAGTTTTATCGAGTAGTGTTATAGGCAGTGGTGCGGCCTAAAGCAAATTCTTATATTAATGTTTTTTATTAGCAATGCCCACTGTAAAAATCATTTGTTACCATTTATGCTTATGCGTGGCAGCGCCTTCTTTCGTCTCTTCATATGGCTTCTATCGAGCAGCCCGGGGCTGCTCTAACGCTTTTCTTCTATAGTACTTTATCGCTCTCTTCTAATCTTTGCTGTCGGTTTAGTCGGAAACTGATCTTCGTAGACATCAGAATATACTCGTTGCATAGGTCTTGCATTCTTACCGTCGCACAGTGGGACATCAGACGAAAAGAGGTGGCAAAAGTAAATAAATTTGTTGAGCGCTTTGGATTAAATGAATACACGCAAACACAAAGAATTTCTCAGAGCTTTCAAAAATCAATATAATCAGACTTTTAGCTTAGGAGATATGAGCATTCAAAGTTGAAAATTATTTGAGTATGCACAAATGTATTCAACTATTTATTTTCACTTGCTGCATCTTTCATGATGAATTAAAATTAAACTACGTTACGTCTGATTCTGTTTTTTATTTTGTTCTTTTAGGTACATTCATTGTTTTAGTACTCATTAAAACCCTGGTCTGTTGCATAGACAGTTAAAAAGGAAAACGTATTTTCCAAGCCATCTAATTTTGGGCTGTTCTTTAGCTTCGAACTGACTGTAAATTATGACTTTAGTATTTTGGTTCACTATATTTTATTATAACAATAATTATAATGATTACTATAATAATTACAACAATAATTATTAGACAGAGCGTTAGCCCTGAAGTACTTTTTTAGACTAACTGAAAGTTCCGCCCAGCTGCAGCTCGAGGCCTTTGCCTCTGTGCAGCGCTGTCGCCAAAGTGCTGGGTCAGCATTCTGGCTGGCCGGCGGCGATCACTCGCTCCGCTCCGTGCAGTTGCTCTTGAAGTGCGCGGTCAGCGGATTCCCTGTTGCGCGTGCAGACCACCGGATATGGCTTGCAATTCGGCAGTTTCTCTTTGTGAGAACCGAATGTGTTAACTTCTCCCCCCTTCAAATGGTCGCCGTCCCGGGGACCCGCTCGTTCTACATTGCTGTTGGTTTTTGGTTTGGCGTGACGTCCGGCCCTCAGATAGTGGTAGCCGAGCCAAACAGTGGAGCACAGCAAGAAGGCAGCAAGTAGGGCGAAGGAGTTGCTGAGGAGGGACCCCAGTGTAAGTCCTTTTCTGAGGGTCCCAATATGGTGGAGGTTGTTTAGACTCAGCTCGTGGAGAAATGGGAGGCTTAGCCGGTTCTGGTGAGCCGTGATGTTGATTATGGCCATGGCTGACACAGCAGTTTTTTTCATTGAGCTTCCTAATTGATTTACGAACCAAGTTCCGTTGAGGGCTACCTTGTCGGAATAGGTTACCAGGTAGGTCCCAGATATTTATTGGTCCCGCCCTTGGTCGTCAGTTATGGTCACGTTGGCATCGTTCACAATGAGGGTGCCATGATCCACTATGGTAACTGGATCCAGGTGACCTGGAAGCGTGGAGCAGTGCGTAATAGTCCCAGAAAATATTTGTTGGGCGCAGGTGTCATTTTGGAGCTCCCTGCAGAAGGTGGCGCCGACCGTCGTCTTGCAGTAGCCGATGTTGAGGTTTCGCGTTGTGCACTCGGCGACTAGGTTTCCATCTTCGAAGTCCAGGATCTTGTTCTGGTGCTGAACCGGATAGACCGTTATTTTCTAACATTTAAATTTAGGATTAGGGAATTTAATAAGAAAGTGTAGAATTTCAGAATTTTGAAAAGCACTTATGCTAGATACCTCTAATAATTCTATCAAGCTAACGTCAATAGGCTGTCTGTCCCTGAATTCCGCCCAGAGTTTTATCCGCTCCCAGTCGTTAAAGTCGGGTGTGCCGGCGATGACTTTAAGCGCTGCCCCTATTAAGTTAATACCCCTAGCGGCCTTATGGTGGATTTTTAGGTTAACCACCAACTTGCGAATATTTGTTAGGTCCGTCATTATAACTGGTGTCCTGTGGTCGTCTGTAAATGTCTTCGTCATTGTCTCCGTCCGGTCAGCGTAGTCTTCGTAAGTTCTCATGTTCGTTGAGTGCTGTAGGTATCCGTAGGACTCCCAGATGACTATTTCGTTGTCGTATATCGGGATATAGTCTGCGTTCGTGTAGTCGTTAAGTTTTACCGTCGCGTCTGTCTTAACAGTCATAAGTACAAAAACTAAGATATATTTCCTTAACCTAGAAAGATATAAAAAGAATAGAAAAAGGGGTCAGAAATCTCGCGAAGATGGTTAACGTAGATTGTCCTTGTGGACCACCCTCATCTTAATAAGAACCATGGTCCCCAGGTCTGCTTCAATGATTCCCTCTGAACATAGGGGCGAGAGCTTGTGTTTAGAAAAGCTTTTTCACCAACTTGATAGCTCTTATAGATCCTATCTTTGTTTACGTGGTTAATGGTTCTTTCTTGGGCCTGTTGAATTTTTATACTAATTCTCTTTTCGAATTCCGCGGACTTTGAGTGGACACTTTCTATGGGTTTTTTATTGGTTACTGAGTGAATCGAATTGTTATATTTGTTGGTTGCCAAAAGAATTAATTCAGTAGTATCGTTTAGGTTTATTTCTAATATCAGGCATCTGGCTATTTCTGCCAAGGTGCTATGAAACCTTTCTACTTGACCATTTGAGGTGCTATGTAGGGGCGGGGCGTTGGAAATGGTGATATTGAAATGATTTAGTAGAATTGATTTAATTGTTTCGGAGTTTAACGATCTTTCGTTATCGCAATAAATTGTTTTTACTTTTGGAAAGAAATTTATGATGTATAATAAAGGGGATTTTACGTCCACAATGGCCCTTGATGCGATGACCTGCACCGTGGCAAATTTTGAGAATTTATCAATGCACGTAAGAAAGAGGGTTCCATCTGTTAAAAAATGTCGATGTGAAAGATTTTTCCTACAAAAGAAGGTATCGGTGTTTCTGCTACCGCTTGCCTAGATGGATGGCGCTTGTATTTTGCCATTGAACAGGTTTTGCAATTCAAGGTTGCCTCTGTTGCTAACCGAAGCATTTTAGGGAAAAAGTAGTCCCTCAATATTTTCTTTACGATTTCTTGTGCTGCTCGCTGAGCCCTGCTGTGTTCTGTTATGGTAATTTCCCTTTGCTCAGTTGTATCTGTTATGTCCTGTACGAAGCTTTTCGTATACTTGAATGAAGTGCTTGGGAACAATTCAACTAGTCGGTGTTGGATAAATGCCAAAATCGGTAGGGTGCAATGTATTGCGTTAACTACCTCGGCATTTACTACATCTTGCAATGTGTTAAACAGATTCTCCAGGGTAGAAATTTTTATTATATGTCTCACCTTGTTTTTGAACAAGATGAATGTGTCAACCGAGGAACTGTTTCTTTCCTCAATTATTATTTGGTTTCTGAAACAGTTTACTGGGTTGTCCGTTGTGTCTATGGTGTATGTTAGTGACTGTTCGCTGTGTATGGTTGCTACATCTGATTCTTGCTCGTCCTCTAAGACGTTTATATTTTGGTGAGACAATGCGTCTGCCACAAAATTTTCCTTCCTTTATAAACTAATTTTGCGCCGTGGTCGTCGATAATCCCCTTCCAGCGCTTTAATTTCGCATTAGGGTTTTTATCTGAGACGGCAAAGGTAAGTGACTGGTGGTCGGTAAAGATTTGCAAGCCTTTTACTCCGTATAAATAATTTCGGAGGTTTTTCAGTGCCCAACCTATGGTGAGGAGCTCTCGCTCGTTGGTTGCATAATTTTTTTCATTGTCTCGTAGGGCACGTGATATCATTGCAATGATCATCAATGCATTGTGATCGGGCGGCCATTTTGAGATAGTACCGCTCCTAGACCAAAGCCTGATGAATCCGTTGTCAAATCGAATGGTCTTCCGAAGTCTGGATATGAAAGCAAAACGTACCTTGCTAACCCCAGAAAGGATCTGAGTTCGAAAAGCGTTTTTGGTGGGGGAAATTGTTTTATGGCTCTGACCTTTTCAGGTGAAGAACTTTTGAAGAACTTTGACTTTTCTTGTGATACTCTCATGCCTGCCTTTAAGAGTTGTGTTAAAACCCACTCCACATCTTTAACATGGTCTTCCTTTGTTTTGGAGAATATTATAACATCATCGACATACACGTAGCATATCTTTGAGATTCCCTCTCGTAGGACATCATCGATGGCCCTTTGGAAAATGCTTGGGGCATTCTTAAGTCCGAATGGCAATCTACAAAATTCGTATTTGCCGTTGTTTATTGAAAAGGCTGTCTTTTCCCTGTCCTTTTCTGCCAGCTCTATCTGATGAAAGCCTGACTTGAGGTCGAGCGTCGTAAAAAACTTTGACTCGCCCATATTTGACAGTATTGTCGAAATTGTAGGGATAGGATACCTATCGTCTATGGTTTTTTGATTTAGTTTCCTAAAGTCAATAACCAATCGTTTCTTTTTAACCCCATTTTGGTCGGTTCCTTTTTTATCTACAACCCAGGTAGGGTTGTTATATGGAGACTTGGATGGCCTTGGTCAGCGAAGGCTCTATGATTTTTTACAATCATTTTATCAAAGGTAGTTTTAATTGCCGGAGGAAAGTCTTCATCATCAATTTTTATCAAGTTAACATCTTCTGCCTTAGTAAACTGGATGTTTTCGGTTCCGTTGCTAGTGTGTAGAACATTTCCGGTAAAATCGAGTTTCGCATTCACTTGTTTAAGTAAGTCGAGGCCGATAATGCCGTTAAAGTCTTTAAGGTCGTTAAGAATGAAAAAGGGTGATTTTACTTTGAACATCGAAACGAGACATTTTTTATCTATTTTAGTAGAGCCATGGATCGACTTTACTGTGAAGGGTTTATCCGCTGCCACGATGCCTTTCAGCCCCGGGAGTGGAGTAATTTAGTTTTTAGAGGTGCCTGTGTCAAGTAATAGTTTTATTTCTCTTCCTGCTACCGTGCGCGTAATGGAAGCAGGGACTTTATCCTAAAAAATTGCAAGAGTCCTCTCTGTCCAGCTCATCTTCTATCTCTAAGACGTTTGCTTGAGCGACGGAGTCATAATCATCATCGTTGGTTTTTTCTTCCGGCTTGAAGTTGATTTTTTGCTGAGACCGTGTAGACTACCCTTTTTGCCATGTTGTGGGTTGCCTAAACCGGGAGGAGGTGTCAACCTCCATTGGCTCTGGCGCTGTTTGGCCTACTGTGTTATTGTGTGGTTTTTGTCTAAAAGAACTACCTTGGTTGTTGGCTCCCCTTCGAGTTCTGACGAAGTGAGGGGTTTTTTTTTCCCTTTCTTCCCTTCGAATTTTTCCACCCTGCCTGTCGCTCATTGTGTCGGGCGAAGGTAGCCGTGAAAATACTTCTATCGTTACTTGATTCAGCTTCTTGAGCTAACGCCAATGCTGATGGCAAGTCCCTTGGCTGTGCTGGAAAAACGGCTATTTTTAATGATTTTTTTAAGCCAGATACGAACGAATGTTAAGCGTCATTTCTGTGCTGTTCATTGAGAACGGCCGCTGCGGCCGCGTCGTGTGTCATAATTGTTTTGTTCGTTAGAAGCGTTAGCTTTCTTTCTATCTCATCATATTATTTGAGCAGGGGTAATTCTCCCTGTCTCGACAAACTTAGCTCCTGCTTAATTACGTGTGTCGGAGTCTTGTCGGCGTACGTGAAGTCTAAGCGTGCTAATATGGCATGGAAATTAAATACCGTGTTAAATGAGGCTAATACAGCAGCCGCTGGGCCTCTTACTTTATTTTTTAGGATTCCGACAGCCTGATAGTGTCGACTGCTGTCTTCGTGAGGCTCAAATTCCTTGTAGGCCGCTGTAGCAGCTTGCCTCCAGGAACATAATTTTCTTGCTTCCCGTCAAATTCTGGGCAGACTTAACCATTTCGAGGGGTTCAATACATTCTTTCCCTGGCACTATTCCTATCTCCTGGAATGTCTGAATTTTCGGGGTTTTATTCTTAAGTAAACTTAACTCCTCCATAATTGTGGTTTGTTTTTGATCGAATAGGTCCTGTTGCCTTTGAAGTGCTTCGGCTATGGCGGCCTCCATAGTCGCAATTTGTGCTGCCTGCATTTCTACCGCCTGTTGGGTTTCTGGGTTAAGAACGCTGGCTCAAATGTGTACTGCCCTACTGTTCGATGGGTAGCAATCTTCTTCGATTTGATTCTGCCTTTCCACTCTTGTTTCCAAAAGTTTTCTATATTCTTCTAGATATTCTTCGTCTGATGAGACGTTGCCGTTGTTCCTATACATGAGTCAGTATTAAAAAGGTTATGGGTGCAACAAAATTCAATCAAGAGTTTGTTGAATATTTCTATCTTTAGTATTTGTTTTTTTTTTTCTCACAACGAAAATTAAAAATCAAATTAAATTTTTTATTATATAAAAAAAATTGTAACTCTCAAAAATATATTTTATATTTGGTGTGCTTTTATTTTTTTTTTCTCACAATTTAACAAATAACTTTTTCAATTTTTAAATCTCGACAAAATTTATTTTTGTAATATTTTTTACTGGCGAACACTTTGGACAAAAAGCCTACTCACATGTTCCTATATTTATTTTATCGTCGAGGTCTGTGTTTAGCCGACGGCTTTTGCCGCTACTGGTACCGCCGCTGCCGTTGCCGCTGCCGCTGATATTAACTCGGAGGGGCGAGTTATAGTTCCCTTTCTCAGCTTCTTCTGTTGGGGCGAGGGGAATTCCTACAGTTCGTATGTCGTATGGGATCGTATGTCGTATCGGATCTTCTGCTTTTCTGCCGTGACCTTTAGGTGTTGCATTGCGGTATGATGGGTATCCCGCCAGTGGGATTGGAGTTTGTCCACGAAGGCAGGGTAGGTTTCCTCGTTGGGTGTTGGTCGGCCATACAGCAGCTCACAAGGCAAACGGATCTCTCGGCCGAAGGTTAGTTTCGCAGGAGAGAATCCGGTGGCCTCATGAGGGGCGGCGCGATAGGCCCACAGCGCCCACGGCAATCGTTCGGCCCAATTTCGTTGATCGTCGGCTACAAATTTGGCCAGGTAGCTGAGCAGCGTGCGGTTGAAACGTTCAACCATTCCGTCGGATTGGGGGTTGAGCGGGGTAGTTCGGGTTTTCTCGACGTCCATCAATCGCAGGCAGGCTCGAAAAACTTCTGACTCGAAATTCCGTCCTTGGTCCGAGTGAAGGACGAAGGGTACTCCATATCGGCAAAACACCTCTTCCGTTAAAGCGCGTGCCACCGTTTCTGCCGTTTGATCCGGCAGAGCCAAGCATTCTGGCCCCTTTGTATAGTACCATATAACGACAGCTATGTAGCGGTTGCCACGGGCGGTGGTGGGCAAGGGGCCCATTATGTCGATGGCGATCCTCTCGAATGGGGCACCGATTGCAGTGGGTTTGAGCTTGCCGACCGTTCATCTGGTTGGACCGCTTCGAGTCTGGCACGATACACAGCGGGCACAGAATACTGCTATATCGGCGCTCATGCCGATCCAATAAAATCGTTTCTTGGCTTTGACCAGCGTTTTCTTTACGCCGAAGTGGCCTCCTGTGGGCGATTGGTGGACGCTTTGCAGGATTTCAGGTAGTACCGTGGCTGGAATGACAGGAACCTGATCGTCGTCTCGGCTTGTGACTGTAAGCACTCGATTTTTCAACTGTAAACGAGAAAATAGATGTCAGTAAGCTTTGACGTCCGGACTCTCACCCAAAATTGTACTCTTTGGCGTCCTCTCTCCTTGCAGAACCCATTCATAGACTACCGCGAGGTCCGGGTCTTTCTTCTGTTATTCGTCTAAAGGCTCTGGTACCACTCCCAAGTAGAGTACCCGAACAGCCTTTTCTTACGCTTTCTCGCAAACGCGACTGTTGTTGCAGGGTCGGCGAGATAGTCCGTCAGCGTTACCGTGGCGTTTCCCAGGGCGGTGCTGAATCTCCATGTCGTACTGCTGCAGTCTCTCGATCCGACGGGCGTCCTGGCCTTCTGGCTCCCGGAATGTGACAAGCCATTTAAGTGAGGCGTGATCCGTCCGTACGACGAATTTCTGTCCGAACAGATAATGGTGGAAGTGTTTGGTAGACCGGACTACAGCCAGTAGTTCTCTTCTAGTCACGCAATAATTGCGCTCTGCCGGGCTGAAAGTCTTGCTGTAGTATTCGATAGCTACTTCCTGGCTGTTCTGCATCTGGCTTAGCACGGCGCCAACTCCATGGTCCGAAGCGTCTGTGTCCAACACGAACAGCTCATTGGACTCGGGAAAGACTAGAATCGGGGCCATCGTTCACTTAGTTTTCAGCGTGTCGAAAGTCTGTTCCGTCTCCGTGGTCCAAGTGAAGGTACGACGAGCCTTTCTCAGCTCGTGGAGGGGTTTTGCGATCGTTGAGAAGTCGGGGATAAACTTCCGGTAGTATGAGCAGAGACCGACGAATTAGCGTACCTCCTTTTGGTTCTTGGGTCGGGGCCAATCAGCGACTTTAGCTATCTTCAACGTGTCCTAGGAAATTTACCTCGTTCTTGAAAAAGTGACATTTCTTCGGGCTCAGTCTTAATCCCGCCGCAACTAGTCGTTCAAAAACTCTTCTTAAGTGCTGCAGGTGCTCTTCCGCCGTACGTGAATGAACGATTATGTCATCCAAATATACGAGCGTTGATCTCCAGGTTGGGCAGGCAAACAATCCGTCCATTAGTCTCTCGAACGTTGCCGAGGCGTTGGTCAGACCGAATGGCATTACGTTGAACTCGAACAATCCAGCCCCCGCAGGCAGGGTAGTCGGAACGTCCTCCGTTCGCGGCAAGGGGTATGAGTCTTTGATCGTGACGTCATTGAGCCGCCGATAGTCCACGCAGAACCTGGTCGACCCGTCCTTTTTACGGACTAGCACGACCGGCGAGGCTGCTGGAGGGACGTACTACTCCGTTGGCGCGCATCTCCGCTAGCAGCCGCTCTACTTCTTCCTTCTTCGCTAGAGCCAACCGCCGTGGCGGCTGCTTGATGGTTCGTGATTGCCCCGTGTCGATGGAATGGTGCGTTATGTTTGTTCTGCCCGTCTCATCGTCATTTTTAGCAAAGGCCTTCTGTTAGCGACGGAGCAGTTCCTCAAGCGGCGTCCTTGCTCCAAGCTCGACGTGACTCAACAGCGAATTCCACTCTATGGGCTCCTCCGTTGTATGCGCCTGCTTAGATGCGTCTTCTGCCGTGCCGTCGATGCCTGTCTCAGGCTGAGTTGCATGTCACTCCGAGGTGAAATGCGTGTCGCCACCGTTAGATAGAGCACGTTCTCCTGGATGGAGCTGGTGACGTGCAATGGCACCGTACCCCAGGCGAACTTCAGGAGTAGCTTGCCCAGGTCTACTGTGGCTTCGTGCCTGAGGAGAAAGTCGACTCCTAGGAGGCTAGGTGGGGCACCATCCGCAAGCAGGAAATCTTGTAGCACAGAGCGGTCGCCGATCCGTACAGTTGCAGAGACGCGTTGGGTCGCAGCAAAGGTCTCGGATGTCGACCCGCGCTGGACTACGTGACAGGCTGTGGTTAGCAGTGCTTCCTTCACGTCGCGTTTATTGAGCAGGGATACGGAGGCACCTGTATCTACTACCATCCGCACCGGGCGATTCTGAAAGGAAATCACACAATGTAAGCTTTGTTCACACATTGTGTTAACAGAGTACGTAGCTGTCGGTTCTTTGATGAGGCTCCCACGGTGGGCACGCCTGACTTGGCGGCCATCTTCAACTTCCTCATCGGCTGTGGGAGCCGTTTCATCGAAGGGCGACGCAGGTCCTCGGTCCGTTTCGATTTGGGTTTGATTTATTGGTGTCGACGGCACAGACACCGACGAGGAAGGGCCAATGGGGAAGTTGAGTTCCGTTATAGAAAGTGCCTCATCTTGACTTGGCACACCCTTCTCGTCATGTGCGGCATCATCGGGCCGCATTCCCTGCCGTTGCAGTGTCTGGTCATCGGTGTTTTGGTTGGGGGCTATATATGCGGCAGCCAACTCTCGCCCCGCGGAGCTGACTTCCACTAGTTTCCCGAAGCGACTTCCTCCAGCGCCTTTGGCGCTGGACAAAATGCTGCAGCCTCTCGACCCCGATGGCGAGCTATGGCAGTTGATCCCTGCGCGCTAGGGGCGTCAGCCACAAATAACACTGAGCGGCCGGAGTTTCGCACCCCCAGGGTTTGGAGTTTGATGGCCATATCCCGGGCTTCGGAGAGAGTCGAGGGCTTGCTGGCCAGCACGGGGTACTGCAGCGCGGTTTCACGCATGCCGTCAACGAATTGGTGCACCATGATGGAATTGTAGGTGTCCACTGAAGTGCCGGCAAAAACCACACGGCCCAGGCCGTAACCACGTCGGTGTCCGGGTTCACGGAACGATCGCGCTTTCTTGCTCTTCGTCTTGGCATTATGGCTTGAGATCTTTCCAGAATCTGATCGCTAACCCCACACCTGACACCAATGTAACAATAATTCGTGCTACTAGGCCGAGCGGACTTCCTACCAGGTTGGGGGAGCGGAAAGTTGAGGATAGGCAGCAGCTAAGACGTGGTTCGGGACACAGTTCACCGATTCCACAAAGTAAAAAGCACTTCGGATGTTCTTGGTTTTCACTGATTTTATTGTGCACATAACCTATTGTTCTAGACTTCTTATTCGCAAAAATTCATGTGTTCTCCTCCTCTTTTCTTCTTCTTGCGGGGTCAAGGTCCGTCAGCCGATCGAGATGACACCCAACTATCGATAAGGGCTCTACGGCGCCAAACTTTGAATACGACTTTTCGTTACAATATATAATGCACCCCTTTTTTTTACTTCTAAAGCATCCAGTTGCGCACAAGTAGCAGTGAATATAATTTATAAGCATAATTAACGTGAAAATGGCTATGGATAATACAAAGTTATTGGAGATATTTAGAGCTTCAAACACATTTAACGAATCTGCTCTTAATGAATTGAATTTAGTATCGGACAACCCCGAACAGCATACAAGTATAAGAAACAAAATTAAAAAAATGGGAGAGCGCATTCTATAAAACTGATCTCTTTGAAAGAAAAACTACAAGCTGGTTAATTGGAAACAGCTTGCTATATGATGGACCCTCCACCTACACAGGACGAGTCACAGGTAGACCAACAAAAACCTTGGATGATTGTTCAGATTATCCAAAAAGAGAAAACTTGTAGATGCAACAAGTCATATACGTACGGATCATTTATCAGAGGCACAAAAGGTTGTGTATTACAAAAGCTGTTTCTAAGCCCAGTGAAACTTGACAGGATCAAGGATAGCCGCCTGGAAAAAACCGCGACCTTCGTCTGCTCATTATTGCCCCCGTATATTATTCAAGTACGCCAAACAATCTTCGCAGTTAATAAAGTCCACAGTAAAAAATATTAAGAACCAGATTTCTAATATAAGGCCGGTAAAAATAATCAAGGAAGAAAAAACCGTTCATGTCAATTTTGAATTTTTTCTTACAATGATTGATGGAGAAGTACTTAACGAACTAACTAATACTAAATCTACTTTAAATGTGCGTTTTGAAAAAAAACCCAAAAGGATTTTAAAAATTTGGATGATTACATATTTGAAGAGGAAAATTTGGAATATGGTATTTCCCCACTGCATGCAAGAATAAGATGTATGAAGTTCATTTTGAAACTTGCATGTACTGCCTCAAAAAAGGAGATGGAAACACAAACGACAAACTCATCACAGACATTCTTTGAAAAAGTCGAAATTACTGCAGAAATAACTGGTGTGGATATTGACAAAATCAAAAGATTGGGTGTTCTATTGAATGTGTTAAACTGCAAGGAAAAAATTAACACCCACAAATTTGGTGAATATGCCTCGAAGACTGCAGAGCTGTTACAGGAAAAATATCCTGAAAAGAAGCTTACTACTACGCTTCATAAAATTTTGACACATGGTCATATTTTAATTGAACATCAGAGCTTACCAATTGGAGAGATGTCAGAGGAAGCACAGAATGCGAGAAACAAGGATTTCGAGAAATACAAAAACGGGGATCTTTTCAACATGTTAGCAGCCTCTTCAGATCCATATATTTCATCCATTAGACATGTGAGAACTAGAAAAAAATTGGCAAATAGTTAAGTTTATTCTATATTGATCCCAATAAATGAAACCAAATTCCAGAATACAAAATTATTTTTTTTTGTAAAATGAGATTGAGCAAAAAATAATAATTTAAAATAATTAGGTATAGTAAAATTGACTAATAAAAGTACTTTATCGATCCAAAAATATTTAAATTCAGCATATTACATAGAAAAATAAGCATCGGCAACAAAGTTCAACTTTGGCTTTTTATAGGTAAGCTTCTAAATAAAGAAGCGCAATGTTATCTTGCAGACTAAATTTTGGAAGATTTATATTTGAAATGCAGTTTATTTCATGAAGATATCTTAATTTGTTCGCAAGTTATATATATACAAGCAACATAATTACTTTCGCTTAAAACTACAAATAAATGTATATACATATATATGGAACCTTATCTACTACATTTTAATTTGCAACAGCTAGTGTAAAAGCTCATAGGCCTAACCAAAGACAATATAAATAGTAAGATGCCGAACGCCCATACAATTTCAATCGTGAGCAGCGCTGATTTCTGTGAATGCTCGAGTACGCGCTGACTCGCTCGCACGAAGATGATAAGAGAGAATGAGTTTGCATGTGTGAGTACACACAGAGCTGCAAGCACTTATGTGTGCTTATTTGTGCCGAGCTGCCGAATTTTGACGAGACGTAAACAAGACAGAAATGTATTTGCTGAGAATTGGGGAGGGGGGAAAAAAATTCGTTGGCGATTGACATTTGGATAATAAAATTGCATTATTCATTTAAATAGTAATAATAATATAATTCTTTAATATACTAATACTAATACTAATGTAATATATTTACATTAAATTTATGACCCATTTTGAACATTTGATATTAGGTATACAATTATTATGGTTTTAAAATTATCGAGTAATTCTATCCAACCTGTTCAATCGCAAAATCAACCCCTATAACGCAATTCGCCTTTCAAGAAATTGTATCAAATTGTCTTGTCTTCTTTGCACAAGTTTACGTACAAACGCACATACATGCATGCATAAGAACTTCAAAATTCATTGCTGTATAAAGTCGACCCACAAATACCCAACAGACATTTTATCGAATGTGAAGTCATTTATCACATAGATTATGTATTTTTACATAGGTACATTCCTTCATTATATTCGCGTATAGTACATTAAACAAAATTTGCATATAAGGGGTATACAAAATACTACTTTTTTTGTATTATGAGCAAGCGTCTTCAAATAGTGTCATAGTCTGCAATGAATTCTAAGGTATTCGGTATTTCGTTGAGCGCGGCGTCGTCAACAACCAATACAAACAAGCAGACCTAACATGTGTGCACACGTACAGTTGAATCTCAGCCTCACGTATGGGACGAGAGAGCGGTTCGTTCTCTTTCTCTCTGTCTATCTGTCTCTCTCTGTTTGTGAAAAGACATACGAAAAGACACCCAGCCAAAATGGACTCCAAAAATTTTGTATGGCGAGATTTATCTTACTATTTATATTGTCTTTGGCCTAACATTTGTAGACCCCCCCGTTATTGTACAATAATTAATAAATTTGTATTTTCAACATCTACAACATAACAGAGATAAGACGTGCTCAATTCAAGTAAACACCGCTAGGCAAACGCAAAAAACGTATCAGCAAACACACGACAAACAAACATCAAGCACAAAAGCGAACCAGAACCGGCTCTACTTTATACCCGGTACTCAGTGAGTATATATGTATGTGAGCTTGTTGTAATTTATTACATGTTCGCAAAACGGACAAATCTAATTTTAGCCAAAAAAGAAAAAAAAAGTTAAGTCGAACCATTTCGGAGATTTTTATCTATTAGATGTTTCCATTTTTTCATTTTTGTTTACATAAGTTTTTCACATCTGTCTTTTCTACATGCCTAAATCTACTTCCTACATATACATACGCGGCTGTGTGCGAGAAAACAAATTTTAAAACAAACTCGTCTCGGTTTGATATCACAGGAGCTTGGATAAAAAGTTTGGTTGATCTAGCTTTTATAGTCTCTGAGATCTAGGCGTCAAAAAATTCGATCGATTAATTTTAGCCAAAAAAAAATATGTAAGTCGAACCTTTTCGGAGATTTTGATCTATTAGATGTTTCCATATTTGTTTACATACATTTTTTACATCTGCCATTTCTACATGTCCTTATCTACTTCCTACATATACATACACGGCTGTGTGCGAGAGAGAGAGGGAATCAGTCTGCGCTTGGGAGGCCACTGAAATTTCATTTGTTCCTTCTGACTATATTTATGATCCGATCTGATCCAGATTCAATACTCTGATAGATATGGGCATTTTCTATGATTCTGCGTTTTTGGTTTTCCCGTATCTTCAAAATTGTAGATTTTCGTCTTTTGTGGGGGCGGAAGGGGGCGTGGCCAAATTTTAAAACAAACTCGTCTCGGTTTGATATCACAGGAGCTTGGATAGAAAGTTTGGTGGTTCAAGCTTTTATAGTCTCTGAGAACTAAGCGTCAAAAAATTCGATCAGGCATAGCGCCTACCCCTGCGTGTGAGAGAGAGCGAGAGGGAACGATGCATTTCGAAATGGTTTTCTTCATTGTAGCTATATTTATCATCTGATCTGATCCAGATTCAAGAATCTGATAGATATGCTCAATCTCTATGATTCTGCGTTTTTAGTTTTCTCGTATCTTTAAAATTGTGCATGCCACAAATTTTCGTCCTTGGAGTGGGCGGAAGGGGGCGGGGCGAAATTTTGAAATGCACTTGTAACAGTGCGATAGGACAGGAGTCTTGATACAAAATTGTGTTCCTCTAGCTTTTATGGTCTTTGAGCTATAGGCGCTAATGAAGACGGACAGACGGACGGACAGACAGACATAGCTATATCGACTCGGCTATTGATGCTGATGAATATATATATACTTTATGGGGTCGGAAACGCTTCCTTCTGGGTGTTACACACATTAATTTTTTGCACAAATCTAATATACCCCTATACTCTTTGAGTACCGGGTATAAAAATAGGCATACTCCCTCATTTTTCTTTAATCCTATCAGCTGAAATCAGAGCCATCTTAAATGCAATTATGTTTTGGCAAAACAGCAGAGAAAAATTCATTGTTTGTTCCGACTCCCTCTCATCCTTAAAATTTATTAGTAACATCAACAACAATAACCCCTACCCCACAATAATTAGATCCCTCCTTACCAAGACCGCCCCGAAAATAAAACTCCTGTGGATCCCTAGCCACTGTGGCATTAAGGGAAACGAGTTTGTTGACACCATAGCCAAAGCCACAAGAATGATGCCAATTCATTACACCCCAAATCCTAACACTGCAGACATAAATAAATTCCTAGCTAACAAAATAGCCCACCAAATCAAACTTAATATACAAAGCTGCAATAGATGGTACCGACAGCTAAACACTAATTTAACACACACAGAACACTTCTTATTAAAATGTAAAGGGCAAGCAAGAGACACTTGCAATTTGGATTTCACGCATTTAACAACTTTCGTAATTTTAATTGTGCGCCGTGTCTTTATTTAATTCGAAATAAATATTCGGCCGATCGGGGATAAAACCCATTATCCCCACAATCAAAATAATATAATTTCTCAAATTAACCAACACATACAACCACATTTAAGTTAAGATAAAACCATAAAGAAATAAGAAAAATAAGGATATGTAAATAAATGTAAATAGTATTAAATATATCTATATATAAGGTACCTCACCAAGCCGAAGACCTTAGCAGCCAACGCTTTAGACCTAAGTTAGATATAATTTTTAAATTTGTCTAATCTCATTAATATTAATAGTAATAATAACATTACAAATTAAAACCTAATTGCCATTTCAACCAGTGTCTTCGGCTACATACATATATACACCAGCCTCCCTTGCGTATTCCGGATTGAGCATTGCTGTTGTTTACAGTTCTCGTTTCTTCCCGTCTATTGCGCGTGGTGGTCCTTGCTTTATCTTCATCTTCTAACACTGCATATAGGGATTGTACATAGCTGTTGGCTTGCGTTTCTTGGTCGTTTTCATCTATTGTGCGCGTTACTTTTTGCGATCATCTTCCCGCTACAGACGTTTATTACGCGTGGTACTCTTCCTATCACACTACTATCATCTTCCCGCATTAAACGTTTGCTAAGTTTCGCTGGAAGCTGCGCGAACATGAATGCTGCTAACGGAAATCCAATGACCAGCGAGCAAAACACGTGTGAATTTTTTGAAGCTTAGGTTAGGTTAACCCGGACGTCCCTCAGCGGGGACGATCATAGGCCAGTATGGCCCGCATGTAAATGGACCTTTACGGGGGTATTGGTGAGGCTTGGAAGTCCTCGAGTATCGAGGAGTATTTAGCAAAGGCAAGTAATTCCCTCGGCGTCCTATTGGAGGCATCTTCTTGTGATGCCATCTCCGGTACGCCTAGGTATCTTATCCCTGGCCGTGAGAGAGCCGGGCAGTTGCAGTTGAGATGTTCCAAGGTTTCGATAGCCCCGGGTTCATCACATTTCCTACAGCTGCCTCTGTTGGTGATGCCTAGCTTGGCTGCGTGCGCCGCAGCCAGACAGTGACCTGTGAGTATTTCCACTAGCAGTCTACGGTCTTTCCGTGGAAGATGCAGTAGATAGTGAGCTAGTTTTTCATTACGCTCCTTGCACATGGTTCTCAAGGTTCTGCAAGTGGTTTTGTTCCTCCATCTGTTGTCGGTTTGTAGAGCGGCCTGCTTCTCTAGATCGCTTTGTAACGTTCTAAGGGAGATAGGCACATTTTCGGTTCTTTCGTTCGTCAGACCGACGCCTTCCTTAGCCAGAACGTCCGAAGCCTCGTTTTCTTCGATGCCCTGGTGGCTGGGAACCCAGTAGATTCGCACTGACTTAGTCGTGCATAGTGAGTTTAGGGCCTCCCTGCTTGCCAGTATACTTCTGGAACTAACTGCGATCGACTGCATGGATTTAATCGCCGCTAGGCTATCGACGAATATGTTCACCACGTTGTGTGGTCGTTCTATTAGCTGAGCGACCTCTGCTGCCTTCTTGATGGCGAAAACTTCCACCTGAAATATGCTGGTAGCTCATATATGACACCCTTATTTCGGGGTTTGTGCAATATAAACCCGCTCCTACTCCTACGTCCATCTTGGAGCCGTCAGTGTATATATTGAGGTGTTGAGTCTGGTCCCGTCCTCTTTTCCAGTCTTCAGGTCCCATAAATGTGTTAGTTTTGAGCTCGAGGCAAGTTTGGGGGGTCATGTAGTCTGTATGACTGGTCATGTCCCTCCCAATTGAACTGTGCCCGTATCCTTGGGGTGACATGTTCCTAGATGCAATCAGTCGCTGTGCTGCTTTGCCCACAGTCAGTCGAGGGTGGATGTCGAGGGGATCGGTTCCGAGTGTGGTTTCGAGTGCTATAGTTGGGCTTGACCTCAGCGCCCCTGTGATGCATAGCAGAGCCTGTCGCTGGGTCCTTTCTATAAGCATGTGGTACGTCTTCTTTTCAGTTGCTTGCCACCACACTAGGACTCCGTACAGCAGAGTTGGTGTCACCACCGAGATGTAGATCCAATGCATTAGGGCGGGTGACAGGCCCCATGTGCTGCTAAGCATCTTCTTGGATGCATAAAGCGCAATGGTGGCCTTCTTCACCCTTTCCATTAGATTGGGTTTCCATGCCAGTTTGCTATCCAGTACTGTGCCGAGGTATTTGAACTGTGTTTTCGGTGTTAGCCTTGTTTGGTTGATTTGGGGGGATCCATGCCGGTACCTTGTACCTCTTTGTAAAGAGGATGAGGTCCGTCTTGTCCGCGTTGATATCGAGTCTTACTTCTTCCGCCAACTCGCATATCTCCCTGAGTCTTCGCTCCATTATGGAGCTGAGGGTCGATGGACATACACCCGTAATTATTATGCTTATGTCGTCTGCATAAGCTGTTATTTTTGGGGCCTTCCTCTCAAATCTCTTGATGAGGTTGTCGACCACCAGATTCCACAGGAGGGGCGACAGGATTCCACCCTTAGGTGTGCCTCTGTGCGCTCCCTTTACCGTGGAGGCGGTGCCCCACTCTGATTGCACCCGTCTAAAACTCAGGAGGTTGATTGCTGGGTGTATGTGGGTCGCTTCAAGGTGATCCATTATTGCGTTCGTGGCTACGTTGCTAAATGCTCCGGATATATCTACGAATACTCCCAGTGCTTACTTTTTATTGTTGAGAGCTTTCTCGATGATAGCTACTAGCGAATGTAGAGCTATCTTCACCGATTTTCCTTTGGTATAAGCATGCTGGTTGGTTAACATAAGTCCTCCCACTTCCTTCCTGATGTGTCCATCCAGCAGCTTTTCCAGTGTTCTTAGCATAAAGGTAAGGCTTATCGATCTTTTGTCCTTTGGACTAATATGGCTCCACTTTCCTGCCTTTGGGAGGAAGACAACTATAGCTGTTCTCCATTGGATAGGGATATAGCCTGTGCTTAGACATGCCGAGTATATTGCGAAAAGCCATGGGATGATCGTCTCTTTGGTCGCTTGCAACATGGCTGGGAATATTCCGTCCAGTCCAGGTGATTTAATGCCCGCAAATGAGTCTATAGACCATTGAATTTACTTGTGGGTTATTAGATCTGTCGGGGGGGTTTGTTCCTAGGTTGCTAGGTCCTGTTGCGTTTCGGCATCAGTGACCTCGGTGCATCCCGTTAAGTGGGTCTCCATTAGTGCTGTCAGAGCCTCTTCACTGCTCTCTGACCACTGTCCGTTTAGCTGACTCTGTATAGTGGGCTGCTTTGAGAGCAGCTTCCTGATTCTTGCTGTTTCAGGCACTTTCTCGATGTTCGAGCAGAAGTTCCTCTACGAGCTACGTTGTTCTTGCGTATTTCCTTCTTGTAGTCCCTGAGTAGCGTTTTGTATTCTTCGTTGATGATCTCCTCATTCGCTACTCTGGCGAGTTTGAAGAGTTCCCTGAGGTTATTTCTCTTGAGAGAGAGGTCCCGTTTCCACCAAAGTGGTTTGGTTCTTTTTCTCGTTCTTGATGGCGGGCATGCTCCTTGATAGGCAGCCAGTAGTCCCTTGGAGAGGGTCTCTAAGGACTTCTCTATGTCTTCCGCGGATTTCACTGTGCCCTGATTCGCGAGCTTCGAGGTAACGGTCTTTCTTAACTTCTCCCAGTTTGTGTTCCGGGGGTTTCTATAGACTGTTACCTTCGGAAAGTATTTGAATTTGCACTTAAACTGAATGTAAATATGGTCCGAGAAGGATGGTCTTTCGATGACTCTCCATCCAGATACCAAGGTACTCTTTCCCGTTACGAGGGTAAGATCTAGCACGTTGGACGAGGTGGGACCTACGTAGGTGTATTCCTCTCGCACGTTTGCTACATCTATGTTAGTTGATAGTATAAAGTCTAACAGTGACTCACCTCGGTCGTTGATATCGGGGCTTCCCCACACACTGTGCAGGGCATTGGCGTCCGTACCAATGATGAGTTGTTGGTCTTTGGAGTCGGCTTCTTCCACCAGACTCCTTAGTTCTTCAGGTGGTGCCATGTAGCAGGAGGCTACCAGTAGGCGCTTTTCCTCACTCTCCAGCATCACTACTGTCAGGTCGTCTGTGCTGTAATGAGACATAAAGTAAGCGTGGATTCCCTTTCGTACTATTACGACGGTTCTATTCCTGCTTACCGATGTTGGGTAGAACGAGTTGTAATTTGCGAACTTTAGTCCGGCCACTGTATTGCCTGACGCAATCCAGGGCTCCTGGACCAAAGCTAAGTCAGCGGGCCCTTGCTCCATGGCTATAAGGAGCTCCGCCGATGCTACCTTGCTTTTATGCAAGTTGAGTTGCAGCACACTCAGTGTCATGGGCAGCTGGCCTACACAATTGCCCACTTTCAGCGGGCGATATGCGAACTAGACCAGACTTCTACTCCATGTTTGTCACCATCACCGCCAATCATACTGACTTAAACAACATAGAAGTTCCAGCATTTCCGTTCCTGTCTGCAGGATTCGGCATTGGAAACAGTTCGGTCGCTCGGATGACAACTATAGCGTGGCATTAGATTTGTTGGTAAAACGAATTAATAACACTAGCCAACACGACATTTCCGCTGTGGCCAAAATCTACTTTTTCTGATAGATTGGGGGATTAAAAAATTTTTAAGCATTAATGGTTTTCTTTTAGGCGTAATTTTTTTTTTAAAGATTTTTCGCAAAATCTGGTAATTTTTTCAGAGGTGGTGCTTTGTTTTTTTACATTACTTATGTATCATACATCTGGTTCTATTAAACTTTGCAGTTCTAAGAAGCTGATAAACGCAGCTATAGATCGTACAGAAACACTTTGTACATGCGGTTTAATGTCTGGAAATTATTGGGCTTTCAAATTCAAATTTGATCATTTTTTTACGGTATTTTTTCCGGAAATTTCGACTTTTAAACAGTGTTCAAAAATAGAAGTTATGAGTTTTATAAAAATCAAGGCCGAAATAATTTTTATATTACAAATTTTATTTTATTTTTGATTTATATAATAAAAATCATTAATAAAAATCATAAATAAAAACTTAAAGATAACAATTATTTCTAATTTTTATAAAAAACGAGGGGGAACGTGACTCACAACGCCGCGGCCTTACTTTATACCCGGTACTCAGTCAGTACATATGTATGTGAGCTTGTTGTAATTTATTACATGTTCGCAAAAGGGACAAATTTAATTTTAGCCAAAAAAGAAAAAAAAATTAAGTCGAACCTTTTCGGAGATTTTTATCTATTAGATGTTTCCATATTTGTTTATATACATTTTTAATATCTACATTTCTTTATCTTCTTCCTACATATACATACACAGCTGTGTGCGAGAGAGAGAGGGAATGAGTCTGCGCTTGGAAGGCCACTGAAATTTCATTTGTTCCTTCTGACTATATTTATGATCTGATCTGATCCAGATTCAATACTCTGATAGATATGGCCATTTTCTATGATTCTGCATTTTTGGTTTTCTCGTATCTTAAAAATTGTGGATTTTCGTCTTTTGTGGGGGCGGAAGGGGGCGTTGCCAAATTTTGAAAGAAACTCGTCTCGGTTTGATATCACAGGAGCTTGGATAGAAAGTTTGGTTGATCTAGCTCTTATAGTCTCTGAGAACTAGGCGTCAAAAAATTCGATCAGGCATAGAGCCCACCCCGTTGTGTGAGAGAGAGCGAGAAGGAACGATGCATTTCGAAATGGTTTTCTTCATTGTGGCTATAATTATGATCCGATCTAATCCAGATTCAACACACTGATAGATATGCTCATTCTCTACGATTCTGCGTTTTTAGTTCTCTCGTATCTTTAAAATTGTGCATGCCACAGATTTTCATTTTTTGAGTGGTCTGAAGGGGGCGGGGCGAAATTTTGAAATACACTTGTAATAGTGCGATAGGACAGGAGTCTGGATACAAAATTGTGTTCCTCTAGCTTTTATAGTCTCTGAGCTATAGGCGCTAATAAAGACGGACAGACGGACGGACAAACAGACATAGCTATATCAACTCGGCTATTGATGCTGATCAAGAATATAAGTTAACACATAAGAGATAACATATAAGAAATGAAGCTTGAATGTTCATGTGCCACCCTAACGTAGCGCATAAGAAATATGAATAATCATGTGCCGCCCTAACGTATCCAAGTTTGATACCCAAAACGCTGATGCAGCAAATGTCACCGTAGCGGGCGGCTCCCTAATACCATTGGCCACCAGCGGTCGCATGATTCTGGCGCATGTTGCATGGTCAGCATTTCCTGTTTATGCGCGGCCGGCTCGCCGGCTATGTTTCGGTTAGGTTCAGAATTAAGTTTCAGTTTAAGATTTGACAAATAAACCAACGGATCGTTCATACTTACTCCGACACGAGTCGTAAAACGAAATAGACGGCAGTCACCCTCTCAACATAATCTTCAATAGAAGACCTAGTTGCTGAACGGCAACCACCGCCCCCACCTACAAGAGCGGGTCACGGGAAACTGATCGCTGCCGCCGGAGCCTACGCAAAGGAGACCGCAGCTCGGACCAACTTAGACTAAAGATAATTGGCGCCCAACGGGATTTAGAATCCACGTCCCCAAGAAAAAATAAAATGTAAGTGATTGTTCGGAAAAAATAAAGCTTGTGAAAGAATTTCCCCTTCGCTGACTTGATTGCACATATGCAGACAAAACATCCCTACGCGTATTACGTCAACACTTGGAAATGGTAAGGCAGGGTGAAACCGATCTGATGGAATATTATGACGAGGTCGAGAGAAAGCTCACGCTCGTCACTAACAAAGTGGTGATGACTCATAACGAGGAGGCAGCTACCATTCTCAACGAGGAAATTAGGAATGATGCCTTACACGCATTCATAGCGGGCCTCAGGAGGCCGCTAAAATCGTTAGTTCTCCCTGCACAGCCCAAGGATTTGCCATCCGCCCTAGCTCTAGCTCGCGAGGCCTAAAATAGCATTGAGAGAAGCGCATTTGCCGCTACGTATGCAAAGGCGATCGAGGAAAAAAACCATTCAAGTGACGGCAATAGACAGGCTCATCGGGCCCAGGCCAGGCAAGGTAGAGGTCAGGAAAGGAACCCACATTTTGTGGGAAAAAGTAGTCAAAATAGGCAGCAACAGAGCGACCCTTGGCCAAAGCCAAACGATAAAGAGGCCCCACAGCAAAACCAAGTGCAGCCTATGGAAGTTGACCCATCAACGTCCAGGTTTAGGCAACAGACCAATTGGGGGAAACCACAGAGCGACGTCACACAAGGCGAAGCTCAGAAAACACGGAACACGTCAGATCGTGTATCGGGGCAGAGACGCCAACGGGTAAATAACATAGTACAGCACCCAAGGGGCCAAGGGCCCCTAACCAACCGAGGCCGCGGTTGCGGAAATTGACGAAGAAAGGGACTCGGCTAGCGGCAACGACCTGCTGAATTTTTTAGGGAGCGCTCCCAATTGCCGTTCGTCGAGCGACAGTTGGCTGGCAGAACAATAAGAATTTAAATCGACACTGGTGCGGCTAAAAATTACGTAAAGCCCGTAAAGGAGCTAAAAACGTAACTTCGGTCGACACTTCCTTCACCGTGAGCTCCAGTGAAATAAAAAACAAGTGCCTAATGCAGATTTTCGGGCTTAACGCCCCATTTTTTTTGTTAGACACGCTAAGTACGTTTGATGCCATTATAGGTTCCGATTTCACCAAAGTCGATGACCTGGTGGTCCCAGGCTCGGTAAAATCCGAGTTTAAAAAGATGATACTTAAGAGAATTCAAGTTTTTTCTACCTCTAACGTGGCGCTTCCCTTTAACACCTCAGTCGTCGCCACCATCCGTACTGAGAATGACGAACCAGTCTACTCGAAATTATACCCCTACCCTATGGGAGCAGCAGACTTCGTAAACGAAGGAGTCAAAGGACTGCTGAAGGACGGCATAATAAGACCATCTAGGTTACCCTTTGGACTAAAAAATGCTGGGAGCATTTTCCAAAGGGCAATGGACGATGTTCTACGAGAACAAATTGGGAAAATATGTTATGTCTATGTAGATGATGTCATCATTTTTTCCGAAAACGAAAATGAACACGTTAAACACATCGACACTGTGCTAGAACGCCTCTGCGATGCAAACATGCGAGTGGCCCCAGAAAAGACAAAGTTCTTCAAAGAAAGCGTAGAGTTCTTAGGCTTCATAGTTACCAGGGGTGGAGCCAAGACCGACCCAGAAAAAGTAAGGGCAATAAAGGAATACACTGAACCCAAAACACTGTTCAGCCTCAGGTCCTTCCTCGGGCTGGCGAGCTATTACAGGAGCTTCGTTAGAGATTTCGCGACAATAGCGAGACCCTTACCGCATTACTCAAAGGAGAAAATGGCACAGTCAGCAAACAGATGTCCAAGAAAGTTGCAGTTCAGTTCGGCGAAACGCAACGCAACGCATTCGACCGTCTGCGAAACATTTTGGCGTCAGAAGACGTCATACTTACCTACCCAGATTTCAAACTACCTTTCGATCTAACTACCGATGCCTCAGCAAGCAGCATTGGGGCGGTCCTGTCCCAAAACGGCAGGCCAATCAAAATGATATCGCGCACACTTAAAGATTGCAAAATAAACTACGCCACAAACGAAAGGGAGTTGTTGGCAATTGTATGGGCTATAGGGAAATTACAAAATTACTTATACGGTACCAAGGAAGTAAGAATCTTCACCAACCCTTAACATTTGCTGTGTCCGATAGGAACACAAATGCCAAAATCAAACGGTGGAAAGCCTTTATAGAGGAACATAACGCTAAGGTGTTCTATAAACCGGGTAAGGAAAACTTCGTGGCCGACGCCCTGTCCCGACAAGGCATAAATAACCTACAAGAAGAGCCTCAGTCCGATGCTGCCACGGTGCACAGCGAGCTCTCTCTGTCTTACACAGTGGAAACTACGGATAAGCCCCTCAACTGTTTCAGAAACCAAATAATTCTGGAAGAAGCTAGACAGCCTCTGCGGCGAAACTTCATAATTTTCGGCGGCAAAACCCGCCGCTTTATTCACTTTAACAATAAGGACTCACTAATTAAGTCAGTAATGGAGGTGGTCAATTGCAACGTCGTGAATGCATTCCACTGTGATGCGACTTTAGCTACCCTCCAACATGCAATGGTGCTGGAGTTTCCCGCAACCAAGTTCTGGCATTGCAAAAACTTCGTGAACGATATCACAGACGCAAGCGAGCAGGTGGAAATAATTACAACCGAACACAATCGCGCCCATAGGGCCGCCCAAGAAAATGTTAAACAGATCCTTCGGGACTACTATTTCCCGAAGATGACCAAACTTGCTAACGAGGTGGTTATGAACTGCAAGGTCTGCACCAAGGCAAAGTATAACAGACACCCAAGGAAACAAGAGCTGGGGGTCACCCCTGTTCCCTCATATGCGGGAGAAATGCTACACATTGACATATTCTCCACAGACAAGAAACTTTTTCTGACATCGACAAGTTCTCAAAGTTTGCCATCGTACAACCCCTCTCTTCCAGGGCTATAGTAGAGGTATGAGCCCCCATTATACAATTGATTAACCAGGACCATATATTGCGACAATGAGCTTTCCTTCAACTCCGAAACAATTACCTCTTTGCTCAAAAACTAATATGGCATCGACATCGTAAATGCACCCGCTCTACATAGTAGCTCCAACGGGCAAGTAGAGAGATTTCACAGCACTTTAGCAGAGATAGCAAGGTGCATAAAAATCGACCAAAAAGATTAAGGACACCGTCGAGATAATCATGCGCGCCACTGTAGAATACAACAAGACGCTACATTCGGTCACAGACCTGTAGAAGCAATCCATGAAGGCAACGACGATCTTAAATTAGCGATTAGAACCAAAATTGACAAGGCACAAAAGGCCAATCTCGACAGGCTTAACATCTCGAGACAGAACAGAATCTTCGAAGTGGGCGAAAAGGTTTACCCAAGGAATAACAAAAGACTAGGGAACAAGCTAACCCCGCTGTACACAGTAGAACGTGTACAAGCGGACTTTGGAACGTCCATTCTAATTAGGGGGAGGGTGGTCCATAAGGACAACCTGAAATAATCAAAAACTTTTCGTATTCAATTACTACAGATCTAAGTTACTATTCCCGCAGGTTTGCCGGAATACTCCTCCTACTCCGTTTTACTACAAATGCGCGGATCACCGACTTTTCTCATGCAAACTATATCCCTGTACTGGATGGGGATGTGTTTGTATGGGAACACCGTAACTACTTGAGGCACTCAACTAATCTGACCGAGTTCACGAGCATTATAGATGACACCGTTAAAATGTTCGAGCTGTTCCCGCATCCGCATATGCGAAAACTATTAGAGGTAGACATAGAACATGCAAAAAATCTGTTTTCCGCTTTAATGATACATCATAGGATGGCCAGAAGCTTAGACTTCCTGGGGACAGCCCTAAAGGTCGTAGCAGGTACCCCCGACGCGTCGGACCACGAAAAAAAAGAATAACAGAAGCACAGCTTATAGAATCAAACAATAGACAGGTACTGATTAACACAGAGGCACAGAAACAGATTAACCTTCTAACCAATGTTAATAAGATCTTAAAAGAAAAACAAGGCAACTTGGTGGACACCGCGCACCTGTATGAGACGCTACTAGCGAAAAACAGGATGCTAATTTCGGAAGTCCAAAATCTCATGCTTACGATCACACTTGCCAAAGCCAATATAATAAACCCCATAATTTTCAACTACAATGATCTAAAAGCTATTTTTACCGAACAACTCACAGAGGTCCCAGCAGTTAATTTGATGGGAGTATCGAATATAAGAATTTTTCAATCCAACACTATTGTTCATATTTTAGTAGAATACCCCCAGGTTAAGATTATCTGTAAGAAAGTCCTAATGTTTCCGGTAGCGCATAGCAACACCGTGCTACAAATGCACGACAATGTCGTGGCGGAATGCGACAAGGGGATCCTAGCCATCACCGAGTGCGCCACAACGAGCTTCGCTACATTTTGCAAGAGAGCAACGCACGACAGCAGGTGTCGCGAAGTACACGCCGGCGGTGCAGCGTCATGCCGCACGCAACCCAGCCACCTGGAACCTATCACAGTAGTGGACGATGGCATAGTCATCATAAACGGGCAGCAGGCAACGATCAGCGTTGACAATGGACCCATAATGACGACAAGAGGGGCCCAACTCATCGCGTTTGAAGACAGAGCCGTGATCAACGGCACCCTGTTCTTAAATGCTCAACAGAGCATTGAGGAAAGTTCCAGGCATCGCAGCTTCGCCTTTGCTGTCAATAGCGGGGCACGACGAAGTCCTAAGCCTGCCACTACTACAACGGATGCACGAGCACAACCTACGGGTCATACAAGAACTTAGAACCGACGTGACATCCGGTGGATCTCCCAAGACCTGGTTCATTGCAGGAGTGGCAGTCAGTCTCATGCTCTGTGGCCTTGTCCTATTGCATCAATACTGGAGTCGGAGAAACTCCTCAATCAAGTTGCAAAAGGTCATCAGGGAGATAGGCATTCCGAGGACGGAGATGATTTAAGGGGGCAGTAGTTAACACATAAGAGATAACATATAAGAAATGAAGCTTGAATGTTCATGTGCCACCCTAACGTAGCGCATAAGAAATATGAATAATCATGTGCCGCCCTAACGTATCCAAGTCTGATACCCAAAACGCTGATGCAGCAAATGTCACCGTAGCGGGTGGCTCCCTAATCCCATTGGCCGCCAGCGGTCGCATGATTCTGGCGCATGTTGCATGGTCAGCATTTCCTGTTTCCGCCGGAGCTAACGCAATGGAATACGCAGCTCGGACCAACACCACCTCAAGCCACCGCCCCCCGCTACCAGAGCGGGCCACGGGAACCTGATCGCTGCCGCCGGAGCCTACGCAACGGAGACCGCAGCTCGGACCAACTTAGACTAAAGATAATTTATATCTACTTTATGGGGTCGGGAACGCTTCCTTCTTGGTGTTACACACATCACTTTTTTGCACAAATCTAATATACCCTTTTACTCTTCGAGTCTCCTTTTCGGAGCCTCTATCTATTAGATGTTCCTATATTTGTTAACATAAATTTTTTGCATCTGCCTTTTCTACATGACTAAATCTACTTCCTACATATACATACACGGCTGTGTGCGAGGGAGAGAGGGAATGAGTCTGCGCTTGGAAGGCCACTGAAATTTCATTTGTTCTGGCTATACTAATGATCCGATCAGATCAAGATTCAATATTCCGATCTGATCCAGATTGTGATAAATGTGCTCATTTTCTATAAGGGACCGTAAATAGAAGTTATGGGTTCAAAAAAATTGAGGCACAAAAACGCCTCCCAAAAGGAAGGGGAAAATGGACATATGTTATTTTCGCACGGCAAATTAAAAAACAGGATAAACTTTTATTTGCAATTTTTTTGCTTAAAATTTTTTTTTAATTATTAAAATTAATTTATATGATAAGAATAAAAAAAGAGGGAATCTGAAAGCGCTTTGAAGGCGTTGCGTGGCCACTGAAATTTCATTTGTTCTTTCTGGCTATAATAATGATACGACCTGATCCAGATTCGGCAATCTGGTACATACGGCTATTATCCATGACTCTGCGTTTTTAGTTTTCTCGTATCTTAAAAATTGTGGATTTTCATCCATTGTGTGGGCAGAAGGGGCGTGGCAAAATTTTGAAATAGACTTGTATTGAAGTGATATCACTGGAGCATGGATAGAAAGTTTGGTTTCTCTAGCTTCTATAGTCTCTGATATCTAGGCGCTCATCTGGACGAATGGGCACAGCATCCACCACGGTGTGTGAGAGAGAGCGAGAGGGAACGATACATTTCGAAATGGTTTTCTTCATTGTGGCTATATTTATGATCCGATCTAATCCAGATTCAACACATAGATATGGCCATTTTCTGTAATTCTGCGTCTTTAGTTTTCCCGTATCTTTAAAATTGTGCATGCCACAGATTTTCGTCCTTTGAGTGGGCGGAAGAAAGCGGGGCGAAATTTTGAAATACACCTGTAACAGTGTGATATGACAGGAGTCTGGATGCAAAATATGATTGCTCTAGATTTTATAGTCTCTGAGATATAGGCGCTTATGAAGACGGACGGACGGCCAGACGGACGGACAGACAGACATAGCTATATCGACTCGGCTATTGATGCTGATCAAGAATATATATACTTTATGGGGTCGGAAACGTTTCCTTCTGGGTGTTACACACATCAACTTCTAGCACAAATCTAATATACCCCTATAATCTTCAAGAACCGGGTATAAAAATAACAGGTTTATAAAAATTCCCAAAAAAAAAAAAATTTCTTTAAAAAAAAATATAGTTGCTTAAAATATTTTATATCTCCGAATTTATCATACAAAGTCATTTTTAGCCACAGAGGAAAAACAAAGTAAAATATTGTCGAGGATGGATTTTTCAGGCACACATTATTGAGATCTTGACGCTTCAGGCTGCGAAACCTGGGTCAGTGGTTATGCTTCAGGGCTTTCGGACAAATTCAACGCTCGTATGCGTGCACTCCAATGTTTGGGCACTCCTGACCAGATCACAGGATGCATTATCTTGCAGGAGTTTCTCCGTAAGCTAGATCCAGCGAGCCAGGCAAAGTGGAGGAGTGATTCGAGGACCCAGCATTTGTAAGCTTTATTCCGTCGTGGGAAACTTTGGCCTTTGTCATTAGTGCGGCTGCTCGACCTCCTGGTAAAGTGGCGGGGGCTGACTTGCCATCGAAAAGTGCTCAAGCCAGGAAATACTCGAATGCCGAAAGGAGGAATGCAGGGCAAATACACCGTCGGCAAAACGCGAGAAAAGTAGCAAGCCCATCAGTCGACTGGCTGTCGAATTGGGCCTCGGCAGTGCTCCCAGACTTCAGCAAGGAGCAACAACAGGCGCCCCAACCGAAGAGGCAGCGCTCGCAGGAGGCGCCTGGACCGACTTCAAAGCGGTCTAGAATACTGACAAACATATCCTTGGCGCAGATTGCCAAGGAAAGGACGCTAATCGGCGTCCTTGACAAGGGCAGCGCGGAGGGGAAAATACCCAGGAGGCAGTGGAAGTGGGTGGATGGAGCATTGGCCGACCGCTGCTTCGAGCTCTTCGCAAACGACCCCGGGCCACCTCCAGTCTGCAAAGACATGGGATGGTTCCAGCATACAGGTATAAGAAACAAAATTAGCTCTATTCATTACAATATTAAAAAGAAATGGGAAAGCGCATTCCGTAAAACTGGCTTATTTGAAAGAAAAAATGCAAACTGGTTAACTGGAAACAGCTTGCTATATGATGGACCCTCACCCTTCACAGGACGAGTCACAGGTAGACCAACAAAAACCTTGGATGATTGTTCAGATTATACAAAAAGAAAAAACTTGTAGATGCAACATGTCATATACGGATGGATCATTTATCAGAGGCACTGTCAATCGTGTATTACAAAAGCTGTTTCTAAGCAAGCAAACCCGGTGAGACCTGACAGGATCAAGGATAGCAGCCTGGAAAAATCCGAAACCTTCGTCTACTCATTATTGCCGCCCTATATTTTTCAAATACGCCAAAGAATCTTCGGAGTTAATAAATTCCACAGTAAACAATATTAAGAACCAGATTTCTTATATAAGGCCGGTAAAAGTAATCAAGGAAGAAAAAACCATTCATGTCAATTTTGAATTTTTTCTTACAATGATTGATGGAAAAGTACTAACGAGCTAACTTATACTAAACCTACCTTGAAATATGCATTTTGCAAAAAAACCCAAACAGATTTTAGAACTGGATGATTCCATAGTTGAAGAGGAAAACTTGGAAGATGTATGGAAGTCATTTTAAAACTTGCATATACCATTCCGCGAGAGGGAGAATCTATTGACAACAGCACGACAGCTAAGAAAACACAAAACAATAGGAAACAAATTATTCAAGAAAAATTCGTGGATAAACTATCAGTGAAGGTGGACTGCCCCAAACAAGGATATGGAAGACAAACGACAAACTCATCACGGACATTTTTTGAAAAAGTCGAAATTACTGCAGAAATAGCTGATGTGGATATTGACAAAATCAAAAGATTGGGTGTCTGTTTTAAATTGCAAGGAAAACATGAACACCGACAAATTTGGTGAATATGCCTTGAAGACTGCAGAGCTGTAACAGGAAAAATATCCTGAAAAGAAGCTTCGTAAAATTTTGACACATGGTTAAATTTTAATTGAATATCAGAGCTTATTAATTGGAGAAATGTCAGAGGAAGCACAGGAAACGAGAAACAAGGATTTCAAGAATTACAGGTACATGAATACGTGCAAGATATCACGAAAACCCTAACATGTGACAACCTCTTCAGATATATATATTTCATTCATTAGACATGTGAGATCTAGAAAAAAATTGGCAAATAAGTAGGTACTCGAAGAGTATAGGGGTATATTAGATTTGTTGAAAAACTGAATGTGTGTAACACCCAGAAGGAAGCGTTTCCGACCCCATAGAGAATGTATACTCTTGATCAGCATCAATAGCCGAGTCGATATAGCTATGTCTGTCTGTCCATCCTACTGTCCGTCCGTCCGTCTGTCCGTCCGTCCGTCTTCATTAGCGCCTATAGCTCAGAGACTGTAAAAGCTGGAGCAACATTATTTTTTATCCAGACTCCTGTTCTATCACACTGTTACAAGTGTATTTCAAAATTCCGCCCCGCTCCCTTCCGACCACTCAAAGGACGAAATTTTGTGGCATGCACAATTATAAAGATACGAAAAATCTAAAAACGCAGAATCATAGACAATGACAATATCTATCAGATCAGATAATAAATATGGAATTGTTTGGACGTTGACGTGCAATGACTGCACCATCAAGTGGCCCATGGGACACCAGCCGAATGCTGTTACGCGCGAATCCCAGGCCGAAACGCAGCCCTCCTCCCACCCAACCGACCGAGGGGCGCTGCCGCATAAGGCACGACTCGTTAACCGAACCGATCGCGATCATGTAGGAAAGATAGATGTTAGACTAGTATTCGAAGAAAATTAGAACTAATCTAACTAAAGGAATTAAGCATGCATTAAAACTAGCGTACTCAACTTACAAATTCTAACTATGAGAAAGGCATGTGAGTAATAGTGATTTAAGAAGAGGAAGGGAATTAGTTGCCGATATGATATGGTGGAGGGAATCATAATCCTCATAAACTCTAAAAGGTTCATGCAAGGAAAAATTCGATCTACAAATCGGAAGGAACAACGGTATATAATTTCTAGTAATTCTAATAGGAATCGTGAAGTTTATGCGGCTCAACAAGTCGAGTAGATCTGATTATTAGTATAGCCAGAAGGAACAAATTAAATTTCAGTAGCCTTCCAAGCGCAGACTCATTCCCTCTCTCTAGAAACATCTAATATATACAAATCTCCGAAAAGGTTCGACTTAATTTTTTATACCCGGTACTCCAAGAGTATACGGGTATATTCGATTTGTGCCAAAAGTGGATGTGTGTAACACCCAGAAGGAAGCGTTTCCGACCCCATAAAGTATATATATTCTTGATCAGCATCAATAGCCGAGTCGATATAGCTATGTCTATCTGTCTGTCCGTCCGTCTTCATTAGCGCCTATAGCTCAGAGACTGTAAAAGCTGGAGCAACCTTATTGTGTATCCAGACTCCTGTCCTATCACACTGTTACAAGTGTTTTCAATCCAAAAACGCAAAATCATAGACAGGGGCCATATATATCAGAATGTAGAATCTGGATCGAATCGGATTATAAATAAAGCTACAATGAAGAAAACCATTTTGAAATACATCGTTCCCTCTCGCTCTCTCTCACACACAGGGTGGGCGTTATGCCTGATCGAATTTTTTGACGCCTAGATCTCAGAGACTATAAGAGCTAGATCAACCAAATTTTCTGTCCAAGCTCCTGTGGTATCAGAGCGAAACGAGTTTGCTTCAAAATTTGGCCACGCCCCCTTCCGCTCCCACAAACGATTAAAATCTATAACTTTGAAGATACGGAATAACCAAAAACACAGAATCATAGAAAATGACCACATCTATCAGAGTGTTGAATCTGGATCAGATCGGATCATTAGTATAGCCAGAACGAACAAATGAAATTTCAGTAGGCTTCCAAGCGCAGACTCATTCCCTCTCTTTCTCGCACACAGCCGAGTATGTGTATGTAGGAAGTAGATTTAGACATATAGAAAAGACAGATGTAAAAAACGTATGTAAACAAAAATGCAAAAATGGAAACATCTAATAGATAAAAATTTCCGAAAAGGTTCGACTTAATTATACCCGGTACTCGAAGAGTAGTATTTTCAGAAAACTCAGAAATATTTCTTGAGGAATAAAGGAAGTAGAGTTGAGGAGTAAAGAGGAATTGCAAGTTTTAAGTCTAGTTTTCCACCCTCCCCGAGGGTGCCGGCTGGGCAATGGGCACTGCATTATCCCGGACAAGGGTAATTCATTGTCACTTGCTCTGTCCGAGGCAATGCAGTGTCTAACTAAGGCAATGATTCAGCTAGAGGTGCCTGGCGGTCAGGCCTAAAACGCTAGGGGGTGGCTCCGCCGAAAAATATTAGCCGTATGGACCTTCGGGCCAAGGATGGAGGGGAGAAAGGATCAAGCAAAGGTTGGGATGTCCAGTCCCGTAGACTGGAAAAAAGGACGTGACCAGACTCAACACCTCAATATATATACAGACGGCTCCAAGATGGACGGAGGAGTAGGAGCGGGTTTATATTGCACAAACCCCGAAATAAGGGTGTATATAACCGGACCGATGCAGCACATTCCAGGTGGAAGTTTTCGCCATCAAGAAGGCAGCAGAGGTCGCTCAGCTAACAGAGCGATCACACAACGTGGTTAACATATTCGTCGATAGCCAAGCGGCGATTAAATCCATGCAGTCGTTCGCAGTTAGTTCCAGAAGTGTCCTGGGAAGCAGGGAGGCCCTAGACTCACTATGCACGACTAAGTCAGCGCGAATCTACTGGGTTCCCAGCCACCAGGGCATCGAAGAAAACGAGGCTTCGGACGTTCTGGCTAAAGAAGGCGTCGGTCTGACGAACGGAAGAACCGAAAACGTGCCTATCTCCCTTAGAACGCTACAAAGCGACCTGGAGAAGCAGGCCGGTCTGCAGACCGAAAGCAGGTGGAGAAGCACCACCACCTGCAGAATCTCGAGAGCCATGTGCAAGGAGCGCAATGGAAAACTAGCTCACTATATACTGCATCTTCCACGGAAAGACTGTAGACTGCTAGTGGGAATACTCACAGGTCACTGTCTGGCTGCGGCGCACGCAGCCAAGCTAGGCATCACCAACAGAGACAGCTGTAGGAAATATGATGAACCCGGGGCTATCGAAACCCTTGAACATCTCATCTGCAACTGCCCGGCTCTCTCACGGGCAAAGAAAAGAAACCTAGGCGCACCGGAGATGGCATCACTGGAAGATGCCTCCAAGAGGACGCCGAGGGAATTACTTGCCTTTGCTAAACACACCTCGATACTCGAGGACTTCCAAGCCTCACCAATACCCCCGTAAAGGTCCATTTACATCCGGATCACTAAGGGCCATACTGGCCTATGATAGTCCTCGCTGAGGGACGTCCGGGTTAATCTAACCTAACCTAACCTAACCTAATTTTCCATGGTGCATTGCCATTTATTTTATAATTAACTTATATTTACAAGAATTAATTACAGACAATATAAACATAAATATAATATATGTGGCGGAAAACAGACTTATATCGAAATCTGAAATCTTATTTTCATCTCATTGCTCAAGATTTGTTGTTGACTGTATATTTTCAATGAATCTAGTGAACACAGCATCTATTTTTATGCCATACATTATTTGTTCGGATCATTATTTATTACTAGATTTAATTTTTCGCACAGGAAATTGATCAATGGCTGCGAATTTTCATCTTGGAAATTGAATTCCCCCCTTAATTATAGGCATTGTGTGTAAATTGGTCCCTGCAAATTGTGATCCATGTTCAGAATAAATTACTAGTGATATTGCAAGAAATTCAATGATATATTTCATACTTTTGCCAGGAGATATATAGCTATTAGTATTAAACTTTTACCACTTTGCAGTTTAAGATGAGAAAAGCAGATTTAACCAATTTCCGTCAAATCTATAGTGTTTGCGTCCAATTCATTTCTCCTGAATTGTAATGAAATATTATAAGCTATTATATTGCTCAAAGGATCCCTGATTCATGTTTTGTCGCGTATCTTTTTGTGATGTTTGACTTCCATTTCTTAATATTTCATTATAGTCAATGGCTACTTTTTGTTCACTGTAATTTACCAAAGTAATGTTATCAAATACCTAATTGAATATTTTTTTGTACTACCCTCGTTGTATAATATATCCTTTGGTTTTGTTAGTATTCTTTTGACGTTCAATTGGTTTTTCTGCTTATCGATTTTCAGAAGTGGCCGCATAAATCGGTGCTACTGTTTGCAATTGTACTATTTCATCGTGATTCGTATGTATGTTCATCACGTGTCATCGCTGATTCTTGAGAATTCCGAGTATCACTCCGATCGATTCGGTCAATTCGATCAAATCACTTCTTTTTACACTCTCGATATTCCTTTGAATTTTCAGCCTTTCTTTTTCTTTCCTGTTCAAGTTTGTCATGTTGTGTTGTTTTTTGTCTGCTTGTAATGCGTTATGCTTAGCTTTGATCCTCTTTCTGTGCTCTCTTTGATATTCGGCACGTGTCTTCTTTGATTGAATATGTTTTTTACTTACACATTCTGTATTGGTAACAGAACTCTCCGCTGTTCTCGTCCCTTCATCGCCATCGAACAGAATCTGTTGTTGTGAAACCATATCCTTATCATTCTCCATAATTACACTATTTTCCACACTATTTTTCAGACTTATTTCAACACGTCATTCATATTGACGGCAACACGTTAAATAATATATTGAAGTAAATTTAACAAGTAACGGTGCCGATTTTTTTCGATTCACTCCCTATATTTTTGAATATTTACAGTCACGAGTTAACGGTGACGCTTTAACGGTGACGGGTAAACGGGGACGATTTCTTTCGTTTATCTCCCCATATTTTTGACCGGCCGTCCGTAAAAAATATTCGCTTCAAAAACACCCATTTAATATTTTTATTTATTGATTGTACCCTTTTAAGTAAAGGTTATTTCAAGACTGAATCAATGATCTTCGATCTGAGCTTTGCAGACCGTGAAGTTCTATCACTAACCATACAATAAATAGATGTGACAGTTCATACAAACGGCTGTCGCAAACGAAGTCTGAGAAATGCAGTACCAAGCGTTTGGCTCGGTACAGGAACTGTTTGGCTCATTTCATTTGTGTATGTGTTATAATACACAACAAATTTTTGATTGTATGAATTGTCAGTTCTTGTTCTCTTGGGTTTTTGGTTTTTGGTTTTTGGTTTCTGTTTTATTTTGTTTTGCTTCAGCGTATTTGGATGTATGGGTGCACATATGTGCTCACGTACATTGTTTAAGTATTGCTGCCTGGTAGAACGACATTTGTGTACGGACATGCCGCCCGCCACAAAATAATTGAAGAATGGGCGGGGTGGGTAGGGGTGCGGGACACTTGGGCGTGGGAAAAAAAATTAATTCTGTTATTTGTTTGATTTATTATTATTATATATGTACATTATTATACATTATTCTCAATTATTATAAATTGAATACTGATTATGCAAATGCCGTCGGCACTTGAATTCTTTTCTTTTCTTTTATTCTTTGTTTTTATGATAAATATGCTTATTTAAACTTACCTATACTAAGTACCTATATTAATTAGATAGTATACCTATTAATACATATATAAACATAAATTCATATTTACATATATTAAATCATATAGACACACTAAAATTATTGCGGCAGTAGGATTTTGTATATATTTTATAATATATAGATATGTATAAGTTTATGACTTTTTGTTAATTATACCCGGTACTCGAAGAGTAAAGGGGTATATTCGATTTGTTGAAAAAATTGATGTGTGTAACACCCAGAAGGAAGCGTTTCTGACCCCATGAAGTATATATATTCTTGATCAGCATCAATAGCCGAGTCGATATAGCTATCTCTGTCTGTCCGCACGTGGCCGTCTGTCCGTCTGTCCGTCCGTCCGTCTTCATTAGCGCCTTTAACTCAGAGACTATAAAAGCTAGGGGAACACAATTTTGTATCCATACATTTGTCCTATCACACTGTAACAAGTGTATTTCAAAATTTCGCCCCGCCCCCTTCCGCCCACTCAAAGGACGAAAATCTGTGGCATGCACAATTTAAAGATACGAGAAAACTAAAAACACAGAATCGTAGAGAATGACAATATCTATCAGAGTGTTGAATCTGGATCAGATCAGATAATAAATATAGTCAGAAGGAACAAATGAAATTTCAGTGGCCTTCCATCGCAGACTCATTCCTTCCCTCTCTCGCACATAGCCGTGTATGTATATGTAGGAAGTAGATTTAGACATGTAGAAAAGACAGATGTAAAAAACGTATGTAAACAAAAATGAAAACATCTAATATATAAAAATCTCCGAAAAGGTTGACTTAATTATACCCGGTACTCGAAGAGTAAAGGGGTATATTAGATTTGTGCAAAAAATTAATGTGTGTAACACCCAGAAGGAAGCGTTTCCGACCCCATAAAGTATATATATTCTTGATCAGCATCAATAGCCGAGTCGATATAGCCATGTCTGTCTGTCCGTCCGTCCGTCCGTCCGTCCGTCCGTCTGTCCGTCTGTCCGTCTTCATTAGCGCCTATAGCTCAAAGACCATGAAAGCCAGAGGAACACTATTTTGTATCCAGACTCCTGTCCTATCGCACTGTTACAAGCGTATTTCAAAATTTCGCCCCGCCCCCTTCCGCCCACTCCAAGGACGAAAATCTGTGGCATGCACAATTTTAAAGATACGAAACTAAAAACGCAGAATCATAGAGAATGAGCATATCTATCAGATTGTTGAATCTGGATCAGATCGGATAATAAATATAGCCACAATGAAGAAAACCATTTCGAAATGCATCGTTCCCTCTCGCTCTCTCTCACACACAGGGGTAGGCGCTATGCCTGATCGAATTTTTTGACGCCTAGTTCTCAGAGACTATAAGAGCTAGATCAACCAAACTTTCTATCCAAGCTCCTGTGATATCAACCCGAGACGAGTTTGTTTTAAAATTTGGCCACGCCCCCTTCCGCCCCCACAAAAGATGAAAATCTACAATTTTAAAGATACGGGAAAACAAAAAACGCAGAATCATAGAAAATGACTATATCTATCAGAGTACTGGATTTGGATCAGATCGGATCATAAACATAGTCAGAAGGAACAAATGAAATTTCAGTGGCCTCCCAAGCGCAGACTGATTCCCTCTCTCTCTCGCACACAGCCGTGTATGTATATGTAGGAAGTAGATAAAAACATGTAGAAATGGCAGATGTAAAAAATGTATGTAAACAAATATGGAAACATCTAATAGATCAAAATCTCCGAAAAGGTTCGACTTTGGCTAAAAATTAAATTTTTTCCTTTTGCGAACATGTAATAAATTACAACAAGCTCACATACATATATACTGACTGAGTACCGGGTATAAAGTAGAGCCGCGGCGCAGACGCGGCTCATAACGTTCCCCCTCGTTTTTTTTTATTTTTTGGCAGAAACTAAATTTATCCCTTTTGCGAACATGTAATAATGTAATTTATTACAAGGTCACATACATATATACTGACTGAGTACCGGGTATAAAGTAGAGCCGCTGCGGTAGACGCGGCTCACAACGTTCCCCCTCGTTTTAATTTTCATTTGTATGTGCATATATCTAATAGATACCGGTACTCGAAGAATAAAGGGGTATATTAGATTTGTTGAAAAAATGGATGTGTGTAACACCCAGAAGGAAGCGTTTTCGACAGCATAAAGCATATATATTCTTGATCAGCATCAGTAGCCGAGTCGATATACCCATGTCTGTCCGTCCGTTCGTCTGTCCGTCCATCCGTCTGTCCGTCTTCATGAGCGCCTATATCTCATACACTATAAATGCTAGATCGACCAAATTTTTGCATTCAGACTTCGGTCATATCACACTGTTACAAGTGTATTTCAAAATTTCGCCCCGTCCCCTGCCACCCACACATAGGACGAAAAACTGTGGCATGAACAATTGCATAGATACGAGAAAACTAAAAACGCAGAATCATAGACAGTGACCATATCTATCAAAGTGTTGAGTCAGGATCAGATCGGATCATAAATATAGTCAACGCAGAATAATAGAGAATGGCCATATTTATCAGAGCGTTGATTTTGGAGCAGGTCGGATGATTATTATAGGCAGAAGGAACAAATGAAATTTCGGTGACCACGCAACGCCTTCCAAGTGCTTACTCCTTCTCTCTCTCTCTCTCTCTTTCCCACACATTTCCACGAGTCGTAGTAAAGACGTATGTAGATGTTGAAATGTAGAGAAGACAGATGTACAAAACAAATGTAAACAAAAATGGAAATATCTAATATACCTAATAAATATAAAAATATCCGAAAAAGTTCGATTTAATTTTTTTTAAATTTAATTTATTGGCTAAGATTTGATTTGTCTCTTTTGCGAATATATAACAAATTACATAAATCGTAGGCTCACATATACATATACTGACTGACTACGGGGTATAAGGTAGAGGTAAATAAATTAAATGTATAAAAAATTTAAAAAATCCGGTTCTCAATCATATTTTTTTAAAAACTTACTTGCTAAATCTAAATTTTCCCTATGTAATACGTTATGCTATAATAAGTACTTGGCCAAGTGCAAGCTTAACTTCAAACGCGATCCTAAATAATTCTTCAGGTTTGTTAACTCTAAACGTAACTCTACTCAATTTCCTTCATCTCTACACTTAAATGGTAGTTTTGCTGACAATGATTGTCACATTGCGGATCTATTCGCTTCCTTTTTTTAACGTTGCTACTCTGTCCCCTCAATTCTGGCCTCCACATCCGACCATCGTACCAGGTACTCTTATCCTTTTCCGCTAAAGAGCTCAAATTGTATCTATTCCCTCTTCATTGATTATAACTGCCTGCTAACCAATTTAAAATCGAGTAAGTTCTCGTTCTCCACTGGCCCGGATTCGGTCCCCAGTGCCGTTCTTAAACTTTGTGCTGATTCTCTTTGCGTGCCCCTTCTAAAACTTTTCACCTTGTTTGGACGTTGACGTGCAATGACTGCACCATCAAGTGGCCCATGGGACACCAGCCGAATGCTGTTACGCGCGAATCCCAGGCCGAAACGCAGCCCTCCTCCCACCCAACCGACCGAGGGGCGCTGCCGCATAACGCACGACTCGTTAACCGAACCGATCGCGATCATGTAGGAAAGATAGATGTTAGACTAGTATTCGAGGAAAATTATAACTAATCTTACTTGTCGCTAGAGTTAAGCGATTTTCCAATCATCTGGAAGGAGTCCTACATAATCCCTGTCCACAAAAAGGGCTCGAAATCAGATGTTTCTAATTATCGTTGTATATCTAATTTATCTGCCATTCTTAAACTTTTTGAAAAAATCATTACTTCTCAGCTGTAGCACTTTTGTAGTTCCCTGTTCTCGGAATCCCAGCATGGATTTGTAAAACGTCGCTCAGTTACGTCTAACCTCCTGGAATTCTCCTCCTTCGTAACTACTGGACTTGCTAATCAGTGCCAAACTGATGTAGTCTACACTGATTTTAGTAAAGCCTTTGACTCTGTCAATCTCCTTATCCATAAACTATCTCTCCTTGGGTTTCCGACTTATCTCCTCCTCTGGACCAATTCTAACCTTTGTAATCGTTCTCAGCATGTCCGCTTCAACTCCTCTTTCTCTAAACCTGTTCTTGTTACATCAGGTGTACCTCAAGGTAGCCATCAGGGCCCCCTGTTGCTTCATTTGTTCATTAATGATCTTCCTCTAGTCTTATCTCACTCCCGTGTCCTTATGTACGCTGTCGATGTTAAAGTATGTTTTTCCTATAAAGACCCTGAGTCCCCGTTATCTCTGCAATCGGATCTTGACGCTCTTAATAACTGGTGCCTTATTAACGTTCTTCCACTGAACATTTATAAATGTAATGTCATGACTTTCCACCGCATCAAGCCATACCTATTTGACTACTCCATCAATAGTTGTATCCTAGAACGCCAGTTCAAAGTTAATTCCCTAGGCATCATCTTTGTTCCAAATCTTTCTTTTAATTGTCATATCTCCTCCATCTCGAATAAAACCAATGGAGTTCTTGGTTTTGTCAAAAGATGGTCTAAGGAATTTACTGACCCTTACACCACTAAAGTCTTATACGTTTCTCTGGTCCGGCCTATCTTGGAATATGGTTCCTGTGTCTGGTCACCACATTACCAAAAATTTCAAGATATGCTTGAATCCGTACAGAAACAATTCCTCATCTTTGCACTCCGTGCACTTAATTGGGACCCTGTGATACATCTCCCTTCCTACGAAAGCAGGCTGCGCCTCATTAACCTCCAATCTCTGAAGTCCCGTAGGATCTGTCATGGAGTTCTTTTTCTCCACAAGCTTCTCTCCGGTGAGGTTGAATCATCTGCCCTTATAAGTCTTATTAGTTTTGCTGTCCCATCCCGTCCGACTAGGCATTACTTTCCTCTCCACCTTCAACTCTGCCTTTCTAACTACTTAGATCAGGAATCTTTCCGTAGCCTTTGCCGAAATTATAACAAATGTTTTTATCTGTTCTCCTTTGATTCTAGTTCCAACACTGTCAAATCTATCCTACTGAATAACATATTGTAATAATTTCAAATTATATTTTAAGTTTATCTTGTATCTTGCCTAAGTCTCGTAGGATACACACTTATCATTTAATTTTTCCCCCAACAGTTTAACTGCACATTGTTAAACTTTAAACAATTTTAAACAATAAACAATAAACATTTTTTTCTTAGTGTTGCAGGAACCATGAGTATCATATTCCCTTATTTAGGCGAATTTCAAACTACACAGCATAGAGAAAAGATTTTATGTTGGATGGAACTTTACTGGACTTTTGGAATAATATTGCTGCCGGGTGAGTTACACTTTAGAATTCAAAACCAATTCACAAAAGTCTGCACACAAATCCGGCAGCTTTAGCCCTAGTACTATATAGTAACATATCCGTAACATAAATAACATGTTCTCAAATATTAGTATTAAGCTTCACAAATAACACTGGTCGACAAAATATAACCTTTTTTCTGTTTGAAAGATCGCACCCACATTTCCTTATAGGATTTGCATTGCTGATCACGAATTCGGCCTCCAAAAGTTTCCAAAAATAATGAAGATGTCAGATCCAAATAGATTTTTCCCTAAGCGAAAATTTTAATTTCTTTAAGATTGAAGAAAAACTTTTTTTTTAATTTCAACAACAACAATTATAACAGACAAAAGCAAACAGTGTAACATAATCACTATCTATTTATAATCTTGACATTATTCCAAGTTTAGCAATCATGGCACGTGGTAAGCCTATTTGCACTGAAAAAAGCAATTTAGCTATTGAATATTATAAATCTGGGCAGACATTTGGCAACATACCTAAGCAATTAAAACTGGCTAAGTCCTCGGTGCAAGGAATTATAAAATTCTGTGAGTCAAATGGTAATATTGACAATAGAGGCCGAACATCGGCAATAACAGCTCCTGACAAAAGAGCCCTGGCAACAATTATCTAAACTGATCGCCGCCAATCTTTAAGAAATGTGGTCTGAGAAAATTGGTAAAACTTATACGCGTTTTTACTCTTTCGTGATTTTCAGACGCGTTTTTTCATTGCGCTCCGCTCATTTTTCACTTATTTTGCGTCGGTGTTTGTTCAAAATAAACCTTTGACAAACTAACAAATTAACCTGCTATCATAAAATCTATCCTGAATCGCGAGTGCATGCCTATTTATTGTGTAAAACATAATTTAATAATTTAATTATTAGTGTGTTTTTGTGGTTGCTTTTCGTAAGTACGCTCTCACATTGAATTAAGCCCGCTCTTATCTTGTAGTCTGTGCTTTAGCATCACTCTCTCCCTATGACCCAAACTTAAATAACTTCCCCTCTCGCTCTCTTTTCGTGCAGTAGCGCTCTCTTTCTCATTGCAGCTGCTGCAACCGCTCTTCTCTCTCCGTTCAGTTTTTACTGATTCCGCATTAAGCGTTTGTCTGGCATACTGGTCTGATTTCTATTCGTTTTGAAATACAATTTTTTTTTTCTTTACTGTATTTAAAATGGAATACCCTATGATCTGTACCAAAAAAACCTGCAAAGAGGTGGCTACCCCTGCTCAGCCGAATATTCCCTGCTAAATCTGCGAAAAGTAGCGCACGTAAAGTGCGTTGGGTATTTAGGCCTCGTGGGTGATGCCATTTCTAAACATAATGGCTTGTATTACTGTTGCGAGGCATGCCGGGTGGCTTAAAGGGTACCGCGGAATGGCTTTAAGATGCTGACCGTTGGATTTAAAAAACAGTATGATCAGCTCCAGAAATGTCCTGGTAAGCAGGGAGGCACTAGACACTAAGCACGACCAATTCAGTGCGGATCTATTGGGTTCCCAGTCACCAGGGCATCGAAGGGAACGAAGCGGCTGACGCTCTGGCAAAGGAGGGCATCGGGCTGGCAAACGATAGAATCGAAGACGTGCCTGTCTCCCTAAGGACGCTACAAAGCGACTTGAAGAAACAGGCCGGACTGCAGGCCGAAAGCAGGTGGAGAAGTACCATCACCTGCAGAATCTCGAGAACCATGTGCAAGGAGCGCAACGGAAAACTCAGTCACTATCTACTGCACCTACCACGGAAGGACTGCAGACTGCTAGTGGGAATACTTACAAGTCACCGCCTGTCTGCGGCTCATGCAGCCAAGCTGGGTATCACCAGTACAGACAGCTGCAGGAAATGCGACGAACCCGGGGCTATTGAAACCCGGGAACATCTCATATGCAACTGTCCGGCTCTCTCACGGACAAGGAGTAGACACCTAGGCGCACCGGTGCTGGCATCAATGGAAGACGCCTTCAGGAGGACGCCAAGGGAACTCCTTGCTTTCGCGAAAAATACCTCGATTCTCGAGGACTTCCAAACCTCGACACCACCTCCTTAAAGGTCCATACACTCCATCCGGATAACTAAGGGCCATACTGGCCTATGAAAGGCCCCTCTGAGGGCCGTCCGGGTTAACCTAACCTAGCCTCTGTGATATCACACTGTTACAAGTATATTTGAAAATTTCTCCCGCCCTCTTCCGCTAGCACATAGGACGAAAAACTGTGGCATGTACAATTTCAAAGATACGAGAAAAATACGAGAATCATAGAAAATGTCCATATCTATCAGAGCTTGGAATCTGAATCAGGTGGGATTTTTATTATAGCCGCAAGCCGTTTTCTTCAAACCATTTTGAAATGCATCGTTCCCTCTCGCTCTCTCTCACACACCGGGGGGGGTACTATGCCCGTTCGCATTTTTGACGCCTAGATATCAGAGACTATAAGAGCTAGATCAACCCAACTTTCTATCCAAGCTCTTGTGATGCCTTCTTCCGCCCCCACGAGGTACGAAACTCTGTGGAATCCACAATTTTGAAGATACGGGAAAACAAAAAAAATAGAATCATAGAAAATAATCATATCTCTCAGAGTGTTGTATCTGGATCAGATAATTTCATCTGATTAGTATTACCAGAACCAGCCTTCCAAGCGCAGACTCATTCCCTTTCTCTCTCGCACACAGCCGTGCATGTATATGTAGGACGTAGATGTAGACATGTAGAAAAGACAGATGTAAAAAACGTATGTAAAAAAAAAAATGGAATTATCTAATATATAAAAATCTCTGAAAAGGTTCAACTTAATTTTTATACCCGGTATTCGGAGAGTATAGATTTGTTGAAAAAATTGATGTGTGTGTAACACCCAGAAGGAAGCGTTTCCGACCCAATAAAGTATATATATTCTGGATCAGCATCAATAGCCGAGTCGATATAGCTATGTCTGTCTGTCCGTCCGTCCGTCTTCATTAGCGCCTATAGCTCAGAGACTGTAAAAGCTAGAGCAACCTTATTTTGTATCCAGACTCCTGTCTTATCACACTGTTACAAGTGTATTTCAAAATTTCGCCCCGCCCCCTAACAATGATATCTTTTGCTTTTGATAGTGTCATTCTGTTCTGCTGTTACCTTTAATTTTTTAATGTAATGTTGAATGTCAGTTTGGTCCTTGGTGCCTTTTATTATTTCCATTTGTTTGGCGAAATTATTTATTGGTTTTTCGGTCATTTCTATACAATTTTCGTTATCTTCTTGTGCACTGTGTATAGTCGCTGCTGTGGAAATATTATCTTGTTCTCCCACCATATTTTCATTTTTTTTAGTGCGTGACAAGACGTCTGCTACATAATTTTATTTCCCTTCCAAATATTTGATTCTAAAGTCATATTCACTGAGTTTAATACGACGTTGCAATGTCATATTTGGTCCTTTAATATTATAAAGCCAGAATTACAAAGGAAACTCCATATAAATACGCGCAAAAATACTTGGTTGCATAACCAATTGCTAAAAATTCCTTTTCGATTGTACTGTAATTCTGTTCGTGATCATTTAAGGTTGTACTTGCGAAACTAATTGGCTTATTGTCCTGTGACAAAACGGCTCCAAAGCCAAAGTTACTGGCATAAGAAGTTACTTCGTATATCTTTGTAAAATCTGGTCATTCATGATAAAAGTTTTCAATTTTTCAAAAGTCTGGAATGAACTTACGGTAATAGCCACATAGACCTACGAATGATTTGATTTCTTTTGAAGTTTTCGGTATGGGAAATTTTTCGATTGCTCTAAGTTTTCCTTTGTTGGGTCGTTCGCCTTCTGGACTTATAGTATGACCTAAAAAATTAAGTTCCTTTTTTAGAAATTCGCATTTATCCAATAAAAGTTTTAGATTGCCTCTTTGAGTTTCTCGAACACTTTTCTTAGAGATTATAGGTGTTCTGTGAGGGCTGTTGAATAGACAATGACGTCATCTAAATAGACAAGGCAATGTTAGTTAATAAGGTCTTTAAATAAGAAGTTCATGCAACGTTGAAATGTTGCTGGGGCGTTTTTTAAGCCAAATGGCATACGGGTGTATTCGTATTGGCCATATTTAGAGGGAAATGCCATTTTAGGTATTGACTTAGGGTCCATTTCGAATTGATGGAAGCGTAGTTAAGTATTGGCAATTTCCAAGTTTACTTAGTATTTCGTCCATATTGGGAATCGGGAATTTATCGTTTACAGTTATCTCGTTTAAATTTTGGTAATGGGCTACTATTGTAATTTTTGTTTACCTGAAGCATCTAACTTTTTGGGCACGGTCCATAAAGGACTGCAATATGGAGAATTGCTTTCACGAATGATGCCTTGTTTTATAATTTCGTTAATTTGTTTATTGACTTCTGCTTCGTATGGGAAAGGGTTTTTATATGGTCGTTTGTATATTGGATTTTCATGTGAAGTTTTATTTTCATGAAGTATGATACTGGTAAAAGATACATTTTCGTTCTTTATGTATTGGATGTCTTTAAATTCATTCTAAATTTTTGTGATCCTACTTTTCTCTTCCGGATTCAAATGAAGTTATTGTTCATTAGGCAATTAGCGCTTAGTTTTGGACGATTAACAACTTTCTGCGAAGTGGAGTCTTCGTATACGAGCCCAAACCACTATTAATTCGAGCGGTATGCTTTTTTTACGCGTATGTAATGTTTAACATACGATATTTGCAAAAATAATGCAGATATCAGATCAAAATATATTTTTTCCTAAAACATAATTTTATTCTCTTAAAGATAGAAGAAACACTTTTTTTAAATTTCAACAACAACAATTATAACACTAATTTATTTTAATGCTTCGCTAAGCTGATAACAAAAATGTGACCATTATTAATTCGTACGCTAAAGAATATGACTTAAAAATATAAAGTTTTTTATCCGTGGGTAACATAGCTTTTGGCTTTTACCACACAGCTAGAACGGTTTGGCATTGATCTAAGTAAATTTTGGCATTGCTCTTTTGAAATTGAATTCCAAATTTCTTGCAGCTTCATTTTTAAATCTGGATGGGTTCTTTGAGGCTCGTTTCTTAAATTTCTTTTCATGATTCCCCATATATTTTCAACTGGACTGAGATCTGGACTACTTGACCTCAATTTGTTTATACTCCAGCCAATTTTTGGTTCCTACTGAAATGTGAACTCTCCACAGTCGTCCAGTTTTGGTATAGATGGCAGCAAACTCTCTTTCAAAATATTAGCGTATTTTTCAGCATTGACAGTCCCGTCTATAAAATGCAGCTGTTCCACTCCTTTGGCAGACATGCAACCCCACACCATAGTGCTTGCTGGATACTTTACTGTATACTTAAGACAGTCGTTATAGTATGCTTCTTCTTTTTTACGCATGAGTCTTTTCTTCGATTCTCCGACACTTACATCAAATTCAGCTTCATCGCTAAATATGATGTGGTCCCATTGCCTTTGAGTCCATGACATCCTCTCCTGACACCATTGCAGACACTTCTTCTTTTGACGAAGCGTAAGCCATGGTTTTTCCTTGGCCAAAGTAATTTTAGCTGCTATGAATGTAATATAACCAGTCGTAAAACATAGTTTATAGAAGCGATATCCAATATCTCTCATCTGGAGACGTGTCCATTCACGCTTATTATATTTGGACGTTGATATGCAATGACTGCACCATCAAGTGGCGGGTGTATTCGTATTGGCCATATTTAGAGGGAAATGCCATTTTAGGTATTGACTTAGGGTCCATTTCGAATTGATGGAAGCGTAGTTAAGTATTGGCAATTTCCAAGTTTACTTAGTATTTCGTCCATATTGGGAATCGGGAATTTATCGTTTACAGTTATCTCGTTTAAATTTTGGTAATGGGCTACTATTGTAATTTTTGTTTACCTGAAGCATCTAACTTTTTGGGCACGGTCCATAAAGGACTGCAATATGGAGAATTGCTTTCACGAATGATGCCTTGTTTTATAATTTCGTTAATTTGTTTATTGACTTCTGCTTCGTATGGGAAAGGGTTTTTATATGGTCGTTTGTATATTGGATTTTCATGTGAAGTTTTATTTTCATGAAGTATGATACTGGTAAAAGATACATTTTCGTTCTTTATGTATTGGATGTCTTTAAATTCATTCTAAATTTTTGTGATCCTACTTTTCTCTTCCGGATTCAAATGAAGTTATTGTTCATTAGGCAATTAGCGCTTAGTTTTGGACGATTAACAACTTTCTGCGAAGTGGAGTCTTCGTATACGAGCCCAAACCACTATTAATTCGAGCGGTATGCTTTTTTTACGCGTATGTAATGTTTAACATACGATATTTGCAAAAATAATGCAGATATCAGATCAAAATATATTTTTCCCTAAAACATAATTTTATTCTCTTAAAGATAGAAGAAACACTTTTTTTAAATTTCAACAACAACAATTAGAACACTAATTTATTTTAATGCTTCGCTAAACTGATAACAAAAATGTGACCATTATTAATTCGTACGCTAGAGAATATGACTTAAAAATATAAAGTTTTTTATCCGTGGGTAACATAGCTTTTGGCTTTTACCACACAGCTAGAACGGTTTGGCATAGATCTAAGTAAATTTTGGCATTGCTCTTTTGAAATTGAATTCCAAATTTCTTGCAGCTTCATTTTTAAATCTGGATGGGTTCTTTGAGGCTCGTTTCTTAAATTTCTTTTCATGATTCCCCATATATTTTTAACTGGACTGAGATCTGGACTACTTGACCTCAATTTGTTTATACTCCAGCCAATTTTTAATTTCCTACTGAAATGTGAACTCTCCACAGTCGTCCAGTTTTGGTATAGATGGCAGCAAACTCTCTTTCAAAATATTAGCGTATTTTTCAGCATTGACAGTCCCGTCTATAAAATGCAGCTGTTCCACTCCTTTGGCAGACATGCAACCCCACACCATAGTGCTTGCTGGGTACTTTACTGTATACTTAAGACAGTCGTTATGGTATGCTTCTTCTTTTTTACGCATGAGTCTTTTCTTCGATTCTCCGACACTTACATCAAATTCAGCTTCATCGCTAAATATGATGTGGTCCCATTGCCTTTGAGTCCATGACATCCTCTCCTGACACCATTGCAGACACTTCTTCTTTTGACGAAGCGTAAACCATGGTTTTTCCTTGGCCAAAGTAATTTTAGCTGCTATGAATGTAATATAACCAGTCGTAAAACATAGTTTATAGAAGCGATATCCAATATCTCTCATCTGGAGACGTGTCCATTCACGCTTATTATATTTGGACGTTGATATGCAATGACTGCACCATCAAGTGGCCCACGGGACACCAGCCGAATGCTGTTACGCGCGAATTCCATGCCGGAACGCAGCCCTCCGACCAACCCAACCGACCGAGGGGTGCTGCCGCATGACACGCGACTCGTTAACCGAACCGATCGCGATCATGCAGGAAAGATAGATGTTAGGTTAATATTCGAGGAAAATTAGAACTAATCTTACTAAAGGAACTAAGCATGCATTAAAACCATCGTACACTTACAATTTCTAATTACGAGAAAGGTATGTGAGTAATAGTGTTTTAAGAAGAGGAAGGGAATTAGTTGTAGATATGATGTGGTAAAGGGAATTATAATCCGAGCATAAAACTCTAAAAGGTTCATGCAAGGAATAATTCGATCTCCAATCGGAAGGAACAACGGTATATAGTTTCTAGTGTTTCTAACAGGAATAGTGAAGCTTATGCGGCTATGCGTAAGGTTTATGAAAAGCAATCTACTAGAGTAAGACGGCAGTCTCACACTTGCATCCCAGTTAAGGCCGCGTAGAGCGAAAATTAAAAGGTTTTTCTGGACTTTGTACTGAGGGCATCATACACAAGAACCATATTCTAAAACACGAACAAGCGATATATAGAGAGTATTTGTTATATAGGGGTCGTCAAATTTTATTGGCCACCTCTTTATAAACACAAGCACTGCCATGGCCTTATTTACCATGGTAGAAATGGGTTCAAAAAACTTTAACTTGGGTTTTAAAAGAACACCAAGATCATCAACTAGGGTAATTCTCCCAAGAGAACACCCGCCTAGGGTGTAAGAAGCCAGAAAGTCACTGAAGCATTTAAATTTCGAAGCATTAAAGTAAAAAAAATTTGCACAACACCATGACTGAAAGCTATTAAGATCGGATTGCAACCTGGAGTGAGATAAGCTATCCTTGAACTGGACACACAGCTTAACATCATCCGCATACATAAGTACTCGAGAGTATGTTAATACCGAAGGCAGGTCCTTAATAAAGAGTGTAAAGAGTAGGGGTCCTAGATGGCTGCCCTGTGGTACGCCCGAAGTAACCATAACTGGTGAAAAAAGGGAGTTTCTGAAGAGGACTCTTTGGGATCTGGAACAAAGGTAGCTGGAAATTCATCTCAAGAGATTGGGTGGAAACCCTTAAAGGTAAAGTTTTTGTGCTAGGAGAGAGTGGTTTACAGAGTCGAATGCTTTACTGAAATCTGTGTAAATGACATCCGTCTGTAGATTACCTTGGAAGCCTTTAATGATGAAGGAGGTGAGCTCCAATAAATTCGCGGTTGGTGATCTCCGCCTTATAAATCCATGCTGAGCAGGAGATATAAGTGATCTGCAAAGATGCTGCGAATTTTCAAATTTTAAAATTTTCTCAAACACTTTAGGAATAGCCGATAACTTAGATATACCTCTGTAGTTCTTCGCGTCAGACTTACTACCTTTTTTATGGAAAGGAATTATAAACGAGTCCTTCCATATCGAGGGGAAACATGAAGAGTTAATGGACAGACTAAATAGTTTGAACAACGGTCCACACAGAGACTCGGCGCAGTATCTGAGTACACAGCCAGGAACTCCGTCAGGACCCGGTGAAAACAGTGTTCGGATATCATGAAGCAGCGAGCTTTCATTAAGCAAGGGACTGAAAATGACGTTCGACCTCGGTAAACCGTATGGGTACTGCTGACCGGAGTAGCGAGAGATGGGCAATTGCCTGACCATTATTTGCCGACGTGTTAAGAAATGATAGCGAGGATGGATGTGCGAACGTTTTACGCTTACTGTTTACGAAGCAGTAAAACTGCTTAGGGTCCTGATAAAATCGTGTCCTGCATCGAAAAAGGTAGTTCTTATAGCACTGGGAATTAAGAACCGAAAAGATTGACCGAGCCATTACATAGCGAGAGAGAGAGAGAAGAAGGAGATCCAATTTCTTGAATATTTTTGTAAAGTCTTGATTTTAAGTTTTTTATACTGGATAACTCTTTGGTAAACCAAGGGGGTTTACCAGATCTAATAGGACAGGAAAGCAGGACACAAGACTCAAAAAATGAGTCAAGAGCATCGTAGAAAATGTTTGTGCCTATCGTAACGTCAGTGCAAAAATACAAAGCGGACCAATCAAAATCCTAAATGAGGTTATTAAGCTTCGCAAACTCGGCTTTTCGAAAGCAGCGGACACATCGTGGTAGCCCACCCGACCGATCCACTGCGGTTGATCCTATATCGAGCGACACTTCGAAGGTAGGATGCTACCATCCGTCTTCAGGTATAGTGAGCGGAGGGACTCGAGTTAACAACGATATGGTCGGATCCGTTACAAAGCACAGATCAAGCAATCGACCCAGGGAATTTTTCACATGGTTGACTTGAGATAGGGATAAGTCAAGTAGAGCCGTCTATAAAGTCCTGTCGTGACATGGGCACAAGGTTATTAAGTAATATGATAATACGGGTTCCAAATCAATTAATCATTATTAGCCTAAGGCGGTAGGGGTGGGGGTGATTAATGATCGGTAAAGTGACAGGTTCGGTGGTGTGGGGAGCTAAAAAAAGTGTCAGGTTTGGGGATTGATTGATTATGTGTGTAAAGAGGATAATAAAGGAATGTGTTGAACATGTGTGCCTTTGCTTAAACTCAGACCTGATCAGTAGCAACCCAGATAGATCTTATAGGCTAGATTAGATGGCACTAGATTGCTAGGGAGAGAGGGGTCCCAGCACAGAATACCTTTTTGATAGGTAGTCAAAGGGAATTCTTATTATAATGGTATCTGGGGAGGGTAGATGCTGATGGTGGTGCCTGTTTTTTGTTTTTGTTTTTGCTACCGTTCAAAAGGAAAGAAGTTAAGAAGAAAAATGGAATAGATATTTTTTGGTTTGTTTTTCAGACAAGTATTTGTTTATTTAGAAAATTGTATTACAACTGGTTTTGTGTTTCATCAGATATGTTTTTGTATGTATGTATGTATGTATGCATGTGTGTCTGTGTCTCTATTTTCTAGTTTTTGTAATCAAACGTTTATGTAACTTGTAATATTTTGAAATTAAATCCTTAGCGTCTGCTCGGTCCCGGATCTATTAATAAATGAGTCCCATAACGAGATTTAATAAATGATTGATTTTCATGTACCTTTACAAAACAGTGAATATTTTTCAACTGTTGAGCATGATCAAGAAAAATTATATGCAACAAATTTTCAATCTCCACAGACAACAAGTACGTCCACTTTTGCACAAGCCATTGAGATGTCAAGCGAAATTTATTTAGGGCTGGGTAATTGCATGAATTGGGTCAGACCAGATAATAGGAATTCCCCGCTCGTTTTTTTGGACAGCCTAATGTAGCTACCTTACATTACATCCCTTACATCCCATTTTCCCCATACTAATGTTGATGGGTACACCCTAAACATAAGCTAATGATTTTATATACTATCTGGTTGATCTGAGAACAGGCTGATTGGATGAGAACTGATGAACAGCAGGTGATCGTGTTTGCCAAAAGGAGATCAGTAGAAAGAAGAATATTGTTAATTTTATTAACAATATCTGTATGTAGGGAGGATTGATTTGAATAAAAATATTTTCATACAAATTCTTGAATTTTAATAAATATAGTTTAGTTTCAAACAACCCTGGTGCTCATGCATGACGATGGTTGGTTGCGCATGCGTATGAGATTGCTAGTGTTTGGAAGGCGGTGTGTATATATGGAAATAGGTATGAGCTGTGTGAGTGTTACGCATGGGTATGAAGGTGGTTGGTGTTTAGCTGCTTAGGTCTTCAAGGGAGAGTAAGTAAACATGAAAATAAGTAGGTGGTATGTAGGTGGGTGTAAACGCTACCGTTTGGAGGAATGTTTTGACCATGTGCGCCTGCGCATTAGTCATTGAGTTGTTAAATTAAATGTATAAGTGAGTGGCTAATTGAATGAAGTGGGTCAGATCAGATAATATAAATTCCTCAGCTCGTTTTAGGAAAAGCCTAATGCTACTTTATAGTTTCCACATTTTAATGTTTTAGGAAAAGCCCAATAATATGCTAGATGCTTTGGCTGTTCTAGTCGAGTAAATGAGAACTGGTTTATTGATCATTGTGTTGGAGATATATATAAATTATATATTGGAAAGGTGAGATGGTACCTCGCCAGCTTGTTAGGGAGGGATTTCCCATGGAGTACCTGTTAACATTTCTAAAGGATCTCATTAGAAGGAAGATGTTCCTAACAATTACAGATGTTGGGAAGCAGATTTGGTTTTACCTGTTTATTCAAATGGAAAAAGTAGTCATTTCCCTGTAAATAATTGTTTATTTTAAAGATTGTATTAAATTTATGACAAGTATGAAAATGTCTATGAAGTAGTATATTCTGGCTCAATTTGTAGCTGGGATAGTCATATTATGTTGATCTTTAGTTGGGAGAGTTGGTAGTTCAGTATGCTCCCGATCCCGAGTGATAGTTCTGACTCAATACGTGAATGGGGTAAGCATATTATGGTGGTCTCTAGCTCGAGACAAATAGTCATAAAACAGGTTGATCGTTAAGGAGGTGTGAGGCAAGTGTGAAAGAACAAAGAACAAAAGAATTTTCTAAAGTGGGGTCCTTTGCTGTTTCTGGTCTTTCTAGTGTTATTTTTGGTTTATATACGCTACAGGTGCTGAAACAGGTACAGTACAGGTACAGGGATGAAACACGAGCTGTTTTAGTTGATACACGAGCTGATGTACCTGTTAAAAGAGCCGTTGTAGTTGATATTTTTGTTGTTTCTGGAGCTGTTGAACCTGGTTCTGGAGCTGGTGTAGCTGATGCAGGATCTTTTTCTGCTGGTGTTGATCTTTTTACTCCGGTTTTTGTTCACATTGTTGTTTTTTACTCGTGAATGTCTGTCAAATTGAACTAAAGGTATCTCTAAGCTATCGTCTTTTTGTGCCCAGAACCTCATATTTTCACCCACTCATACCAAACGCATAAGCTGCTCCATACGAGCACATCAACACACTTATTTTGTATTATGCATAGCCTATCTAATCGCACTATAACCGCTTCGTTCTTAATAACAGCAGTAAGTGAAATTTCAGACTTACCCTCTAAGTCGAATAAATAGCAATGCTTTCTATCAAAGGCTAACATCTTATCATAGATTTAACTCTTATCTGCAACATTTATGCTTTCAAAATAATTTTGCGATTCCCAATTCCTCTTCTTGCTTTTTCGATTTCAGACAGGTATTGCAATATGCTGTGAATAATCATACCCCCTTTTATAATTATCCTGTTGACTTTGTTAAACCTGGTGGAAGCAAAATAATCACGTTTTATATAAATAGTGTAATGTAGTTTGGATTTAAACATGATATTTCTGTTTCTTCTTTAAATATCGCACACAAGTTTCTCTGCTTCTTTTCATATGGTGCTCCACATGAAGTTATCAGGCCATACCAAGAACCCTTTTGTTTTGGATCTTTGATTAAAATGTACGGCTCTTCTTTAGCACGTGTGAGTGCAACATATAGCAGACATTTGTTATAATGATTATCACCAAAATGGCACTCCTGCCTGATCAAAAATGATGCTCCCACTATTTCTTGGAACTGTGTTTGTATCCACTGAGAACACTACCGGAGCTTGCAAGCCTTTTCGCTTATGAATTTTCATACAGCATTACACCCTGATTCAATATCATCCTTGATCTCTGGGTTATTCGCTTTTAACTTTTGGATAAATGCTTGAAGTGATGTCGTATTTTCATGTTCAAATTGCAATAATTAGTTGATTAATTCCTCTATAATTTTAAAGCACTTAACACCCAGCCTTGAAGCAAATTTCTTCTTACCTGCACGAAGTATATGTGTAAATACTAAAAGAGAAGATTCTATAGTAGAAACATTTAGAATATCATTTAATCCATCATAAATATCTCGAGAGTAATCCTTCAGTCTTTCCCATAAAGATTTTTTTTGCGGTTATCAAATCTTGCAATGCTATCTAATCCATATTTCTGAAATAACCCCAACCAATAACCGGTATGTTCGCCTTTTTAAGTTCGCTAATGATATAATCAACTAATACATTTCGTTGTCTGATCAAAGTCATGATGTCTTTTGGTTTTCTATGACGATCTCTAGCATCCAAATTACGGTTTAATTTTCAAGGCTTGCTGCTCTTCGCTCTTGCTAACGCTGGCAAAATTTCTTCATATCCTTAGAAATTTTTCCTGTGCGGAATAGGTTTTATCGCATTATTATTGAAGGATATTAGTTCTCGAAATTTGTAAAATATTCTATCTACGAACTCTAAAGTTTCCGGAGTTGATCTAAATGATTTCTCAAGTTGGTATGATATCCAATCTATACCGGCAGTTTTTACACGAATATATTCCTGTATATAATTGAATACATAAATGATGATTGTCTCCCTGAAATCTGTAGATAGACTGCTTTACATCTCCCACTAAAAAGCAAGGTATGTTCTTCCTTGCCATCATCAAACAATTCATCATATAGGGTTGTTAAAATCTTCCATTGGCTTACACTATTTTCCTGCGCTTCGTCAACTAGAATATGGTATATTTTTTTTTATTTAATATTTATTGAAGTAAACCTTTTTTTTTATTTTTTCACTGTTATATAAATCAGTGTATTTCTTAGATTAAATATTATTTTACTCGTTTATGTTTATATGATATAGGAACATATTATGTTTTGTACTGGTTTTTATTAATTCTTCTGCATTTGGAAATTCTTCTAGCTTGATTTTTATGATAATGGATGAAACGCTTTTTTCATCTCATTTACTTAAATCTGATTTTATGGATACTTTAGTTAAATCTTCCCATATGATATCATTCCAGTGCGTTACGCTGGAGTATATTTGTTTTTTCTGGATCCCAGTATCAAGGATGACATAGGGTTTTGCAATATTGCACCAACTAATTTTGGTCTATTTTGATTCCTTCACTTAATATCTCAGCGAATTTTTATTTTTTTTTTAAATCGAAAATTTCATTTGGTGCATTAAGCTTATTTTGTATATATTCCAAGTCATTTGCTGTTCTCTTCGTACATAAAGTATCATCTTGTATCGCTTCATTGTGGAGAGTTTTATCAAAAACTATAGGATTCAGTTCTTCACATTCGTTCGTTGTGCAACTGGGGACAATACCAGTTTCTATAGGAAAGATTGAGATTAGTTTATGACAAAAAGCATGTATAGCTTGTATTGTTAGATTTAGACCTTCCGATTCAGAAAAAAGCTTTCATACCCTATCTATCAGGATTTTTGTTTTACCTGTATCAGCCGTGTATGTATGTGTGTATGTTATGGAAATTAAATAGCTTTAAGTGCTCAGCAAGCATAGATAGTAGGCCAGTCTTTGTTAAAGACATTGAAGAAAATTATTGTGCTTATAAAACCTAAAGACAAGTTTTTAAGTACAAAATAAGTAATAATTAATAAACGCCTATCAAAAAGGAAAATTATTGATGAGTGACAAAGAATACTGTGGCTCAATAGTGGTTTACCCTGAAAAAGTGATTGAACTTGGTGAATTTTACGTAAATAATAGAGAATATTTTGAAACTTGGATATTGATATGATAGCCATATATTTGGATCAGCTAATGCAGCATACACATGATTTAGTTTACAACCGTATTATTTATATTTTACTAATATATCATGGAAATCGTATTGATATGAAGTATGTTTTTGACAGTTAACTCATCTTTATTATTGTTTTGTGTGTAATTATAATAATAGCTAGAGCTCATTTTTCTGCTCTTGTCAGTGTTTCTGACAGCTGATCATTCTGAATTTTTATACCCGGTACTCGAAGAGTATAGGGGTATATTAGATTTGTGCAAAAAATTAATGTGTGTAACACCCAGAAGGAAGCGTTTCCGACCCCATAAAGTATATATATTCTTGATCAGCATCAATAGCCGAGTCGATATAGCTATGTCTGTCTGTCCGTCCGTCCGTCCGTCCGTCCGTCTGTCCGTATTCATTAGCGCCTATAGCTCAAAGACCATAAAAGCTAGAGGAACACTATTTTGTATCCAGACTCCTGTCCTATCGCACTGTTACAAGTGTGTTTCAAAATTTCGCCCCGCCCCCTTCCGCCCACTCCAAGGACGAAAATCTGTGGCATGCACAATTTTAAAGATACGAGAAAACTAAAAACGCAGAATCATAGACACTGACCTTATCTATCAGATTGTTGAATCTGGATCAGATCGGATAATAAATATAGCCACAATGAAGAAAACCATTTCGAAATGCATCGTTCCCTCTCGCTCTCTCTCACACACAGGGGTAGGCGCTATGCCTGATCGAATTTTTTGACGCCTAGTTCTCAGAGACTATAAGAGCTAGAACCACCAAACTTTCTATCCAAGCTTCTGTGATATCAAAACGGGACGGCCACGCCCCCTTCCGCCCCCACAAAAGACGAAAATCTACAATTTTGAAGATACGGGAAAACAAAAAACGCAGAATCATAGAAAATGACTATATCTATCAGAGTATTGAATTTGGATCAGATCGGATCATAAACATAGGCAGAAGGAACAAATGAAATTTCAGTGGCCTCCCAAGCGCAGACTGATTCCCTCTCTCTCTCGCACACAGCCGTGTATGTATATGTAGGAAGTAGATAAAAACATGTAGAAATGGCAGATGTAAAAAATTTATGTAAACAAATATGGAAACATGTAATAGATCAAAATCTCCGAAAAGGTTCGACTTAAATTGTTTTTTTTTGGCTAAAATTCAATTTTTTCCTTTTGCGAACATGTAATAAATTACAACAAGCTCACATACATACATACTGACTGAGTACCGGGTATAAAGTAGAGCCGCGGCGCAGACGCTGCTCATAACGTTCCCCCTCGTTCATTATAAAATACAGCAAATATTGTGACTCTAAAGTGATTCTGAATGTATTAGGCTAACACTTTCATCAATAAGGTTAGGATTTGTCGATAGAGTTAGTGGAATTCTTCCTGGCGTGCTTAGAGGGTTACTCATTTTTTGTGCGATTTTTTTGTACACTTATATTGTCACAAAACGTATGGCAAAAAGATGAGTCATTCAGAACAATAAAATCAGAAGATATTCATATCAGACTTTATTTGTAACAATGGATGCTGCACAATGTGTATGTACCACAATCAATAATATTAAAAATGAAACAATATTTTTTTTTTTTCTCAAACAAAAATCCATAACTGGTTAAGTGAGGGCCGTATTTTGTTTGCTAGAGATCGTCATATAAAACCAAAAGACATCATGACTTTGATCAGACAACGAAATGTATTAGTTGATTATATCATTAGCGAACTTAAAAAGGCGAACATACCGGTTATTGGTTGGGGTTATTTCAGAAATATGGATTAGATAGCATTGCAAGATTTGATAACCGCAAAAAAAATCTTTATGGGAAAGACTGAAGGATTACTCTCGAGATATTTATGATGGATTAAATGATATTCTAAATGTTTCTACTATAGAATCTTCTCTTTTAGTATTTACACATATACTTCGTGCAGGTAAGAAGAAATTTGCTTCAAGGCTGGGTGTTAAGTGCTTTAAATTTATAGATGAATTAATCAACTAATTATTGCAATTTGAAGATTAAACGACGTCACTTCAAGCATTTATCCAAAAGGTAAAAGCGAATAACCCAGAGATCAAGGATGATATTGAATCAGGGTGTAATGCTGTATGAAAATTCATAAGCAAAAAGGCTTGCAAGCTCCGGTAGTGTTCTCAGTGGATACAAACACAGTTCCAAGAAATAGTGGGAGCATCATTTTTGATCAGGCAGGAGTGCCATTTTGGTGATAATCATTATAAAAAAAAGGCTGCTATATGTTGCACTCACACGTGCTAAAGAAGAGCTGTACATTTTAATCAAAGATCCAAAACAAAAGGGTTCTTGGTATGGCCTGATAACTTCATGTGGAGCACCATATGAAAAGAAGCAGAGAATCTTGTGTGCGATATTTAAAGAAGAAACAGAAATATCATGTTTAAATCCAAACTACACTACCCTATTTATTTAAAACGTGATTATTTTGCTTCCACCAGGTTTAACAAAGTCAACAGGATAATTATAAAAGGGGGTATGATTATTCACAGCATATTGCAATACCTGTCTGAAATCGAAAAAGCAAGAAGAGGAATTGGGAATCGAAAGATCATTTTGAAAGCATAAATGTTGCAGATAAGAGTTAAATCTATGATAAGATGTTAGCCTTTGGTAGAAAGCATTGCTATTTATTCGACTTAGAGGGTAAGTCTGAAATTTCACTTACTGCTGTTATTAAGAACGAAGCGGTTATAGTGCGATTAGATAGGCTATGCATAATACAAAATAAGTGTGTTGATGTGCTCGTATGGAGCAGCTTATGCGTTTGGTATGAGTGGGTGAAATTATGAGGTTCTGGGCACAAAAAGACGATAGCTTAGAGATACCTTTAGTTCAATTTGACAGACATTCACGAGTAAAAAACAACAAAGTGAACAAAAACCGGAGTAAAAAGATCAACACCAGCAGAAAAAGCTCCTGCATCAGCTACACCAGCTCCAGAACCAGGTTCAACAGCTCCAGAAGCAACAAAAATATCAACTACATTGGCTCTTTTAACAGGTACATCAGCTCGTGTATCAACTAAAACAGCTCGTGTTTCATCCCTGTACCTGTACTGTACCTGTTTCAGCACCTGTAGCGTATATAAACCAAAAATAACACTAGAAAGACCAGAAACAGCAAAGGACCCCACTTTAGAAAATTCTTTTGTTCTTTGTTCTTTCACACTTGCCTCACACCTCCTTAACGATCAACCTGTTTTATGACTATTTGTCTCGAGCTAGAGACCACCATAATATGCTTACCCCATTCACGTATTGAGTCAGAACTATCACTCGGGATCGGGAGCATACTGAACTACCAACTCTCCCAACTAAAGATCAACATAATATGACTATCCCTGCTAAAAATTGAGCCAGAATATACTACTTCATAGACATGTTCATACTTGTCATAAATTTAATAAAATGTTTAAAGTAAACAAATTTTTACAGGGAAATGACTACTTTTTCCATTTGAATAAACAGAAAACCCAAATCTGCTTCCCAACATCTGTTATTGTTAGGAAAATCCCTCCCTCTTCCTTCTAATGATTTCCTTTAGAAAGGTAAACAGGTATTCTATGGGAGATCCCTCCCTAACAAGCTGGCGAGTTACCATCTTATCTTTCCAATAAGTAATTTATGCTGTGGCTTACCAACACAATGATCATTCAATAAACCTGCTCTCTGATTTACTCGACTAGAACAGCCCGAGCTTCCTATTAGCATATTATTGGGATTTTCCTAAAACATTAGTATGTGGAAAATAAAATAGGTAATTAGTATGTAGAAAATATAAGGTAGCATTAGGCTCTCCCTAAAACGAGCTGAGAAATTTCTATTATCTGATGTGACCCACTTCATTAACAACTCAATGATTAATGCGCAGGCGCACATAATCAAAACATTCCTCAAAAAGGTACAATAGCTGCAGCAGCAGCAGCAGCACATCATTACTAAATTAATCGGTAGCGTTTACACCCACCTACACACCACCTACCTATTTTCATGTTTACTTACTCTCCCTTGAAGACCTAAGCAGCTAAACACAATCCACCTTCATAACCATGCGCAAAACTCACACAGCTCAAACCTATTTCCATATATACACACCGCCTCCCAAACACTAGCAATCTCATACGCATGCGCAACCAACCATCGTCATGCATAAGCACCTGGGTTGTTTGAAACTAAACTATGTTTATTAAAATTCAAGAATTTGTATAAAAATATTTTTATTCAAATCAATCCTCCCTACATACAGATATTGTTAATAAAATTAACAATATTCTTTTTTCTACTGATCTCCTTTTGGCAGACACGATCACCTGCTGTTCATCAGTTCTCATCCAATCAGCCTGTTCTCAGATCAACCAGATAGTATATTAAATCATTAGCTTATGTTTAGGGTGTACCCATCAACATTAGTATGGGGAAAATGGGATGTAAGGGATGTAATGTAAGGTAGCTACATTAGGCTGTCCAAAAAAACGAGCGGGGAATTCCTATTATCTGGTCTGACCCAATTCACGCAATTACCCAGCCCTAAATAAATTTCGCTTGACATCTCAATGGCTTGTGCAAAAGTGCACGTACTTGTTGGCTGTGGAGATTGAAAATTTGTTGCATATAATTTTTCTTGATCATGCTCAACAGTTGAAAAATATTAACTGTTTTGTAAAGGAACATGAAAATCAATCATTTATTAAATCTCGTTATGGGACTCATTTAATAATATGTCCGGGACCGAGCAGACGCTAAGGATTTAATTTCAAAATATTACAAGTTATATAAACGTTTGAATACAAAAACTAGAAAATAGAGACACAGACACACATGCATACATACATACATACAAAAACATATCTGATGAAACACAAAACCAGTTGTAATACAATTTTCTAAATAAAAAAATACTTTTCTGAAAAAAAACCAAAAAATATCTATTCCATTTTTCTTCTTAACTTCTTTCCTTTTGAACGGTAGCAAAAACAAAAACAAAAACAAAAAACAGGCATCACCATCAGCATCTACCCTCCCCAGATACCATTATAATAAGAATTCCCTTTGACTACCTAACAAAAAGGTATTCTGTGCTGGGACCCCTCTCTCCCTAGCAATCTAGTGCCATCTAATCTAGCCTATAAGATCTATCTGGGTTGCTACTGATCAGGTCTGAGTTTAAGCAAAGGCACACATGTTCAACACATTCCTTTATTATCCTCTTTACACACATAATCAATCAATCCCCAAACCTGACACTTTTTTTAGCTCCCCACACCACCGAACCTGTCACTTTACCGATCATTAATCACCCCCACCCCTACCGCCTTAGGCTAATAATGATTAATTGATTTGGAACCCGTATTATCATATTACTTAATAACCTTGTGCCCATGTCACGACAGGACTTTATAGACGGCTCTACTTGACTTATCCCTATCTCAAGTCAACCATGTGAAAAATTCCCTGGGTCGATTGCTTGATCTGTGCTTTGTAACGGATCCGACCATATCGTTGTTAACTCGAGTCCCTCCGCTCACTATACCTGAAGACGGATGGTAGCATCCTACCTTCGAAGTGTCGCTCGATATAGGATCAACCGCAGTGGATCGGTCGGGTGGGCTACCACGATGTGTCCGCTGCTTTCGAAAAGCCGAGTTTGCGAAGCTTAATAACCTCATTTAGGATTTTGATTTTCATAACTTTCA